>CM077157.1:128959520-129277020 GCA_039583875.1 Platanthera guangdongensis
TTATATCGTGGTCTTCAAATAACTATGAAATAAAAATTCATCGAAAAAATCTCGACCCTTTATTCTGATTGGGTGATTTACAACCGTCAGATTCTTCCTTTAAGTTATTTTAAAAAACGAGAAAGGAACATCTGCTCCCATATCACTCTCGATATCTCTAACCCTAAACCACACGACTCCAACGACATCTCCCATTGAAGCCTTGCTTCCTTCTAGGCCTGTCCAAAAAGCCCGGGCATAGTGGGCCGGCCCGAGCCCGGCCTGGCAAAAGACTGTTTCCTCTTTAAGATGCGTGTAGAATCTGTGTTCAGCACGCAGCGAGCTTCTTTGCCATTTTCAGGTATTATATGGCCAGATCTGGGCTGTCGACTAAACACGAAAGTTGAAGCCCTTGCAAATACCTTTCCAATGAATGGTTGCACAACTTCAGACGAAGTTTGCAGCCATGTGAAACTCTGAACGAAATTGACATCCGGCAAACCTGCATGCAGAAATTGTGTTCTGTGCGTAGCGGACAATGAAGACGATTTCAACTAGGATACATTCAAATCTGAGTTGTGGGATGAATATGAAAGTTGTAACCCATGGAAGGACCTTTCCATCGAGTGGTTATACATCTTCACCGGATTCATGTATCTTCGGGAATCTCCGGTTGAATTTGATGTCCAGATTTATTCTGCACTTAAATTCTGGGTTTTTATATAATATGGATTTGGATTCGGTGGAATCGATGTTGCAAACTAACTCGAGATTTTGGTGAACTATTTTATGTTAACCACCGTAGTGCTATGAATGATGAAGATTACTAATTGGATTTCATATAACTGAATTGTGAAGCAAGCTTACTTAAACGAAATGACTTGTTAGAAATTGGTAGACTATTATATATGTGCACTATGTTATGTTATGTTGAAATCATTTGGAATGACATATAGAAGGATAAACTATGGCCATAAGTATGTTTGATGGTTGAAATGAAACTTAGTAGTCCAATACTTAGAGCATAGTATCCCTACAGGTAGTATTGTGGAAGAATGTAAGTGCGGTGTTGACCGTCACTAGTTGGGTTTGTGTTGAGATGAGGTATAGACAGACGGTTGGGCTTGGTCCTCAGTGTTCACATCCTGGGGATCCTTCCGTGCCGAGTGGATGGTTAGGCTGTGTCCTCGTGCTTACATCTGAGGCCCCTTCCATGCCACGGTGATGTGGAATTTGCATGCGGTGTGAGTCGACACGTGGTGTCGTAATCATGGGTTATGGATAGTGTGGCAGGTTTACGGGCTCGCCGATCGTCACATCGACGGGAGTTGACAGTTAGACTTTGGGCGGTTGGGCTGTGTCCTCGGTGTTCACATCCCGGAGGCCCTTCCGTGCCAAGTGAACAGTTGGGCTGTGTCCTCGTGCTTTCTTCCGTAGGTTACATAAGCTCAGTTCGGGGTTGTGTTCTCGGTGCAAATCTGTAACGCCCTGAAACTCAAAAGAGCGACGGGGGACGTTTTGGGCCAGTTTTGGGTTCTGGCAGTAGGCACACAGCCTGGGACACGGGCGTGTCCCAGGGCGTGTCAGGCTGGTTTCGACATTTTGGTCGAGAGGCCGACGATTTTGGAGTCCACGATCGTCGAGCAGAGAACACGGCCTGCGACATGGGCGTGCCGCAGGGTGTGTCAAGGCCGTGTCGACGATCGGCCCAGGGGGTCGACAAATTTCGCTCGACGATGTGTCGAGACATGGTACACGGCCTGCGACACGGGCGTGTCGCAGGGCGTGTCGACCCGTGTCGACACTCGTCCGAAAGTCGACGAACTTTGCTCGACGATGTGTCGAGACAAGGCACATGGCCTAGGACATGGGCGTGTCCAAGGCCGTGTCATCAGGTCGACGATCTTCGCTCGACGAAGTGTCGAGTGTCGAGACCATGTACACGGCCTAGAGCCCAGGCGTGTTGAGGTGACACGGGCAAGGACACGAGCGTGTCCTAGAACCCGTGCAGTGCTCGGGTTGTTTTCGGGGAAAAACGATGGGTATACACGGCCGGCCACATGGCCGTGTCAGGTGGGACACGGGCGTGTCAAATCGAACACGGGCGTGTTCGATGCCCGTGTGTTGTTCCAGGCGCGTCGATTTTGATGGCGAATGAGGCACACGGCCCTGGACACGGGCATGTGCCAGGCCGTGTGCGGTCCAGATTAGGCATTTCAGTCCCGAATCAAAGCCGTTCATTTCTTTAATTGATGATCCAACGGCTAGGGGTTATTCCTGAAGGGATATACCCCGGATTGGGCCTTAGAAACCCTCACTTTTCATGAGTGGTTGTCTTTATAAATCTTAGAAAGAGAGGAGAGCCAAGGAAGGAAGAAGAAGCTATATCCGGCCATTGGAGGAGCTTTGAAGCTCCAAATCGCGAGCCGACTCCGGATCCACGGAGGCAAAGCTAGTGCGGTGCTTTTCATCCACTTACTTTTCCATGGCGCCAAAGAAGAATGCAAGAATAACGATTCTCTTCTTGAGCATGAGTAGCTCTCTTTCTTTGCATAGGAAGCCCCCTCTCGCGAGTTTGCGGTGAGTTGGAGGCGTTCCTTCGGGTAGATATGTGAAGTCCCCGTTGTTTAGAGCCCGTAAGCGAGAACGGACATAGGCATGATGTGTGAAGCCTACCCGGACATGTTGGTCTGGATCGGTGATGTTGCATTGCATAATGCCAGAGAAGACTCCGTGCAATTGGTTGTTTTTCGGGTTTTCTACACGGTAGATTGCAACAGGGAGCCTTGGGGATTAACCCAAAGGTGTACCCAGAAAACTGGGCGGATACGTGATCTTGCCAACTTGGTGGCCTGAGAGCCAACTTGAACATAACCGGGTTATGTGAATTGTGATGGAAACGGGACTCAGGAGAAGTTTGACCCGCGCAAATGGCTTAAATTGTCGTTGTGATGTGAGCACGGGTTAGATGGAACCGTACCTGTTCTATGTCGTTCGGTTAAAGAGACCTAAGGGTACGTGGCACTTGCCGTTGGCATAGATTAGGGTCTTCGGCGGTCAATGGCTTAAATTGTCGTGACCCAGGCCAAGAAGACAAAATGCTCATAGGTTTGGCCGTCAAAGTGGCGGTGGTGAGTCCGGAATGTCTATGGCTTTAATTAACGTGACATCGACCGGTTCACCGAGAATGTGCCCTGAGAGCATGGGGCGTGTGGCTGTGCGAGCCAACGTCTGTGATGAAATTGTTATATATATATTGCTCGCTTATGCTAATGAAATGCAGGGAAGGAGCATCGCCGCCCCGAGTTGGGGACGGGATCGTTATAATTTGGTCAGCATTGCTGACCGTTGCCTTGTTTTGCCACCGTGCGGTGGTTTGTTGTTTGCAGGTGCTGCCGGACCAAGCGGTCAACAGCGGGCTAAAGCCCTTTTTGTGAAGCCTGCCCTCGAAGGCCTAATCAGAGTGTTTACTGCTTTATTCATGTGTGACCGGCCTGCGTGTCGTGGTTTGTAAAACATGTAATATGAAGTGAACAATTTTTGTAAGACCTTAAGGCTTGTACTGGTGTATTTTGTAACATTCCTATTTTGTATTAGTGGGCATTCATGCTTTAGTGCTGGGTTCTTTGCTACAACTTATCAATCCGCTTCCGCTAGAATGCTCTGTGTAGGACGTTATGATTGGTTGGTTGGTTTCCATGAGTAACCACCCGGTCTGTCTGTAGTATATGGCGTCGGGCCACGGCCGGACCTACTGCTATATGCTATGCGACGGATAGGGGGTGTTACAAAATCTACCCAAGACCCCCGCTGGGCCATAATACGCTTGGGCTCCACAGTTGTGTTCTTAGTGTTGAGGCGTACAGATGCCTAGGTGAAGTAGTGTGGATGCCCTCCTAGTAGTAGATATGCCCGCTCTACTGTCACCACCTGGCCACAGCGGTTGATGCCTGAGAGGTTAGCTACCTGCTCGAATAGTGGGAACTATAGTCTGTGTCGACATAGCAATTGCATGTGCTTGAACATGGGTGAGTCATTGCATAGCATATATACCATTTCATAACATTGCACAACAAGATCCTCATTGTATAAGTTTGTATGGGCACTACTATACGATTAGTTACTTTATGTAAACCGATCCTTAACTTATAAGCTTGTATGGGAATCCTTATAAATTAAGTTACTCACCTACTGTAGTTACTTGTATTTGTTGAATTACTATTGCTTAAGTAGAACTGCTAGTTTATAATATTGTTATTCATGTACTATTCCCACCTGCTTGTACCTATTTTACTACTTGTATATATTACCCTTGTTCCTTTCTTCCGCCCGGTGCCGAGGAGTCGCCGGGGGAGCGTATGTGAAGCCACTTAGTCTTTTCGACTAACGGTTGCTACGTCTTCCTTTTTTAGGAGGTCTCCCCGCAGGTAGAGCAGCCGCAGACTTTGCAGTAGGACAGCCAGGCCAGGACGACAGGGCCTGATGTGACGGCGTCGTCGCTACCGTCGGTTACAGATGTGAGTGTTGAGCGACTCTGATGTTGCCCGTTTTGGCAATTTTATAGCTGTACTCTAATATTGTGGAAGCATGTTTTAGCTTCTCTATTTGATGTAATTTGGACTATATATTTAGTGTGGATTTGACATCTCTTTATTATAGTTTGGTTGGGTTGGCATATGCATGTTGATATTGATTGTAGCCGGCGAAATAGGCGTCTTGTGGTACAGGTTAGCCCTTGTGCTAATGCTACCCCAAGGCGGCTGTTCTGGGCATAAGACCCCTTTCGTGCCGTGTTTTGGGATCCGGGAGGGGGGTCTTACAAATGGTATCAGTTTGACACGATCCTCAACTAAAGAAGTCATTTAACAATGGTACCACCCCCGTTCGATTAGTCAGTTTGCGGACAAACTGACTTAGCGGAAGCAGTGGTGTGCCCATATGTAGTTCACACTAAGTTTGTCCAACTTTGACCTTACGATTAGCCAACCTGACCATACATTTTTTTACATGTGGATTCCAGTGCACACTGAGCCGATGGGGGGCACTCCTGGCCCTTCCATACCCACGTAGTTCCAACAATCTGAGTTGGGGTAGATGCTCACCGCCATCCTGGATGCATTTAGGGCACAGCAGCCTCCGGTGCAACAACAGGCTCCGGTCTCTAACTGGTTGAGCACCTTTCGGGCCCTCTACCCTCCCACCTACCTCGAGACGAAGTCGGCTGTACGCATGGAGGAATGGCTTGACACGATGCAGGAATTGTTGGCGGGGATCCGTTGCCCAGCCAACATGGTTGTGATGTTGGCGGTGTCCGTCCTGGAACTACATGCTAAGAGGTGGTGGAAGTCCCTTATGGGCTCCACCTTCCAAGGATGGGTCTATACAGAGATAAGTTGGAGCGAGTTCTCGGATGTCTTCTTGAAGCACTTCATTCCCACATCCGCTCGAAATGAACTCGAAGAGAGGTTTCTTCTACTGAAGCAAGGACCAAAATCAGTTACGGAATATCAACGAGAATTTCAGCACCTCATGAGGTTTGTGGCTTCTTATGATTTGGATAATAGAGGATACGCCAAGCATTTTTACAAAGGGTTGCGAGATCCCCTAAGGCAGGCCCTTTTGTTTATAGAGGATGCTAGCTTGGCGGAGATTATCGACATGGCAAAGAGATTGGAGGAGAATCACTTGAGTAGCGGTAAGAGACCTGTGGAGGGCGTGATGGAAGCTGTCCCAAGCAATAGAAGAAGGCTGAACTTTAGAGGAGGAAAAGGACATCAAAGAGGTGGAGTACGTTTCCACCGAGATTTTAGAGTGGAGCATCCGGTCCCACAGCCACCCGCGTTGCCTCCACCGCCATAGCCTCAACAATTTCAGCAACCTGAAGGGAGTCGTGGGCTGGTGTGTTTTGAATGCAACCAGTCGGGCCACATCCGACATTTCTGCCCGCGGTTGATTGGAAATGTCCCTCCTGCTCTCCCTGCGGCAGCTCCGCGGAGGTGGGGTTATATGCGTGGTCGAGGACGAGGACCGTAGGGTGGAAACCCCGACCCTGCTAGGGATCAAGTGTACGCGCTGGACATGGAGCAAGAACAGAATCCCCAAGATGTGATTGCAGGTATAATTTAAGTAATTATCACGTTTTCATTGTTTAACTTAAAGTTGCTTGAGACATACTAGACACCTAGCAATAAGTTTTCGTTATTGGTACTTAGGCACCGTGATAGTTGGTGGGAAGACGGCCTATGCGCTGTTCGATACCGGTGCCTCACACTCCTCTGTGTCTGAGGACTTCATTAAGGACATGGAGGGCATTCAATACTTTACTGGTATTGCCCGACGAGTGCGCCTACCGGACGGCTCGGAGATGATTGCAACCGCTAAGTGCGAGTTTGAGATATTTATTGAAGGAAAGGCCTTTGATACACCTGCCATGGTCTTGAGAATGTCGGAGTTTGACATCATTCTGGGCATGGCGTTGTTGGACTGGCATTTCGCAAGGATCGACTGTGCGGAAAAGCGGATCTATTTGAGACATGGGGACTCCGACGTCATCTTCTAAGGTATTAACTTCGCACCTCACATGTCGTTGTCTTCCGTTCAGGTTGTAAAAGCCCATATGAATGGGGATGAAGTCTTCATGATCTGGTTCGAGTTGAAGGAGATAGTATTTGATATAAAAGACGTACGGGTAGTGCGGGACTTCTCCGAGGTATTTCCTGAGAAACTGCCAGGATTACCCCCGCACAGAGAGGTTGACTTCCAGATTAATCTAGTACCGGGTGCCAAACCTGTACCCAAGGCCCCTTACCGAATGGCCCCGAAGGAACTCGTGGAGTTTAGAGTTCAACTGCAAGAACTGGTGGAGTCGGGGTTCGTTCGCCCCAGTTCATCACCCTAGGGAGCCCCTGTATTGTACGTGAAGAAGAAGGATGGAACCCGTGTTTGTGCATAGACTATCGGGAACTCAATCGGCTGACGGTGCAGAACACTTATCCGCTACCTCGGATCGACGAGTTGTTCAATCAACTACTGGGAGCGCATTGGTTTTCTAAGCTGGACTTGCGCTCAGGGTATTATCAGTTGAGAATACAAGAAGGTGAAATCCAGAAAACGGCCTTTAGTTCAAGATATGGGTTGTACGAGTTCACTGTAATGTCGTTTGGGCTCACAAATGCCCCTTTGGCTTTCATGAGCCTGATGAACAAGGTATTTGAACCGTATTTGGACATCTTCGTCATTGTTTTCATCGACGACATCTTAGTCTACTCAAAGACGGAGGAGGAGCATATCGAGCACCTGACTTTGGTATTGAAGAAATTGAAGGAGCATGCCTTGTTCTCAAAGTTCATCAAGTGCGAATTCTAGCTCAAGGAGGTTGCTTTCTTGGGTCACGTGATCAGTGGAGCTGGGCTAGCGGTGGATCGGGCCAAGGAGTGTGCCGTGAAGGGGTGGTCGCCCTTGAAGTCAGCAGCCGATGTGCGTAGCTTCCTTGGACTTGTCGAGTACTACCGCAAGTTCGTGAAAGGATTCTCCAAGATTGCCCTCCCTCTTACTTCATTGACGAAGAAAGGTGTGCCATTTGATTGGACACCCCAATGTGAAGCGGCGTTCCAGGAGCTGAGGAATTGACTTACCTCCGCCACCATCCTTGCACTTTCGTCTGGGAAGGAAGGATTTCAAGTTTACACGGATGCATCATATCAAGGGATGAGAGCTGTATTGATGCAGAACGGGCACGTGATTGGTTATACTTCAAGACAACTGAAGAAGCATGAAATCAATTACCCGATTCACGATTTGGAGCTGGGATCAGTGGTGTTCGACTTGAAGGTTTGGAGGCATTATCTATACGGCATCCACTGTGACATCTTTTCAGACCACAAAAACTTGAAGTACGTTCATACTCAGAAGGAGTTGAACTTGAGACAACGGTGGTGGTTAGAATTTCTATGCGACTATGAGTTCACCTTGAACTATCATCCCGAAAAAGTGAACACGGTGGCCGATGTATTGAGCAGAAAGATACCAGATTCTAGCCCAGAGTCTCGATTGATGAGTATGGAGTTGGCTCGGATGATTGAGGAGATGGATATTACATTGATATTTAAGGCTCCTTCGGTAGAGTATACGAAGTACTTGGCAAGAATGAGCATAGTTTATGATATCTGGGACCGAATCAGAGTGGAGAAAGGAATGGATGCGGCTCTGGCCTCGGCAATCAAGTCAATCGAAGATGGGACTACGAATGAGTATACGCTAAAAGACGGCCTCTTTTATTTTCGTGGCCGGCTCTACATTCCCAAGGGCGGTAAAATCTGAGAGGATATCTTGAGAGAGGCTCACTTCTCTCAATATTCAGTGCACCCGGGTATTGCTAAGATGTACGCCGGTTTGCGGAAGACCATGTGTTGGCCGGGAATGAAGAAAGATGTCAGATATTTTGTTACACACTGCAAAGTTTGTCAATGGGTGAAGGCGGAATGCAAGAGTCCCGGTGGTTTGCTACAATCGTTGCCCATCCCCGAGTGGAAGTTTGACGATGTCTCCATGGACTTCGTCCATGGGTTACCTCGCTCACGCTCCGGGAATGATTCGGTGTGGGTGATAGTTGATTGCCTGACGAAAGTAGCCCGGTTTATCTCTATGAAGAAAGAAGCTCATGTGGATGTCTTAGTACACCTCTTTGTGGAGCAGTTCGTACGGTATCATGGCGTGCCTAAGACGATCGTTTTTGACCGTGATGGTCGCTTTACCTCCAAGGAGTGGAAAGCGGTTCAGGCGTATTTGGGCTCGAGCCTTACCTTTAGCACCGCGTTTCATCCCCAGACGGACCGGCAATCTGAAAGGACCATCCGAACATTGGAAGATTTGTTGAGATTATGTGTGTTGGATAGAGGAGAGCCGTGAGAAAGGCTCTTACCATTGGTAGAATTCTCCTACAACAACAGCCACTAGGCTAGTATCGACATGGCTCCTCACGAAGCTCTTTATGGAAGGAGGTGTAGAACCCCCTTATCTTGGGTGCAAGATGAAGACCCGAAGGCTTTGGGTGTTGAATATATTGAGGATACCGATGCGGTGGTTAGACTAATACAGGATCGCATGTTCGAGGCTCAAAGTCGGCAGGCGAAGTATTATAATGCAAGACACCAGATGGTAGAGTTCCAAGTGGGTGATAAGGTGTTCCTAAAAATCCGACTGATGCATGGAGTGTCACGTGTGCGTGGTGTGAAAAAGCTCAGCCCAAGGTATGTTGGGCCTTATACTATATTGGAAAGGATTGGCCCGTTGGCCTATCAGTTGGAGTTACCGTCCGAGCTAGAGAACCTCCGCGACATGTTCCATGTGTCGTCGCTTCAGAAGGCGCTGTTGCATCCCGATCAATACATCCCCACAACTGATGGTGTTGTGGAATCTGATAGGTCTGTGTGACTAGAGCCAGTGTGGATCGTAGATAACGAGACAAGAATGTTGCGCCAAAAAAGTGTTCCCTTGGTGAAGGTGCTATAGTCTAATCATGGGAAGGCGGAATATACATGGGAGCCGTTGGATTTGATGCAAAAATGCTATCCGGAGTTGTTTGCTCAAGGTAATTTTATTTAAAAGCATAATATATTTCCTGTTATGCTTTTCTCCCCATAACCTAAGCCTGATTTCGGGGACGAAATCTTTTATTTTGTTTATAGGATTTGTAACGTACCGAATCGTACTAGACCCCTCGTACGTGTTTTTGAGTCAAGGGAGCTGACTTGGGTTCAGGGAGTGCTGACAACTGGGCATCACATGTGAATAGCAGGAGAAATCAGTCAAGCATAGTACACGGTTAGAGACACGGGCGTGTCCCTACCCGTGTGGGAGAGGCCAGCTCTCGAGTCGATGACTCGAGTATGTCCAGAGAAGGACACGGGTAGTGACACGAGCGTGTCACTACCCGTATGAAGTGACACGGGTAGAGACACGGGCGTGTCCCTACCCGTCTGTGTGTCGATTTGTACTCTACGAAGTGTGTCGAGATCGGCGAAGTGTATGACACGGGTAGAGACACAGGCGTGTCACTACCCGTGTGGGTCGAGTTGAACTCGACAGAGCGTGTCGAGATTGACGAAGTGTGTCAAGATCGACGAAATGTAAGATACGGGTAGAGACACGAGCGTGTCCCTACCCATGCGTGTGTGTGTCGAGTTGAACTCGACAGAGCGTGTCGAGATCGACGAAGTTTGTCGGGATCGACGAAATGTATGACACGGGTTGAAACACGGGAGTGTCCCTACCAGTGTGTCGGTGTGTCGAGTTGAGTTCGTCGAGATGTATCCAGAGAAGGACACGACCAAGGAACACGGCTGTGTCATGTGGACATCGGTCGGGACACGGGTGTGTCCCTACCCGTGTCGAGTATTGAACCAACAATAAAACCGTCGTTGACTCTTCGCCCAAGCAGGACACGGGTAAGGACACGGGCGTGTCCCTACTCGTGTCACTTTTCATATATAAGGGTTGTGAAAACCCTAGCCGTTTTCACTCCTCATTCCAGCCATTTTTCTTGAGAGAAACTTCTGTAGAGAGGGAAAACTACAGGAGCAAGTCTTGTCGGAGAAGATCCGCCGCCGCCGTGAAGGAGAAGATGCCACTGAGAAGAGTTACACGATTCATGGCCGGGACTAGTGGAAATGCCGGAAATGAGGTGAGCTTCCTCCCCTCTCCCTTGGTGCTAGATCTATAGATATCTAGGTGAAATGTCGACTCAAAAGAGTCTTGACTAGCACGATGGTGATTTCTCTAGAAAGAGTCCGTTCTAGGGCTTGTGCTCTAAGGTTAGTGGTGTCTTCAACCTCTCCAATCTTCTATGCAAAGACGGGGGATGGTTTCGTTAAGAATCATGGCCTTGTGAGGGTGAATAAGGGAGGAGGAATTTCTATGTGATTTTGGAAGACCAACTTGAGGAGGGAGATGAACCGATGCCGTTCATTCCTCTTTAAGATGCGTGCAGAATCTGTGTTCTGCGCGCAGCGAGCTTCTTGGCCATTTTTAGGTGTGATATTTCCAGATATGGGCTGTAGACTACACATTAAAGTTAAAGCCCTTTAAAATACCTTTCCAAAAAATGGTTGCACGACTTCAGGAGAAGTCTGCAGCCACGGGAATGTCTGAACGAAATTGACATCCGGCAAACCTGCATGCATAAATTGTGTTCTGTGCGCAGTGGACGTTGAAGCCGATTTCAAATAGGATACACTTAAATCAGGGTTGTGGGCTGAATATGAAAGTTGTAACCCATGTAAAGAGCTTTCCATCGAGGGGTTACACGTCTTCACCGAATTCCTGTAGCTTCTGGAATCGCAGGTTGAATTTGCTGTCCAGATTTATTCTGCAATTAAATTCTGGGTTTTTATATAATATGGATTTGGATTCGGTGGAATCGATGTTGCAAACTAACTCGAGATTTTGGTGAACTATTTTTTGTTAACCACTGTAGTGCTATGAATGATGAAGGTTACTAATTGGATTTCATATAACTTAATTGTGAAGCAAGCTTGCTTAAATGAAATGACTTGTTAGAAATTGGTAGACTATT
The DNA here is from genome assembly GCA_039583875.1 of Platanthera guangdongensis. Taxonomy (NCBI): domain Eukaryota; kingdom Viridiplantae; phylum Streptophyta; class Magnoliopsida; order Asparagales; family Orchidaceae; genus Platanthera; species Platanthera guangdongensis. The sequence continues at coordinate 128,971,072 of CM077157.1, forward strand.
ATATATGCGCATTATGTTATATTATGTTGAAATCATTTGGAATGACATATAGAAGGATAAACTATGGCCATGAGTATGTTTGATGGTTGGAATGAAATTTAGTAGTCCAATACTTAGAGTGTAGTCTCCCTACGGGTAGTATTGTGGAAGGATGTAAGTGCGGTGTTGACCGTCACTAATTGGGTTAGTGTTGAGATGAGGTATAGACGGACGGTCGGGCTTGGTCCTCGGTGTTCACGTCCCGGGGCTCCTTCCGTGCCGAGTTGATGGTTGGGATGTGTCCTCGTGCTTACATCCGAGGCCCCTTCCAGCCACGGTGATGTGGAATTTGCATGCGGTGTGAGCCGACACGCGGTGTCGTAATACTGGGTTAAGGATAGTATGACAGGTCTACGGGCTTGCCGATCGTCACACCAATGGGAGTTGATAGTTAGACTTTGGCCGGTTGGGCTATGTCCTCGGTGTTCACATCCCGGGGCCCCTTCCGTGCCAAGTGAACAGTTGGGCTGTGTCCTCGTGCTTTCTTCTGAGGTCCCTTCCGGGTCACACAAGGTTAGTTCGGGGCTGTGTTCTCGGTGCACATCTACCTGACACCGTCGCTGGGCCATAGTACGCATGGGATCCACTGTTGTATTCTTAGCGTTAAGGCATACGAAGGCCTAATTGAAGCAGTGTGGATGCCCGCCTAGTAGTAGAGATGCCCGCTCTACTGTCACCGCCTGGCCATGGCAGTTGATACCTGAGAGGTTAGCTACCTGCTCGAATAGTGGGATCTATAGTCTGTGTCGACATAGAAATTGCATATGCTTGAACATGGGTGAGTCATTGCATAGCATACATACCATTTCATAACATTGCACAACAAGATCCTCATTGTATAAGTTTGTATGGGCACTCCTATGCAATGAGTTACTTTATGTAAACTGATCCTTAACTTATAAGCTTGTATGGGCATCTTTATAAGTTAAGTTACACACCTGCTGTAGTTACTTGTACTTGTTGAATTACTATTGCTCAAGTAGAACTGCTAGTTTATAATATTGTTATTCATGTACTATTCCCACCTACTTGTACCTGTTTTACTACTTGTATATATTACCCTTGTTCCTTTCTTCCGCCCGGTGCCGAGGAGTCGCCGGGGGAGCGGATGTGAAGCCACATAGTCTTTTCGACTAACGGTTGCAACGTCTTCCTTTTTAGGAGGTCTCCCCGCAGATAGAGTAGTCGTAGACTTTGCAGCAGGACAGCCAGGCCAGGACGACAGGGCCTGTTATGACGGCGCCGTCGCTACCATCGGTTACAGATGTGAGTGTCGAGCGACTCTGATGTAGCCTGTTTGGGCAATTTTATAGATGTACTCTGATATTGTAGAAGCATGTTTTAGCTTCTGTATTTTGATGTAATTTGGACTATATATTTAGTGTGGATTTGACTTCTCCTTATTATAGTTTGGTTGGGTTGGCATATGTATGTTGATATTGATTGTAGCCGGCAGAATAGGAGTCTTGTGGTACAGGTTAGCCCGTGTGCTAATGCTACCCCAAGGCAGCTGTTCCGGGCATAAGACCCCCTTCGTGCCGTGTTTTGGGATCCGGGAGGGGAGTCTTACACACAACATCGAATACATTCCGCGACAAATGAGACCAACATAACAAACGAAGCAAACCAAGTACCAATGCCTTCAGCCCCACGTCCATCTCGACAGAGAGGAAGACCGCCAATTTACATGTCACCTCAACAACGACGTGATGCAATAAATGCTCTATAAAGGGAAAACCGTCAATGCCAGCAATGCATCAATGCCTCCATCGAGAACGTCACTTCGTCAAACCAACAAACGGAGAACAACACATCAGCATTGGTAAGTGAAACTTCCATGTCAGAGGCCTCAGTTATACCCCCCAGAACATCTCGACGAAGAGGGCGGCCACCAATAGATACATCTAGTATCAACCAACATGAACAAACAATTTGGCGGGAAACAATCATTGCAACACCGCGACCAGCTCGACCCAGAGGAAGGCCGACAGTATACACATCAGATCAACAACAACGTGATGCAATTAATGGTCGACAAAGGGAAAACCGTCGGGCTCAACAATGCCATGATACCCATATCGATGATCAAAATGCCACAACAAGTAGGTCAGACTACGCTGAAGAAATGGAACTTGGGGATCAATTGTACACAATACACGGTAAGACTTCATCTAAACACGGTCACAACAACCGTACAAGTAAGTTTAATTAAGAATGTGTAACTCACAATCATCTCTTACTATCACACATAAACTGCACCTAATCAAGGTTCAACTAGACATTTGAGTGCAAGAAACTATTATCCTGCAATAAATGTGCCTCCAGTAACTCTATGCACCACGACTAATTGTCGTCATCGTCTCTCTAAGATTTTTAAAATGAAAGTACTACACTATGTCGCAAAGGAGGCTTGGTTCATGTACCAGATATTCCTGTACCACTCGAGCTTCTGGAACTCTTCATGTCACAAACTATAAAAGGACGCAACTTCAGACAGAATATACGTTCATACAACCATGTCTTCTCATTCACTTCAATGGGAGTTACATTTGATGAAAACATGCCGACATTCAATCAGGGTATCTACACTTTCAGAGCACACGGTGCAATATATGATAGAATTGGATCTTTACTGCCAGAATATGGTACCAGACAACGTTTTTTTTTGCAAATGTTCTTCTATGATACCGAAAACAAAATTGAGAATAGGTTGAATGAGAGTCCAGGCCTCACCCTAGGAATGATTGAAAAGATCTCCAACATATTGGATGTGGTAAATCCATTCGTACAAACCTTGCATCAACTAGAAAGACACTCAGATCTCCAACGGTGTAGACTTCTAATTAAAAAAATGCCTTCAATACAACGTTAGTACTCTCTTCCAATGGCATCACAAGTTGCAGCCATATTAGTCAATGTAGATGATTTTATGGAAGCAAATGATAGAGATATAATTGTCCAAACATATTCTAAAGAACTGCTACATAGTCAATGTAGATGATTTTATGGAAGCAAATGATAGAGATATAATTGTCCAAACATATTCTAGAGAACTGCTACATGTAAAAGAATATTCTGGCTACTATGACCCTGTACAGTGTCCTTTGTTATTTCCTCATGGGACATACGGCTGGCGTGGCGACGAACTATTAGATTTTGCGGACAGAATAAGTTGTTGCGACTATTACTCCTACCTACTACAGGTACTTTCAAAATTGCCCTTACTTACGCATAAAACAATAATACTACTGAACATTTACCAATTTGTAAAATATTATTGTAGGTCCGTGCAAATGAAAGTTCCAAACTTCCCTACGCAGGTCGTCTACTACAACAGTACATTGTCGATATGTACATAAAAATTGAAACACAAAAACTACGGTGGATTAGATCGCATCAGAGCGATGTAAGGGCCGAGCTATATCAAGGATTATAAGATTGCTTACAAAGCGGTGAAAATGATGCAGGTACATACATTCCTCACTAAATGTAAAGCATTTTAAACTTCAACAAATCTATCATCTTTTTGACAATTACATTACCTCACTATAGGTAATGTCGGTCGTAGGACAATTTTGCCATCATCTTTTATTGGAAGCCCAAGAGACATGTTCCAGCGATAGCAAGACGCTATGGCAGTTGTACGTAATTTTGGAAGGCCAGATATTTTCTTAACAATGACTTGCAATCCTTCGTGGCCAGAGATAACAAATGAGCTTCATCCAGGACAAACGCCACAAGATTGACCCGATTTAATCTCTAGAATATTTCAGGCCAAATTGCATTGTCTAAAGGACGACATCTTCCATAAGGGCATCCTGGGTAGAGTTGTATCACACATTCACATGGTAGAGTTCCAAAAAAGAGGTCTACCGCACGCCCATATGCTATTTATTTTCAGTGAACATGATAAGCTAAGTAGTCCTGATGATTATGATTGTGTCGTCAGATCCGAAATACCAATACAAGCAGAAGAACTAGATTTGTACAAAGCAGTGCTTAGACATATGTTGCACGGACCATGCGACCTCTTAAGACCAAATGCTCAATGCATGAAAAATAATGTATGCAAAAAAAAGTTTCCAAAACTTTCCGTGCAAGCCACTATACACGGTTTGATTCTACACACTCTACCGTCATCGTGATGATAACAGAGCAATTCCTCTTGGAAGAGATGGAGACTTTACAGCTGTCAATGGATGGGTGGTTCCATACAACCCATGGCTTCTACTTAAATACGATTGCCATATCAATGTGGAAATATGTAGCAGCATCAAGAGTATCAAATATTTGTATAAGTATGTGTACAAGGGTCCTGACTGGGTAGCATTCGAGGTCTGTCCGGGACCAAACTATGATGAAGTTAGTAAATACATTGACGGTCATTGGATTTGTGCGCCCGAGGCATCAATGAAGCTTTTCAAGTTTCATATGTACCAAACATTACCTCCTGTAGTTCGGTTGCAAATACATTTACCAGATCAACATCATGTTCAATTTTGAAACAATCAATCGATCACTGATGTACTGGCTAATGAACGGAATTCACGAATAATGCTAATAGAATTCTTTAGAACATACAACAACGAATTAGAAACCATATGCTACTTATATGTTGACTTTGCAAAACACTACACGTGGCTAACACCTTCAAGAAAATGGATAAGAAGAGTTCGAAATCGAACAGTAGTAGGCCGTATGCACGCTGCATCGCCAACTGTGGGTAAGCGCTTCTATTTACGACTTCTGCTTAATCATATTTCAGTTCCAACATCAATTAATTACCTATATACCGTCCATGGTATTCATTACACCCTCTTTAAGGAAGCTGCTGAAAAATAAGGTCTACTTGAAGAAGATAATAACATCAGAGAATGCCTAGCGGAAGCCAGAAATTTACGGATGTCGGGAGCACTACGAAGATTATTTGCAATAATATTATTGTACTGTCAACCAACTAGAGTAAGAACTCTATGGGATGAAAACCATGCTGCAATGATCAAATATTACAGTAGCACAAGCACTGCAAATACTACTTTCTTAATGAATAGATTACTTTGTGAGTTAAATAATATCTTTGAGCAATATAACAAAATCACGAAAGATTTTGGCTTTCCAAGGTTAAGCGAGAGCATACAATACTCAATAGACATGCCATGTTTGATTGAAAATAAATTTTAAATTATAATATCGTCTGCTAATTTAAATTCAACATCGCAACTAAATCATGGACAACAAACAACATACAACACTATATGCACTTGCATAAGAGAAGGAAATGGAGGAATTTTCTTCGTTGACCGTCCTGGAGGAACTGGTAAAACATTACTCTATTGTTGAGTGCCGTTTATATGACACTTTGTACCAATACATCGACTCCTTAGCTATTTTAAATGCCGATCATTGTGTTAGGTGTTTACTATGTCAAGGTATATGCCACATGTTGAAGGATTTTCCCCGTCTATGCGAGCCTTCTCCATCTAAGGGTGTGTGCGCAGCAAACCCCCGTTTATGGAGACTACTGTGGATAGGCCTACCAGGGTGTTGCCGGACCCATACACTGACATCGCACACCTTGCTCTCTCTTTGCCCGTTGAGATTACCGAAGAATCTCTCGCCGCATATAGATCTTTCATGTGTCCCTCGCTCCCTTTTTAGGAGCTTCCCTTGAGTGATGACGATCACTTTGGTGTTAGACAACAAAAACAGGATTAGGAATACATGGGCGCTCCTGTATGGGACGTAGAGATTGTTCCCGTCGACGGGGAGGTTTCTGCAAATGATTTTGCGATGGGGCCTGCTCATTCAATGCCTGAGGGATACACGACTTGGATGATAGGAGAATGTGCCGCATTTGTTAGTGATTCAGTGCCTGAGGTTGCGCCGAAGTGGGATGGGGATTTTACTATATCCGATGGAGAATGTGGATCTTCGGAATGCTATGATGCACCCCGATGGGATGAGGAATATCCCCTTTCTGAAGCGACGGTTTGCACCTCCTTATTGGATGAGGCGGTCCCTCTTACCACCGCGAACCTCGAGTTCTCTGATTCCCCCCGATACGACTCATATGATACCGATAGTGATCTGTGCTCGGATCCTGCTGAGAGTGATACCAGAATCACTCTCCCATATTCTTTACATTTTAGTTTTTCCTCTCATTTATTACTTGACACCCATTAATTATCTTTACCTGTGCAGGTTGAGTCTCCACGGGTATGTTGGGATGACGATGAGCCTTGTGATAAAGCCATCGGCGAGTGCATCTGCTTGTGTGAGAAGGTTCCTACCTCCTTCGCAGTGGAAGCCCCTGTCGTCTCCATTGCCTCCTATGAACCTGCGGTGGACGACGCCTTGCTAGGAAAGGATTTCTTTTATGATGAGATTCGCGAGGACCAGTTCTCCTCCTCTTCTTGTATCCTATTTCCTCTACCTGAGTTGTGCAGGTATTATTATTTAGGTAGAGGGGTAACTGTATTATCTCCGTATCGGCACTCGCTGCCGCAATAGATATTCGGCTAGTTACCTGTGCATCTTTTGTTTCATAGGCCAATTAGCTAAAACTTTTTCGGTAGGCGAATAAGTCATGCTGGGTGGACAATAACCCTAATACTTATCTTGGAGTAGGCATAGTTAGTTATTTTTACTGTTTTAAAATTTGTTTTGCATGTTGTATAGCTTTTATTAAATTTGATATTGCCACTGTATATATAATTTATTATGGAGCTCTTTTGCAGGTTAGCCCTTCACTTGCGCGACAGAGTGAGTGAAATTTTTGCAGGTTTAGCTTAAAGCTTTCTCGCCTCTTCTGGTATGCTCATTTGCTGAGTATGGGGTAACCTCTCCACCGACTTATATTTCATTGTTTTTATTGCAAATCTTGTGTTAGGTTGCATAGATTAAGTCTGGTGTGGGAGAGACTCGAGTTGTTATCCGCTCACGTGCACATTCCACTCGCATACTAGAAGCTTTTATTATAATATCATTTGTATTTGCAATGCACTCAACAACACCCACTTGAGAACGCGTACTTAAGCACTTGCACGTGCCGAGCTTGTTTATCACTTGTGCGTAGAATAATGAATGCCGTGTTTACATAAGATTGTGTGATGGAGTAAAATGTTGACTCCAAGAGTGTTCCTAGGCATGCACTCATGCTCACTTAGAGTCCATGTAGATTAAAATTATTTATATGCTTATAGTTTCTATTTTTATGTTAGCGTAGATTTTGTTTATGGTACTCAAGTTGTAATCTGGTTATCAATCAAACGGTGGTGTAGGATTGTGTGTGGGAGTTCAATAGCCTCGTATTGCTCGAGTTGGGAGGAAGGGTTGCTTTTCTCGGTGGCTAAGAACTTGCCACTAGCTACTCTCAAAGCATGGGTACATGGCTAGTTAAGTGCATGCGTGATGCAGGCCGTCATATTGTCTAGTTTGTACCTTGTACCATTCACGACGTATATCCGTTGCAATCCCTGTTGAGCCTGCCCCCTCCTTTGACATCCCTACACCTTGCTACCAAACCCATATACCATTTCCTACTCGCACATCCGAATGTGGTCACTCAGTTAGTTTGTTTTGTTGTAGTTTGTATCTGTTATGTGTGACTGTTATGTGGGTGTTTGTGCAGCTTGTGGTATTGTCGTGTTTTCGTATTTTGCTTTGGCTATTTGGATAAAAAGAAAAGAAAAAAATATAATAGTAAATGAAATGAAAATTCCCAATATGGAAGAGAAAAGAAAAGAAAAAAATATTGTTGTTGAGTTGTGAAATTTTGTTGTATTGTATTCGTTATGGGCGTGCACGCACCGTCAAAAGTCCAAGTCTGGTGGTGTGTCGTGCGTGTTTGTTGTTGAGTATAGTTGTGAGTGTTTTCAGGAGGTCTCATATTTGAGTGTGCGTGTCCGTCTTGTTTATCTTTGTATACCCTGTCTTTGCCTAAGCCTATATTATACTCCAAGTCCTACGGATTCACGCTTGAGTCAAACTAGTGTCGTGGAGAGAGTGTGAACGGGCGAGCATATGGTCATCGACATTGGTGGATTCCTTTGGAGATTCTCTTGAGACCTGATCTTTGGCAATGCTCACCTCATTGTCCGTCTGCTTTTGTTCTACGCGCAATCAAATGATTCATCGTGATTCATTTTAGGAGTATTTGTAATATCCTCTTTACGTTTATAGGAATTAGAAATTATTATGCATGCAAAGATGAGTTTTCTACTATTGCTTTTTGTACATGAGGGTATGACTTTGCATGGTACTCTATTTAGGCAATAGCTTAGTCAACTAGCTTTCTTAAACTCTATTTAGTAATGATTTTCTTGGGACGAGCAAAAGTTTAAGTCTGGTGGTGTGATGAGTCCGATTTATATAGGATTTTTCGGACTCATCTGGGCTTATTTTCTTGCATGTGCACTACTTTTTCAGTTGGAAAAGTCATATTTTTATTTAGGTCTTCACTTAGCCAATAGTGCATTGTTTTGGCCCAATGTGGTGTGCGATTGCGCACTCTTGTGTTGAGGGTAAGTTCTTTGAGCTCCTCGCACTTGTTTGTTCTAATTTATATGATTGTTTGTGTGGATTTATTGCTTTGCCGGTGGTCGAGATGTTCGAAATTCCAATTCCAGCTCCCGTGTAAAACACACGGTCGTGTGAATTTCTTCGCGCACTGTTTCAGTGTAATCGTGCGTTATACACAGCAATCCTAGGGACGTCTGTGGTTACCCGTGCGTTTTGTTCTCGCAAGGTTTCGGCCAAACCGTGCGAAAAGGAATCACACGGTCTGCATATTGTTCTCGGAATTCCTGCGCTTTGTGGTTAATTGTGCGATTTGTTCACGGACGGGCAAAATTGCACGTGCGTGAGTAAAACACACGGTTCCACTTGCTTACCGGGATTTCCTGTTCTCTGGGTTTAATAGTGCATTTTCCTTCACGCACGGGCATACGCGCCCGTGTGTGAGTAAAACGCACGGGTCAACGCTTCTTCCGCACAGGCTATTTTCTGTGCGTTAATAACACATGGTTAACGCACGGTCGTGCGCCAAACTGTGTGTGACCATTTTTTTGACCTGCTTCTATTTAAGAGCAGATTTTCTTCCAAATAAGAAGTTGCGCTTTTCTGTCATTCCTGCCGCCGTTTTATGGCAAAGCTCTGCCCTTTCTCATCCACCCTTCATCTTCCACTAAGGAGAGAGGCTCCAGCCATGCTCGCAAAGCTTACCTCTCGCCGGTGCTTTCTCTCGGCTTGCTCCTTCACTTCCTAGCTCTATTGTAAGTTTTGATACCATATCCATCGAGCAAAGGGAAGCTTGAAACCTTCTTCCAGATCGTGACACGAAGAAGGCGGGTCCATTGGAAGGTAGTGACAACCTTCTCTACCCTGGACGTAGTTGAGGACCGAGCTTGGACGCGGATTGACAACCCGGTGATTCCTTCCACGAATCCTCGACAAGCCTTCGGATTCGGTCATTTTATTGACTTGTTCTTGCTTTATTGCTGTATATGCGCAGATAAATCTTTATATGTAGCTGATGTGACACTTTAGTTGTAAGAATTATTAGTTTCATGTCTATCTGGATCTTTATCGCTTTACCGCTTTAGTTGCTTGTGCAACGCCCATATTTCCACCCGCCACCATAGTTGTTATTGCCGCTCTAGAGATCACTAGGGGCGCGTGTTGCGACGAGGTGTTTGCGACCCTCAATTCGCCGTTCTATTCACTTACTATGCCTGTATTTTTCTCCATTCCGCCGAGCGAAGTAGCGCTTAGCAGCCTGCATAGGAGTAGATTAAGTTTGATTTTATTTTCTTGCTATAAAACCAAACCCCTTAGTGACCTCGACCTAAGGACTTCAATCTCAAGTCCTCCTTGAAAGACAACTCCACCTTGTGGTGTTCCTTGAGAAATTCGATACTTGGGAAAGCCTCCCCATTTTATATTACTTATGCAAGCAGTACACTTGCCGTAAGCGCATCAGGCATTAGTTTGCCAGTCAGAAAGGCAATTTATTTGGCGACTTCCACATTGGATGCTCATGCGAAGAGGTGGTGGAAGTTCTTGATGGACTCTATATATACAGATATAGAGCTTTCAGATATTTCATGGGAGGAGTTCGGTGAGGTTTTACTGGAGCACTTTATGTCCACTACGGATAGGGACGCACTGGAGGAGAGGTTTTTGAACCTTCGATAGGGGAGCAGGTCTGTGTAAGAGTATCAGAGTGAGTTCTCCCAACTGGCCAGATTTGCAGGGATACACGACTTGGATGATAGGAGATATTTAAAGAGATTCTACCAGGGACTCAGGGATCTATTGAGGCATACATTACTATTCATATCCTATGACACTTCGACCCAGATCATAAAGATGGCGAAGAAACTAAAAGCGGATTAGATGATGGTCCGGAATAGAGGGAAGAGATCGGCAAATGGTCCACCCTTCAAGGAGGGTAGCAAGGGCCCATAGTAGGGCCAAGTTATGATCCATAGGAGAGGTGGTGAGCCAATGTTGTGGACTTAATACAAAACAAATCGCTTACTTGATCAGGAGTCAGACGTTGATGTTCTATGAAAGTTCTAGCCACAAACGAGTCGGTAGCACCAGAATCGAAAAGAACACATACCCAACAATTATTTACCTCAAACTTCCCTATAAAATCATACATGTAACTAGCCAAAACAACATCAAAACTATAGTTGAAAGCTAAGGACAGGTTTAGAATCTAACCCGAGATCACTTGGGTGGAAGTCTGTGCTTTTTCCAAAGTCACCACGTTCAACTTGCCCTTCCCTTTATCCAGATGATGCGGTGGCGGCAAGGCTTGAAGTGGAACTAGCTGCAGCGGGGGATGAGACCGCGAGCACTTATACTTCCAATGCCCTTTCTTCCCACACTGGAAGCAGACCTTGTCCTTAGTCCAATAATGCGCAACATCATGCCCCTTCTACTTACATGAAGCACAAACTAGGTCTCCCTTAGGTGTGCTCTGAATTGCAAGCACTTGCTGCTGCTTCTAAGCTCCCAATCTCTTGAAACATTTCTCAAAGGGATGGCCTGGCCAGCCACAGAAACTACTTGCTTCCTTGCTTCCTTTCTTCAAAGCAGGGCCAGACGCCCGAGAGCTTCTACTATCATCCGACTTTCTCTTGTCCTTCCTTGCCTGCAACCCACGATTCTTTGCATTATCTATCGCCTCTACTTTCAAGGCAACGTCTACTACTTCAGCATAAGTCTTTGATCTGTATGCATTAGCCAACTATTGGATGTCGCTACGAAGTCCTCCTAGAAATCACTTCACTCCACCTGTCTCCGAGGCCACCAAGTCTGGAGCAAACCTGCTCAACTTACTGAATTCTATCTCATACTTGCTAACTGTGAGTTATCTTTGCTTCAGGTGTAGATTTATTCATTAAACGGTCTTTCTCTACCGATGGCAAAAACTTCTTTAGCAACTTCGCTTTAAAATATTCCCACGAACATCCCTCTACAAGGCTCTCTTTCTCTTGGATCCACCAGCTCTTAGGAAGGCTCTTCAACTGGTAAGCGACCACCATTACCTTCTAGTCCCCAAAAATTCTCGAATACAAAAACATCTCCTCAATAACAATAATCCAATCATCTAAAGCCATGAAATCGGCTCTCCCGTCATAGGTAGGAGGTCCTAATTGCTGAAAGTGCTAAATAAAATTCATCTCCGATGGAATCAGAATCAGAGGCTCCAGAGGAGTACGAGGAATAGGTACAGTCTGACCCACTGCAGGTTCCTATGCCCCAGGCTGCTTCCTTAAGGTCTCAGTTAACAAAGCCTAAATCTGCGATTGCATTGCAACCATCTGCCTTGACAGATCCTCATTGCTCTGCCGCAGCCCTTCAATCATGGCCTCACTTTGGGCACCTGACGACTCACCCTCATACTGGGGAGTCGACCTCGTCGCAATACGCTTTGGCGGCATTCCTAATAATACAACGAATAACTCATCAAAACCTAGCTTAATGCCAGAACTACTCAACTTAGTTCAGACTATACATGTATAGACACTTGCTCTTGCTGCTACCTTACTCTGGTATTTTCAAAAGTGATGTTATGCTTTAACTTAGGATGATACACTCTCATCCTATTGACTCATGTGCATATCATGTGAATGCATGAATACTTATTTCTTTACTTTAAAACCATGTGTGTACATATATCATCATGTAGATCTTGATGTGACACATGAGCTAATGCTATGTTATGTACTGCATGTTGTGCTTTGCATTCTAGTAAAAGCCTTAATGCATATTATGAGTGGCGTACACATGAAATATTATGAAAGTGAGGGTTAGGTCTACAATACTCTAGAGGGCGGGGGGTGAATAGAGTATATTTAAAATTTGTTAGGTCCCAACAAAAGTGCTCTTATAGCTTTTGCTGTAAACTGAAAATGTGCAGTAATTAAGAAACTGGAACAAAAGAAAATTATAGTCCTAATCACAGCCACACAGCAAGAAAAAAAAGAAAAAGATAGGCAACCAGACGACACAAGAAATTTATAGCGGTTCCCCAAATCTGGGAAGTACACTCTTCTACCACCCTTGGTAGGAATCCACTCAGGTTTTTGATCAGGTGCCTGACACCAATGGGTTTTGATCAGGTCCCCAAAAACCAACTCAAGTCTTCTGGTTAGGAGACTTGCAACCAGGAATCACTTTTGAAGAGAGATGACAACCCTTTATACAGGAGGGGGTGAGGGAGTGATTTTGTCTTCTCTTTCTCAATAAACTGAGAAGACTTATGTGTATTGATGTTTAGCAAAAGCTCCCCCTGAATTATTGAATGGTTCATGAAGATTTGGAAGCTTTGCTGTAGGGTGATAGGTCTTCAATTAGAGTTCTTGATAAGCAGTGATGCAGGAGCTTCTTGACTGATTTGATATCTGTTGCCTTTGGAAGTCCTGGAGAGAATTTGGAAGAATTAGACTCTTGATATCGTATGATTGTTCTTCTTCTTCTGAATGAAGATCACTGCCTATCACTGTAAGCTTCAGTTTGATTTTTGTGTAAAGCTTTTCTGCTGCTTTATGAATTTTTGCAGTCAGTCTATGTCTCTGTTTTTCTGACTGAGTATGTTCTTGTTCTCACCCTGATTCTCGATATTGTTTTCTTCTATATCTTTTCAAAAATTTGAATCCTCTATAATTAATGCTGACGCCGTGAGAATAATCAGCATTGAATCATTTCCTCAACTATCCCGTGAAAAATCGGCAAGTAATATTCCTGAGGAATACTGTAATCAATGCTCTTTCTAACAGATACATTCAGAGAATGTAGAGCATTAATTACTCAGGAATTTCTGCATTAGAATGGGGACAGAAGGCCGGAAATGGCTAAGTCTGGAATCGTCGAACAGTTGGCAGAATCCGTCGAACTGAATTACCAATTCGTCAAACTGAGATATTGAATTCGTCGACCAGACGGCTTCTTGTTCGTCGAGCTGAGTTCCAAGAACGTCGAGCTGATAACAGAGCTGCATGCTTCAGAGCCTTTGCCTTTTCTATCTGAAGTTTGTCGAGCTGAGTTTGTAACTTCGTCGACTGGAGTTCAACAACCATTTTGGACTTAGTCGAGTATTTTTTGTTGACTGATATTCTGTGTGTCGACATGAATCTTCTGGTGTCGACACAGGTTTTCTGGTGTCGACATAAGTTTTCTGGTGTCGACATAAGTTGGTGTCGACACATGCCCTAAGTGTCGACACAAATCTTCTGATTCCAGAATTCGTCGAGTATAGTACTGAGTTCGTCGATCTGAGAAGTTGACTTCATCGACCTGAGAAGTTATGAACTTGAGATCCAAGTTCGTCGAGCTCAAAATCTTGTTCGTCGACCAAAGTTTGAAGTTGGACTTACAATTATCTGGAGTTATCCTGACTTTAGTTTGTTGAAGTATCCCAATTTTCGTCGACCGGAGAATGAAGATCGTCGAGCTCAGCTCAGAGAAATATCTCAAGATCGTCGAGCTGAGAATGTCTTTTGTCGACCTGTGTTCGACGAACGTCGAACTTATTTTACTTGGTCTTGAAATCTTCTATGTCTTTAGTCTCTGATAGTCTTGTTGATAGCTGGTCCATCTGATGTTGTCTCTAAGGACTTGGCCTAGAGTCTAGGACACAACTATGACCCTGGCTATACAAGTTGGGTCACATCATCCTAAGTTAGTGAACCTAGCCCAAATCAACTAGGGATCCAACAATCACCCCCTATTTGGGTGAGGTCACTAATAGACTCAAAACAAAAATATAAGAATAAAGAAAGTAGGGAAAAAGGTCTATCTAGCAGAGATTTACTAACACATGCATCAGATATATATGTACATGAGCTTTGTTTTAAACAGACAAATCAGTTTTAAAGCTAATGCAGAGAAGAAAGAAAAATTTAAGTAATGCAAAGATTATTTCTTCTGTTTCTTATCTGTGGGCTTATCTTCTTTAGTCTTTTCTCCTGGCTTAGTAAACATAATCTCTCTCTTTGGATCCAAAGCCTGTGCCTGTGTCATTGTCATGTCAGCTGCCCCAATAATCTTCAAGGATGTGTCCCCGGGGACAATTGCTTCTGGGTGCAGCTTCATGTAGTCATCAACATTGAAGAATTTGTTTGCCTTATTAAATCTCTTGAGTTCTTCTTTTTTGTACTTAGACATAGTGGAGTATCCTGAGATATCTTTGCCTTCAGCTCTTGCTTTGTTGATTATAGAGAGACCAACAAGTTCCTGGAATCTGGCCATTTTAGCTGTGTTGGCTGTTTCTGGATCTTCAAAAGGAACAGGAGGTGAATCTGGCCTGTTGGGACTGTCAGGTTTCTGTTCTGCAGAGAGAGTTTACTGCTGCTGCTGATGTTGCTGCTGTTGATGTTGCTGCTGTTGATTTCCTGAAGAGTGATGTCTTTGCTGACTACTTCCAGAAGATCTCCCTTGATGTCTTTTATAAGTTTGAATAGGGGCAGATCTCTGAGAACTAGAGCCAGAAGCACCAGCTGCAGGAGGAGGTGGATCTCTTCTGTAATGATGAACTGGTGGAGCAGAAAATTTTCTACTTCTTTTCTTCTACTTTTGCTGATTTTTAGACAACCACATCCATGATGGCATTCCTTTGTAAGGAGTAATACTTGGGAGAATATAGAATGGAGTGTCATTCTTAGGGTTTGGCTTAGCAGCAGCAGGAAGAGGGGCTTTCCTTTTCTTTGATAACAGTTTCTTCTTCTTCTTAGCAGCTTCTTCATCTGAATCTTCTTCATCATCATCTTCATCATCATCACTGGCAGAACCCTGAGGGTTATCATATAGAGCATCCAATGCTTTAAAGGCTTTATCATAAATAGCAGTCTTTTCTATAGCAGGAGCAGAAGTTTCAAAGGCTGAAGTTTCAGCAGGAGTTGAAGAAGAGACTATACAAGAATCAGAAGTAACTGGGACAGAGCTTTCATCTGCTGCCTTATTTTCTTCTTCAATGTCAGCCAAGATCAACTCATCTAGATCTGGCATAGGAGAGTCATCCATCACAAAGATTGGTGCTGAGATAGCTTCTGGAGGGGATGGAATGACTGCAGAGGTTGGTGTAGATACTGGAATTACAAAGCTGTCACATAGTTGCTTAACAACTACTGGACTGACAGGAGAAGTATAATGCACAATAGCCAAATGTGGCTTAGTGAATTTTGCTGGAAGAGGATGCATATATATAGTATCAAAAGTTTGCAGCAATTCTTCTAAGTTAACTGTGGGATTGAGAATGAAATCACCAACAGTTTTGACTCCTTTAGAATCTGACTCATCAAAATCCATGTCAGTATCAATGAAATCAATTAAATCTTTATCTATACATTCTGGATATTCTGTTGTGAAGACTGGAGTATCTGTTGGTGCTGGAGCTGAAGACTCTGAAGTTGTAGCTGCTGCTTCATTATCAGGCATCTCCCCCTGCCTGGTTTCAGTGGGAATTGAGGCCAGGCCCCTGACTGAGGAGGGGGCAGCAGTGAGAGCAGAGATTTGGGCAGATAAAGATGTAATGGTGGTAGAAAGAGGTGTAATGGCCTCTGCTATAAGTGATTTAAGAAGGGGAGTGATGATGGTGATGATAGATGAGATGGTAGAGGGTCCAATGAGAAAGTGGTAGATGGTGTTGCAGTTGGTGTGGAAGAGGTGGCTACTATTGATGGAATAGAGGGTGGAACATCAGGTATGGGAAGGTTAGGTGCTAATGGGGATGGAAGGGTGGCATCTTGCATCATTGTGTCTGATGGTAGGATGTAAGATGGTATGGAAGATAGATGTGGGGGAAGTGGAGACTGTGATGGTGTAGAAATGTATGTGTCATGAGGGGATTCAGGAGGTGGGGGTGGTTGATTTTCCTGAAGGGATGAATAGGTAATGTCAGTGATGGTGATTGGTAAAGATGGAGGGACTGGGGATTGTGTTATTTTTAGAAGGGGGGCTGGAAGAGAAGATGTGGAAGGAATGTTCTCTTCAGCAGGGTGGGGAGTGGCTTTAATAGCCTTGGTGCCTTCAGAAGCTTTTGTGGAAGAGGGGGAAGCCTTAGAGGGCTTAGTGATGGTCCTCTCAAATCTGCCAAATAAGGTACATGTCAGCCTTTTACTGGCATTTATGAATATGGTCTGGGAGACCAGGGATTCAACAGCCTTTTCCTGTAGGAAGATTCCTATAATTCTTACAAAATAGACTTCCTTCTTAGTGTTCTTCTTCTTTAGCAAATCAAACATAAGTTGTGCCCAGTTGATTGGCTTCTTGTTGATGATTGCACACATAACCAGAAATTGGTGTTTGGTGATATAATCGTGTGTAGTATGTTTTCCAAGTAGCACTTTGCCAACCAAGTCTGCTAAAAATTTATAGGGAGCAGACAAGTGTTTATTCAAAAGTTTGTTGGGATTGTCTCCAGCATAATCCATGAGGCTCAACATCATATCATACTCCACTAGTTCAATTTTGAGGTCCTCTTCTCCATTTCTCAATCCAAAAATCTCAGTCA
Source organism: Platanthera guangdongensis (assembly GCA_039583875.1). NCBI lineage: Eukaryota > Viridiplantae > Streptophyta > Magnoliopsida > Asparagales > Orchidaceae > Platanthera > Platanthera guangdongensis. The sequence continues at coordinate 128,988,134 of CM077157.1, forward strand.
AGATAGTGGGGGTTAAAGAGATAGAGTTACCCGTGATGGTGCCCATCATGATGTTCTCTTCTGTGGACGACAGTTTGTATACCCATTCCCTGATTTCCATGCTGTGCAGTTTGATCCTTATCGTCATCAGGGTTTTTAGTTCCTGTTCTTCAAGAAGTTCTAGGATATACAGGAAGATTGGATCGGAATCCTGAAACAAATCGAAATCCACGTCAAAACCTGTATCAAACTTCATTCCTGTGAGATTGCTCGCCAGAGGCGCCATTGAAATCACCTGCAAGAAAGACAGAAAAACGATGATCAAGTGCAAGGGAATAGAAAGCGCGGGATGGAGGTCGAAGAAAACCTAGATATAAGGTTTTCCAGAATATGAATCGACAAACTCCGTTCCACGAAAATAAAATTAATTCTGCGAACTGAGGTCGACGAAATAGTTTATAGTTAAATAATTTGTCGAGCTCATCAAAAGAATTGAAGACGGTTCGTCGAACTTAGGTGGACGAATATCTTCTGAAGTAAAGTTCGTCGATCGTTGGTCGACGAAAATTGTTTCACTCATAGAGAGTTCGACGATCTCCGTTCGACGAGTATCTCTCAAACTTTCCTTGGTTCGTCGAACTCCGTTCAACGAACTCTGGAAAATTCGTCGAATGCAGACAGAACTTAAACTAAGTCTGCTCCATTGATCATTGCCAGTTGATTTAGAAAGAAAGCATGATTTTTGTCATCCAGAGGTTTGGTGAATATATCAGCTTTTTGTAAATCAGTGTAGATATATACAAGCTTAATCTTATTTTTGTCTACACACTCCCTAATGAAATGATGTCTTATGTCAATATGTTTTTTCCTACTATGGTGAACTGAATTTTGTGCTATGGTTATAGCACTAGTATTATCACAGAATATGGTTGAATTATTTAAGTTGATCCCATAATGTAGAAGCTGATTCTTTATCCAGAGCATCTATAAACAACAGCTGCCTGGTGTGTTAAAAGTAGCGAACATGTAGAAACAAACAGATAGAGTTTTGAATAATTGAAACTTTATTATCCAAAAAAGATGATTATTACAAAGGTATGCCCTCCCTTATATAGAATGGAGGAGAGATGAGAGAATACAAATAAGAGATGTGGGACTAAAAATTTACAAGCTAAGCGGACTATACAAAGTAAACCGCACAAGCCGCGCGGTTAGACAGAAGGACTAACCGCACGGCTACAACAAGAGAAGCAGAAAGGTCGCCTGTGAAGATCGCTAGACCGCCCGGTTTACAAGCCGGCGAGTCAAACCGCCAGACCGCGCGGCCTTCAACCCGCCAAGACAGACCGCCCGGTCACCAACTTCAACACTCCCCCTCAAGCTGGAGCATATATATCAATCATGCCCAGCTTATCGCAAACATGCAGAAATGAGGCGGAAACTGGCTTGGTGAAGATGTCAGCCAGCTCTTTATCAGACGTGACAAACGGAGTGCAAATTTGTTCTTTTAAAATCTCTTCACGAATGAAATGACAGTCAACCTCAATGTGCTTTGTTATTTCATGGAATACCGGATTTTTGGAGATGTATATGGCGGCCTTTTTATCACAGAACATAGGTAGAGGATGGTTGTACACCTCTCCTAAATCTAGCATGAGAGCCCGCAACCATTTCAACTCACAAGTGGTTGACGCCATACTGCGATACTCAGCTTCTGCACTGGACCTGGAGACAACAGACTGCTTCTTGCTCTTCCAGCTCACCAGATTTCCCCCAACAAAGGTGCAAAAATCTGAGGTTGACTTGCGATCCCCTTTGTCATCAGCATAACTTGCATCTGAGTAGGCTTCAATCCTCAGATGGCCATTCTTCTGAAAAAGTAATCCTTTCCCAGGCGCTGCTTTGACATACTCCAAGATCCGCAAGGCGGACTGTAGATGACACTCCCTAGGAGCTTGCATGAATTGACTCACCTTGCCCACAGCATAGGAAATGTCGGGTCTGGTCACTGTGAGATATATGAGCTTACCAACCAGACGCCTGTACCGTGAACTATCTGAAAGAGGAGGCGAATCATCTGTCCAGGTTTTGTCCTCCCCAGTAGCCATGGGGCATCGGGCAGGTTTTGCTCCAGTTAATCCTGCCTCTTTTAAAAGATCAAGGGCATACTTACGCTGAGAGAGAACTAAGGAGTCGGGCTTCCGAGAGAGTTCGATCCCTAGAAAGTACTTTGGAGAGCCCATATCTTTAGTGATCAGATGTTGGCGAAGATGTCGCTTTGTCAGGGCTACCCCTTCCTGGTCATCGCCAGTGAGAAGAATATCATCGACGTACACAGCAAGAACAACCAGCCCAGAAGGAGTTTTGCGAATAAAGAGAGAGTGATCAGCAGAGCTTCGCATAAAACCAACAGCCGCCACAATGCCGCTGAACTTGTCAAACCAAGCTCGAGGACTCTGCTTGAGGCCATAAATTGCCTTCTGCAGCCGGCATACTCGTGTCTCCCCCTGAGCAACATACCCAGGAGGTTGGTCCATGTAAACGGCCTCGTGAAGATCACCATAAAGGAAGGCATTCTTGACGTCCAGCTGAGAAATCGGCCAATCCCGATTGACGGCCACAGAGAGAAGAACCCGGATAGTGCTGAGACGAGCCACAGGGGAGAAGGTGTCAAAGTAATCAACCCCATAGGTCTGAGTAAAGCCCTTAGCAACAAGGCGAGCCTTATACCAATCCACAGTGCCGTCTGGGCTAAATTTGACCACAAAGACCCAGCGACAGCCAACAACATCAGTACCGAAGGGAGGAGGAACAAGAGTCCAGGTACCCCGCTCAGTGAGGGTCGCCATTTCCTCATCCATGGCCATCTTCCAGTGACGAATAGCAAGGGCCTCCTGATAGGAGCGGGGTGTGGCAGTGGCAGAGATAGCCAGTGCAAATGCCCTACGAGAAGGGGTAAGACGATCATAGGAAACAACAGCAGCAAGGGGGTGTAGGGTACACGTCTGCACCCCTTTGCGAAGATCTATAGGAAGATCCAGGTCAGCCGGGCCCGCGGCATCCGGAGCATCCGTAGTAGAGAAAGCTGGCCCGGGAGAAGAGAGCGACGGCAGCGGAGATGAGGGAGAGGGTGGTGGAGAAGGGAGAGAGAGAGGTGGAGGAAGAGGAGGGGGTGGAGACGGTGTAGGGGTGGAGAGTGGAACAAAGGGAACGGCAGGAGAATCAGAAGCTGGGAGAAGAGGAGATGAGTCATCCGAGAAGTAGGAGGTATTCTCGAAGAAGGTGACGTTAGCAGAGACGAACTGCTTACGAATGACGGGATCAAAGCAACAATAGCCTTTCTGAGTGGTGGAGTACCCCAGAAAGACACATTTGGTGGAGCGAGGGGAGAGCTTATCACGGGTGGCAGAAGGGATATGCACAAAGGCAGTGCATCCAAAGATTTGGAGAGGAAGAGGAAACGGCTCCTTGCCCGGATACAAAATGGAGAATGGGGTTTGGCCGTGGAGAACCGTGGAGGGAATGCGATTGATGAGGTAGCAGGCAAGGAGAACAGCATAGCCCCAATAGGAGCGAGGAACATGCATCTGGGTCATCAAGGTGCGAGCGACATCAAGGAGGTGACGGTTTTTGCGTTCGGCCACACCATTTTGTTGTGAAGTATAGACACAACTAGTTTGATGAAGAATCCCATTTTGCATGCAGAATGTAGAGAAGTCACGACTGAGATATTCTTGGGCATTATCAGATCGAAAAACTTTGATAGAAACACCAAACTGAGTTTTGATCATGAGATAGAAGGATGTCCATACAGAGAATAATTCGGAGCGATCTTTTAATAGATACACCCACGTACAGCGAGAGAAATCATCAATGAACGTAACAAAATATGAACTACCCCGACCAATGGTAAGAGTAGGAGAAGGACCCCAGATATCGGAGTGGATAAGATCAAACGGGCGGGTAGAGCTACGAACGTGCTTTGGAGGGAAGGAGGAGCGGTGATGCTTGCCAAGCTGACAGGCCTCACAGTTGAGTGGAGGACTTTGAGGAGGAAGGTGGGGCAGAAGTTGACGAAGAAGACGGGGAGGAGCATGACCAAGGCGGAGATGCCATTGGAGAAGATCTGTGGAGGTGGAGGAGAAGGCGGAAAAAGCAGAAATGTTGTCCAGGAAGTATAAGCCGCCACTCTCAGTCCCAGTAGCAATCGTCCGTTGGGAGTCCGGATCCTGAAAAGAGCAAGAAGTAGAAGTAAATGTGACGGAACACTGTAATTGCTTGCAAAGAGAGGTAACAGATAATAAGTTGCACGGGAACTGGGGCACGTATAGAGTATCCGCCAAGTGAAGAGATGGAGTGACATGAACTATCCCTGTTCCATGGACTGATGATGAAGAGCCATCAGCGAGAATAACCGGGGGCAAGCGATCATGTTTTTCTAGGAGAGAGAAACACGGGAGATAGCCGGTCATATGATTCGTAGCACCAGTGTCGATCAACCATTTTCCCTGAGTAACAACGTGGGCACGACCAGAAGACGTGACAACCGAGGCGAATGGCTTGGAGGAGGATATGAAAGCCATGAAGGGAGGAATAAGAAACTGCAGCGGTCTCGGTGATAGCACACCAGCGGCAAGAAGGTCCACGACCAAGGTGCAGAGCACAAGCCGCGCGACTGAACCAGGAGGTCGCGGCGACTAACAAGCAGGAGCGGCTAAAGGAAGAAAGGCAGAGAGGCCGCTCAAACAAGGAAGAATCCGCAAAAACAGAGAGAAAGCCGCGGGGAGAGGAAAAGAGAGCAACCTGCGTGAAACCGCAGCGGGTTAAAGGGAAGAAGTCGCGCGAACACGAGCGGCTATGAAGCAGAACAAGGCACAGCGGGGAAGAGGTCGCGCGGACTGAAAAGTCCGAGTGAACAGAAGAGAAGAAGAAGAAGAAGCAGCAGCGACAACAACAAGTCGCAAGCCGGGCGAACAGACGCAGGCCGCGCAGCTAGGGGAAAAACAGGCGGCTAGAAGGAAACAGGTCGCTGCGACAACTAAACAGGTCACGGCGACGAAAAGCAGCAAGAGAAGAGAAGCAACAAGCCGCGCGAACAGAGAAGCGGGCGGAAGAGAGGAGAAGCCGCGAAGACAGGTCGCGAGAAGCAGAAACAAGCGGCGAGAAACAGAGAGCGCACACAATCAGGAGGAAAAGACCGTGTCCTCTGATACCATGTTAAAAGTAGCGAACATGTAGAAACAAACAGATAGAGTTTTGAATAATTGAAACTTTATTATCCAAAAAAGATGATTATTACAAAGGTATGCCCTCCCTTATATAGAATGGAGGAGAGATGAGAGAATACAAATAAGAGATGTGGGACTAAAAATTTACAAGCTAAGCGGACTATACAAAGTAAACCGCACAAGCCGCGCGGTTAGACAGAAGGACTAACCGCACGGCTACAACAAGAGAAGCAGAGAGGTCGCCTGTGAAGATCGCTAGACCGCCCGATTTACAAGCCGGCGAGTCAAACCGCCAGACCGCGCGGCCTTCAACCCGCCAAGACAGACCGCCCGTTCACCAACTTCAACATGCTGCAATATATTCTGCTTCAGCAGTTGAAATTGACACTGATGTTTGCTTTTTACAGAACCATGATAGTAATCTCATACCCAGGAACTGGCAAGTTCCTGAAGTACTTTTTCTATCAACCCTACATCTAGCAAAATCAGCGTCAGAGTATCCAGTTAACTCAAATTCTGATTCAGCATGATACCATAGGCCTAGATTAGGACAACTCTTTATATATCTTAAAATCCTTTTTAAGAAAATTAGATGAGATTCTTTATGGTTCACTTGGAACCTAGCACAAAGGCATGCAGCAAACATAATATCTGGCCTACTTGCTGTGAGGTATAATAGGGACCCAACAATGCCCCTATAAAGTTTCTGATCTACAGGTTTTCCTGGTATATCAGAGGCCACAGCAGCATTAGTGGCCATGGGAGTTTTCTTAGATGAGGCATTAGCCATCCCAAACTTCTTTAGAAGTTCTTTAGCATATTTTGCTTGAGAGATGAAGATGCCATCAGGTAGCTGTTTCACTTGGAGACCAAGGAAATATGAAAGCTCTCCCATGCTACTCATTTCAAATTTAGAATGCATGAGGTCAGAAAACCTCTTGTATAATTTTGAATCTGTAGAGCCAAATATAATGTCATCTACATAGATTTGCACTAACAATATTTGGTCCTTATGATGTCTAGTGAAAAGGGTTCTATCTACAGTTCCTCTTGTAAATTTATGCTCTAATAAGAAACTTGCTAAGGTCTCATACCAAGCTCTTGGAGCTTGCTTTAGACCATAAAGAGCCTTATTTAATTTAAAAACTAAGAGGGATAAGTTGGAGAAACAAAACCTGTAGGTTGTTCTACATAAACCTCTTCTTGTAACACTCCATTTAAGAAGACACTTTTCACATCCATTTGAAAAACTTTGAACCTTTCGAATGCTGCATAGGAAAGAAATATCCTTATAGCTTCCAACCTTGCAACAGGTGCAAAGGTCTGATCATAATCAATTCCTTCCTCTTGCCTATATCCTTGTGCAACAAGCCTAGCCTTGTTCCTCACAATGACCCCTTGGGCATCAAGCTTATTCCTGAAAACTCATTTGGTTCCAATAACTGAGTAGTTTTGGGGTCTTCGAACCAAATCCCAAACTCTACATCTCTCAAATTGGTCTAGTTCCTCTTGCATTGCAAGGATTCAGTGGGGATCTTACTCAGACTCATGAATGGTGAGAGGTTCAACCTGAGAGAGAAAACATGCATGCATCAAGTCTTGGTTGAGTTGATGTCTTGTCTGTACACCTGCTGATATGTCTCCAATTACTTGAGATCAAGGGTGATCCCTAAGTGTGACAAAATCAGTGGGTGGAGTTGGTTGTGCAACAGCATTTCGAATAAATTCCTCTTGTGGAATTATATTTGCTGTTGGTTGAGGCTCATGTTCTTCAGCTTCATCTTCTTCACTATCTTCAATGACTTGTGGAGAGGGATGAGTGGGAACCTCTTGGGTGAGGTTTAGTCCATCCAATGTCTCACACAAGTGGGGTACCTGCAAGTTGCTACTGGTAGAAACTTCTTTCTCCTTGCAATACATGTTAGTTTCATCAAAAGAAACATGAATTGACTCTTCTACTTTTAAGGTTGATTTATTAAATACCCTATAAGCCTTGCTTACTTGGGAGTATCCTAGAAAAACTCCCACTTCAGCCTTAGCTTCAAACTTTCTAATATATTTCTTGTTGTTATTATGTATATAACATGTACAACCAAAAACTTTAAAATGGTTTATTTTAGGTTTCTTCCCTTTGAGCAATTGAAAGGGAGTCTTGTTCTTTAGTTTGTGAATGAAACTCCTATTCAGGACATAGTTTGCAGTGCTTACAGCCTCTGCCCAAAAGGTTAGTGACATGTATGCATCAGCAAGTAATGTACCTGCAGCTTCAATGAGTGTCCTATTTTTCTTTTCAGCTACCCCATTTTGTTAGAGAGTTCTAGGAGCTGAGAAGCAATGCCTGATACCTTCCTTCTCACAGAACTCATGCATAAGAAGAGACTCAAACTCTGTGCCATGATCACTTTTGATCAATACAACATGAGTAGAGAACTCAATCTGTATGGTCCTGAGAAAATCTGTAAGAACCTTGAATGTATCTGACTTTATTCTCAGAAAGAATACCCAACTGAACCTGGAGAAGTCATCCACTATAACTAAAGTGTAAGATTTCACTCCTAGGATTTGTACAGTAATGGGTCCAAATAGATCCAAGTGTAGCAAGTATAAGATCCTTGGGGAATCACTCTTATTAATGGATTTCAAACAAGTTTTAGTTTGCTTGCCTAATTGACAAGCCCTGCAGAGACCTTCCTTCTTGTAGGGAGCAGAAGGTAGACCTCTAACAAGATTGTGCTTAGATAGTCTAGCAATGTTTTTCAGGTTTACATGTCCTAGTCTTTTGTGCCATAAGTCATTCTGATTACTAGTTAAATTCAGTAAGCAGATATCAGTTGTGGCAGAAAGAAAATTTACTAAATAAATATTTCCTTGTCTACTTCCAGTTAAAACAATTTGGTTATTTTATCAATGATAGAGCAAGTAGATGAGTTAAAGTATACTGTACAACCCCGTGACCGGCGAGCAGGTCACTAGGATATAGGCAGATCGGGCTGAGAACAGCAGGCGAGCTCGGCAGCAAAGGGGGCGAGCCGGAGCTCGGCATCCGTCGACCAGAGATCGACGATCGGCGACCCAGAGTTCGGCATGTGCAGGGCGAGACACAGCTCGCGTCCTCGCGCGGGGAGCTTGGCAACAGTACGCGAGCAGAACATGCCGAGGTGGCTAAAGCTCCCAAGCTCGCCCGGATATGTGAGGTACTTTTTACTGTTTTGCCCCCGCTGGTCTGCCCATAGCCCTTCAAAACAGCGGAGTTTGGCTGTTGGCAGACCCAACCAAGGGTTTTCTGGTAATTTCAGGTCAGTTCTTTTGGTTATTGGCAGTCCAAATTCCAGAAGCTATAAATAGGACCCAAGGGGTACCCCAGAAAGCAGGTTCTTCCCCGTGCTCTCCTGCCACAATTTTTGAGTGCTTTATGAGGGTACCTTAGCTCGGCTTCTGGCTAAGGAGGGGAAGCGCTCTGAGATCTTCCGCGTTTGTGGTGGGACCTCCCTGTCGAGCCCTTGGGTCTGTTTCTCCTTGTCCCCTTTGTTGTTTTTCTTGCAGGAGCAAAGTAGGTGCGAGACCACCCCTTCCCCAAGGGTCGAACTCCACAGGAGGCCGAATTCCGGTTTCAACATTTTGGTGCGGTGAGCGTGGAAAGTGGTCAGCGCAGAAACGCTTCCGCGAGCTCAATGACGGGACAAGGATCTGACAGGCCGAGCTCGCCCCCCCCCCCCCCCCCCCGCCTCTCGCAACGGTGGGAATGTTCGAAGACTTCAGAAACGAGGTGCTGACTCTGGTCAAGTTCGCACTCAGCGCGCGGGCCGAGTGCTCGACTCCGGCAATCCAGATCGCGGCTGCACCCTCATTGGGCGAGGACGCTCCCGGCAGGCGAGCTGGGAAGGAAGTGGATGAGGAAGGCCGAGGGTGCGAGCTCCCCGGGCGCGAGCTCTTCCCCGGCTCGGCAGGCCGAGGTCGCTTCGGCGAGCTGGGCTCGCGAGACTCGCCAGCTCTCCCAGTGGGGGGAGAGAGCCCTTTCAGCGAGCTGGTCTCTTCAGCTCCAGTTCCAGATGGGTTCAGGGAGCCTGAGATGTCCTATTACACTGGGAAGGGAGACCCGGTCTAGCATGTCCAATGGTTCGAGGACGTGGTCTCCATCCGTCAGATGTCAGACGGATTCAAGTGCCGGCTCTTCGCCATCACCCTCCGGGAAAAGGCGAGAGAGTGGTTCCACCAGCTACCGGCCAGCTCCATCTACTGCTTCGAGGACCTGCGCCGAGGATTCATGCTGAGATTCACCACCTCGAAGAAGAGGAAGAAGGAGTCTGAGTCCTTGTTTCACATTAAGCAGGGAATGAACGAGATGTTGGGGAGCTACGTGGACCGATTTCAGGAGGAGCTTACTCAGGTCCAGGAGATGCCGGGCCATAGTATGTTGATGGCTTTTACCCTGGGCCTGCAACAGGGTTTCTTCCAGATGGAGCTAAAGAGAGTTCCCCCCCTCTCCTACGAAGAGTTGATGGAGAGGGCGGCGAGAGAGGTCGACGGAGAGGCATCAAACCCGGAATTTGCAAGGAAGTTGGCGAGGTGGGCCACGGAGGAAGAGAAAGAGTCGAGAGGAGGAAAGGCACAGGAGGAGAGAAGAGGGGAGTCCAGGCAGAGGGAGCAGAGGCAGCTCCAAGGGCTGCAGCAGCCGGGGTGGGGGCATCAGGAGACCGACCGTCGGTTGGGCTGGAGGCCTGAGTGGCAGGGGTAGGGGCCACAGAGAGGGAACTTCGGAAGGGGTCACTTTCAGGGGAGGCAAGACCAATTCCACCACCCGGGCTGGAGGCAGGGCCAGAGGCCCCGGCTCCCCGATCAAGAAGAGGCCATGGCCATAGCCTTGGGGGCCAGGAGAGGAGTGTGGAGGAGAAGGAGAAGAGAGGTCAGGGTGGAGCTGCCCTATTGTGACTTCCATCAGGAAGAGGGGCATGCAACGACCACCTGTCCGGAGTTTCTTGAGATGAGGGGGAATAGGGAGCAGCAGCAGCAGCAAGGGAGACAGGAAGTAAGGATTGAGGAGGTCCTGCCTCGGGCGGAGGAGGATCGTTGTGAAGACCGGGTGGATGTGGGGACCCGAGGGGGGATCGGGGTGATCCACGGGGGAGTAGGGATCGAGTCCTCCCGCAAGGCCAGTCTCCACACCATGTAGCGGCGGAGCGTCGCCTCTACATCCCAAACCCCGCCACCAGAGGAGAGGATCACCTTCTCCAGGAGTGATATGCCAGACCACGAGGATCCATTCTGTGATGCGCTGGTCATCAAGGCGGCCATCGAGAACTTCACCGTCACTCGGATCCTCGTGGACAACGGGAGTTCCGTCAACGTCGTCTTCAAAAAGGCGTTCGATGCGATGAAGGTGGAGGCAAAAAGGGTGCTGGCCTCGGATGGCCCCCTGTTCGGGTTTTCGGGAGAGAGGAAGGAAGTAGAAGGAGGAGTTGGACTCCATGTCACCTTGGGGGGGCAGTCCCGAAACTGCAAGTTCGTCATTGTGGACGCCCCCAGCAGCTACAGCGCCATCTACGGGAGGCCCCTTATCAGCGCCTTTCGCTATGTCCCCTCATCTTTCCATCAGTGCTTGAAGTTCAACGCTGAGGGGGTCCAGGTCCGGGTTAGGGGGGACCCAAAGGTGGCGCGGGGTGTTATGTTACTACGGTGAACACCATCTCCTGGCAGGAGGGAGCCGAGGAGATGGGGCGAAGGATGGAGGAGGTCGAGCAGGAAGCAGGAGGGGAGGAGTTGGGAGTGAAGGACTGCGCAGAGAAGGCGGCAGGAGGAGATCTGGAGGAGGTGGACGAAGTGAGGGCCGTGGGAGGGGAGATGGAGGTAGAGGTCCCCGTTCCGGAGGAAGGGGATGCCGAGGGATGGGGGGAGCAATCCAGGCTAGAGGCGGCAGAGGAGGTGGTGGAGCTGGAGGTGCTCACCCGAGGAGGAAGGATGGAGAAGATCCGCGTCAGCGGGGGGCTGACCCCAGAGGACCAGGGCAGGATGCTGGAGTGCATCCAGAAGAACGTGGACATCTTCTCCTGGAACGCCGTGGAGATGTCGGGGGTTGACGCGGATGTGGCTTGCCACCGCCTCAACCTGGACCCGGGAACACGCCCCGTTCAGCAGAAGAAGAGGTCCACTGCGGACAAGCTGGCGGAGCCCATCAGGGAGGAGGTAGCGAAACTCCTCAAGGCCGGCTTTGTGTCTGAGATTTAGTACCCCGGCTGGGTCTCCAACGTGGTTATGGTTAAAAAAGGGGATGGCTGATGGAGGATGTGTATCGACTTTTCCTTACTTAATAAAGCTTGTCCTAAGGACTGTTATACTTTGCCTCGGATCGACGCGCTGGTTGACTCAGCCGTCGGTTTTTCTGTAATGAGTTTTTTGGATGCTTTTTCAGGTTACCATCAGATCAGGATGCACCCCCCAGACATCAAGGATGTCTCGTTCATCACATGGGATGGATGCTACTGCTATAGGATGATGCCGTTCGGGCTAAAGAATGCCGGGGAAACCTACCAGAAAATGATGGATAGGGTCTTTAAGGAGCAAAGGGGAAGGAATTTGGAGGTGTATGTAGATGACCTCATGATCAAAAGCCGGGATGTGGACTCCCACCTCCGGGACCTGGAGGAGACCTTCGCCACCCTACGCAAGTACAAGATGCGATTGAATCCCCTAAAATGTGTCTTTGGGTCCAGCAGGGGAAAGTTTTTGGGGCACCTCCTCACCCCCGCAGGGGTAGAGCTAAATCCAGATAAGGTCAAGGCTATCTTGGAGCTGGGGTCCCCGCGGAATGCAAAGGAGGTCCAACGGCTGACGGGAAAGCTAGCAGGGCTGAGTCGCTTCCTCTCACGGGCAGGGGAGAAGTGCTCCCCCTTCTTCAAAATGCTAAGGGGTGGTCAGAGGTTTGAATGGTCCAAGGAGTGTGAGGAGGCTTTCCAGGCCCTCAAAGTGCAGTTGACACAGGACCCGCAGCTCCAAGGGCCGAAGGAAGGGGAGGACCTGTTCTTGTATCTTGGGGTCGGGGCGGAGGCCTTGAGCTCCGTCTTGGTTCGTGAAGAAGGAAAGAGGCAACTCCCTATATATTACGTGAGCCGGGTCCTGAGGAAGGCCGAGCTCCGATATCCGATTTTGGAGAAGCTAGCCTTCGCATTAATCATCTCGGCTCGGAGGCTGCGACCTTACTTCCAGGCACACTCAATCCGAGTGGTGACCGACCACCCCCTCCGCAACATCTTTGAGGGGCTGGAGCATTCAGGCAGGTTGGCTAAGTGGTCGGTGGAGCTGAGCGAGTTCGATGTCTCCTTGGTCCCGCGGCTCTTAATCAAAGCTCTGGCGATGGCCGACTTCCTGGCCGACTACGTGGTTGAAGTGGCGGAGGAAGAGCTCACCTGCGCGACCCCTTGGAAGGTGAGGGTGGACGGAGCCTCAGGGAGGCATTCCCTTGGAGTTGTGGTGATCCTAGAAAGCCCTCAAGGAACCCGAATCGAGCAGACTGTGGTGGTACACTTTCCCATTACCAACAACCAGGCCGAGTACGAGGCCGTGATAACAGGGCTTCGCCTGGCCAGAGAGCTTGGGGTGTCGGACGTGGATGTCCTCACTGACTCCATGGTAGTAGCTTCCCAAATCAACGGAGAGTTCGAGGCAAGGGAGCCCACCCTGCGATCGTACTTGGCCAAGGTGAAGGGGGTCATCGGCACATTTCAAACCTTCTCCATCCGACACGTACCAAGGGAAGAGAATGAACAAGAAGATCAGCTAGCAAAGCATGGTCCCCAGGTGGGGGGTACCATCACCGACCTGTTCCACCCCCTCCATCGAGGAAGGAGAGCTCATGGAAATCGATCAGCAAGCTTCATGGATGGATCCAGTCGTGGTCTTCCTCTCCACAGGAGAGTATCCAGAGGGGGTAGATAAGAAGAAACTGAGGCACAAGTTAGCCTATTACCTCCTCCAGGACGGGCAGCTATACATGAAGACCCTCTTAGGGATGCTAGCCCGCTGCGTGACCGAAGGAGAAGCACGAAGGAACTTGGAGGAAGTCCACTCCGGAGAATGTGGGAGTCACTCCGGGAGTCGGACCCTGGAAGGAAGGGTAGTCAGGCAAGGGTATTTCTGGCCCACCCTGGGCCGGGACGCCGCTGAGTTCGCAAGGGGATGTCATAAGTGCCAGCTGTTTGCCCCTCTCCAGCTGCAACCAGCCCAGCGACTCAGAAGCATCACGGCCCCATGGCCCTTCGCAATTTGGGGAATGGATTTGGTTGGGTCGTTCCCCCAAGCCAGCGGCCAGAGAAGGTTCCTCTTAGTGATGATTGACTACTTCTCAAAGTGGATGGAGGTGAAGGCGTTGGCCAAGGTGACCTCCCAGGTGATCAGGAATTTTGTTTGGGGGGAGATCATCTGTCGCCTTGGGCTGCCCCAGGCCATAGTCACGGACAATGGGCCCCAGTTCGCCAGTGCCGAGTTCACCAGCTTCTGCGAGCAGCTTGGAATCGATCTCCGGTTCGCCTCGGTCCATCACCCCAGGAGTAACGGGCAGGTGGAGGCTGCAAACAAGATCATCGTTAACCTCCTCAAAAAGAAGGTGGAGAACTTGAAAGGGAACTGGGTGGAGCAGCTCCCTGCGGTTCTTTGGGCCCTAAGGACCACCCCCAACACAGCTACAGGAGAGACCCCCTTCAGACTCTCCCACGGGTGCGAGGCAGTGCTCCCCATAGAATTCGAAGTCCAAACACTGCGAGTCGTGGCAGTAAAATAAGACCGTGAGGAATAGCAAGTAGAGAATGAGGAGGGACTGAGGCTCTCCCTCGACATGGTGGAAGAGGTGAGGGACCTTTCCGCTATCCGGCAGGAGGAGATGAAAAGAAGAATGGCCAAGTACTTTGACAAGCATGTCAGGGTCAAGCTGTTCGTGGAAGGGGACTTGGTGCTGAAGAAAGTAGATGCAGCAGGGAGGTCAGCATCTGTAGGGAAGCTCAATCCCAGCTGGGAGGGACCGTTCATTGTAAAGGTAGCCTTGGGGTCCGGGGGCTATCGACTCCAAAATGTAGAAGGCGAGACCCTGAGTCTCACCTAGAGTGGTGACGACCTCAAACGATTTTTCCCCTGAAACATGTAAGTAGCACTTTGATTATAATAAAAAATTCCTTCAAGCTCTCTGATATTGTCGTAACTAGCCTGCATGGTGGAATGTGATGTATGTTGGACCCCGAGCAGATCCCGCTGCCAGGCTCTCACCTAGCTGGCAGTGCTAGAAGTCACTCGGTGTCATCCTTGGCCTCGAGCAGATCCCGCTGTCAGGCTCTCACCTATTTGACAGGGCTGGAAGTCACTCGATGGTGTTAGTAATGGACCCCGAGCAGATCCCGCTGCCAGGCTCTCACCTAGCTGGCAGGGCTGGAAGTCACTCGGTGTCATCCTTGGCCTCGAGCAGATCCCGCTGTCAGGCTCTCACCTAGCTGACAGGGCTGGAAGTCACTCGATGGTGTTAGTAGTGGAGCCCGAGCAGATCCCGCTGCCAGGCTCTCACCTAGCTGTCAGGGCTGGAAGTCACTCGGTGTCATCCTTGGCCCCGAGCAGATCCCGTTGTCAGGCTCTCACCTACCTGACAGGGCTGGAAGTCACTCGATGGTGTTAGTAGTGGACCCCGAGCAGATCCCGCTGCCAGGCTCTCACCTAGCTGGCAGGGCTGGAAGTCACTCGGTGTCATCCTTGGCCTCAAGCAGATCCCGCTGTCAGGCTCTCACCTAGCTGACAGGGCTGGAAGTCACTTGATGGTGTTAGTAGTGGACCACGAGCAGATCTCGCTGCAAGGCTCTCACCTAGCTGGCAGGGCTGGAAGTCACTCGGTGTCATCCTTGGCCTCGAGCAGATCCCACTGTCAGGCTCTCACCTAGCTGACAGGGCTGGAAGTCACTCGATGGTGTTAGTAGTGGACCCCGAGCAGATCCCGCTGTCAGGCTCTCACCTAGCTGGCAGGGCTGGAAGTCACTCGGTGTCATCCTTGGCCTCGAGCAGATCCCGCTGTCAGGCTCTCACCTAGCCGACAGGGCTGGAAGTCACTCGATGGTGTTAGTAGTGGACCCCGAGCAGATCCCGCTGCCAGACTCTCACCTAGCTGGCACGGCTGGAAGTCACTCGGTGTCATCCTTGGCCTCGAGCAGATCCCACTGTCAGGCTCTCACCTAGCTGACAGGGCTGAAAGTCACTCGATGGTGTTAGTAGTGGACTCCGAGCAGATCCCGCTGCCAGGCTCTCACCTAGCTGGCAGGGCTGGAAGTCACTCGGTGTCATCCTTGGCCTCGAGCAGATCCCGCTGTCAGGCTCTCACCTAGCTGACAGGGCTAGAAGTCACTCGATGGTGTTAGTAGTGGACCCCGAGCAGATCCCGCTGCTAGGCTCTCACCTAGCTGTCAGGGCTGGAAGTCACTCGGTGTCATCCTTAGCCTCGAGCAGATCCCGCTGTCAGGCTCTCACCTAGCTGACATGGCTGGAAGTCACTCGATGGTGTTAGTAGTGGACCACGAGCAGATCCCGCTGCCAGGCTCTCACCTAGCTGGCAGGGCTGGAAGTCACTCGGTGTCATCCTTAGCCTCGAGCAGATCCCGCTGTCAGGCTCTCACCTAGCTGACGGGGCCAGAGGTCACTCGATGGTGTCGGCCTCGAAGTCATCAGGTATGGGTCAAGGCCTCAGTGCCAGGGGGCAAAGGGAGAAAGGTTCTGCCAGGGGCGAGCTTGGGCTCGGCAAGCCCAGCTCGACAGGATCTAGCAGGCAAGCCAGGCTGGGGGACTCGGCATGAGCGAGTGTGCACCCGCCAACCCAGGCTCGGCATCAGCGAGCGGGATGCGGGCCCGGGGCTCGCCAAGGATGAGCAAGCAGGACCGGGGCACCTCGCCCCCTTTGGCCATTGGACTTCGGGAAATTTTTCTCCCGTTTTCGGGCTCAACCTGGATGGATCGCGTGCGAGTATGGGTAGCGTGACAAGGGCGGAGAGCAACTCGCCCCCGAATCGTTTGGGGCTCGGCGAACACTCAAAATGCGTCCACTCGCAGGCGCTCTCTCATAACCGCTCTACTCGCAAAACCTGTCTCGGCGAAGTCGCGGGAGAAGCACTCGCATAAATTCAGAGCACAACAAGCATAGTAAAGAAAGGAAAGGAAATGAAACCGGTGTGATCAAAAAGCTTTCATTATATGCAAAAGTAGTTACATGGGGGGGGGTCGCCTCGGCGAGTGAACAAAGAAAAAGGAAAAAAGAAAAACAAAAGTTCCAGCTGCCATCAGGCCTCGCCCCCTCCGCCGGACTGATCCCCGCCGTCACCTGAAGGATCCTGGAAGCTCTTCCCGAACATAGCATCCAGGCTATCTTCCTTCTCGCTGGGCGGTGTCGCCGGAAACAAGCTCGGCATCAGGTCCCAAGCCGAGATCCCCTCGCACCCCTCCACCAGCACCGCAGAATCTTTCATCATCTGGAGGGTGCACTCGGCGGCTTGGATAGAGTTGATCCGCAGTATCTCGGCAAGGTCGGCCTCGCCAAAGATCCGTGGGCTTTTGTAGGAGAGGGTAGGATCGATGTCGTGAGACGGGAAGAAGATCTCGGCCTGGCGGCGCACCTCGCCAAGGAGGTGCTGGTTCTCCCCCTTCAGCTTTGTGTTTGCGCCCTCCAGCTCGGCAAGGCGTGCGCGCAGCCGGCCGATCTCCTCCCCCTGCTCAGCATTACGAGCCTGGAGCTCCCCTGCAGCATTGGCATCCGCGGCCAGTAGTGCGCGCAGCCGGCCGACCTCCTCCCCCAGCTCAGTGTTGCGAGCCTGAAGCTCGCCCGCCGCCTTGGCATCCTGGAAAAGAGTCCATTTAGCGGTAGCGCAAAATTTTCTAAGTAAAGGAGAGGAGCAGCGCTTGATGCTTACCAACCCGCCGGCGGCTTGGGCGAGTAGACCCTCCGCTATGCCGAGCTGCCTCGCCTGGTCGGTGACTTGTCCTTGGCAAGTTCGCGAGCCTGCTCAGCCCTTTCGAGTTGGTGACTGAGGGCGAAGCTGCGGCGCGCCAGCTTGTGGTGCAGCTCTAGGGTCCGCAGGTGGGACTGCAGACCCTCATGGCCGAGCTGCCGGAGGGTCATCTTCTTGTAGTCCTTGAAAGATATAGTACCTAAACACCTAGAGGGGGGGGTGAATAGGTGACCTACTTCTTTTTAAACATTAATGGCATCAATCAGTTAAGTTCACAGAATTCTAACTATTTTATCACAGCAAACACACAGCATACACAGCAAATCACAATCACAGCAGACACAGAGATTTATAGTGGTTCCCCAAGCTTTGGGTACATCCACTTTCCCCCTTCGCCTATCTAGCAGTGTACTAGATTCGGCCAAACTTCACCACTGTCTCAGAACCCAAACTGGTTCCTACACCTCAGGCCCAAAGCCCTACAACTCAGCTTTTCCACAAAGCCTACACTCAGCCACAAAGGCCTACACTCAGCCAACAAGGCCTACACTCAGCCACCAAGGCCTACACTCAGAGATTTCAATCTCCTACACTCAGGCTCTCAAGCCCTACCCTCAGCCTTTATAATTACAGGCTTACAAAACACTCAGATCCAAAGGATCATACAAGATAAAAATGAATTTACAATTGTTAACTCAACAACCCAAAGACAAGAGAGGGAGGTTGTGAGTTTCTTGATGAGTTCTTGGAAGAACTCAGCTGGATTCAATCTGACTTAGCTTTCTTCAAAGCTTCTTGAAAGTAGAACTCAATTAGATTGACTCCTTCTGCAGTTGATCCTTGACCTCTGCTTCTTAAGACCCAGAATGAATCTGAATCCTTCTTCTCAGCCTAGTTCCAACGGCTGATTTCTTGGTTGGAGCCCTCTCTCTCCAACTTCTTAGATCTGCACTTGGACAGCTAGATCTTCTTGATTTGATCCTTGATCAATAACTTGAACAACTCTGTGAACCACTTTTTGAATTGCTTCAACAACCTCAACAACAACAACAGTTTCTGTAGACTGTATGAGCCTATTTATAGGCCTTCTTCAAGGTAACCGGCTGGTCCGGTTCATAACTATCTTCTGACATCTCTGACAGGTGCTGTAGACCGGCTGGAACGGCAGCTGTCAAGTCATCCAGTCAGTTCTTGAAAGTTCTCTAACTGTCTGAAAGTGTCGAGACTTTCTGTCTTTAAGTGTCGACACTTATAGACCAAGTGTCGACACAAGTTGTGTAAGTGTCGACACAAGTCTACAAGGTGTCGACACAACTCCTTATGTTGTAGATACTATGTCTCGACACAGATTCTTCTTCATGTGTCGACACTGAAATTGAGTGTCGACACAAGTACTTGATCTTTTATCTTTTGCTGAATTCTTCTAAGTGTCGACACATCTCCTTTGTGTCGACACCTCTTCATGTATTGAATCTGTCAAGTGTCGACACTACTTCTTGATGTCGACACATAGTCTTCAGTGTTGATACTTGCTGAGTGTCGACACAGGTCCTTTTGTCGACACTTGATTCTTCTGTTGAGACTTCAGCTGAGTGTCGACACATTCCCATAGTGTCGACACTTGTACTTAGAATATTTTGTTGATCTTCCTGTTCTTTGCTAAGTGTCGACATAGCTCCATGTGTCGACACTTTCTTCAAGTGTAGAGTCTTCAGCTGAGTGTCGACACATTGTTCTTGGTGTCGACACTTACTTCAAGTGCTGACTCTTCTGTTGAGTGTCGACACTTATACTTAGTCTCTGCTAACTTTTGCTGAGTGTCGACACAGCTCCACTGGGTGTCGACACTGCTGTTAAGTGCCGACACTGCTTTACTGTACTTTCTTCATTGAGTGTCGACACAGCTCCTTGTGTCGACACTTTCTGTCTAGTGTCGACTCTGCATCCCAGGTGTCGACACAATGACTCCAAGTGTCGACACTGCTTGTCTGGGTGTCGACACAAGTCTTCTTAAGTGTCGACACTTTCCCTCTGGGTGTCGACACATGGACTTAGAAATTTTTGCTTCAGTCCTGCAAATACTTAACCTGCACAAGTAACTCAAAAACACATCAAATATATTTTGATGTATATCATTGAGTTGGGTGAGGCTTCTTCAAATCAGGTACATTTAAACCAATGTACCCAACAATCTCCCCCTATTTGGAGAAGTCATAACCCTTAGTCAATGATATACACCATTCATAATTAAAATTACAAAATGATGTAAGGCAGGATAATGTACAGCAGGGTAAACATAAACATGTATCAATTTCACATGTATACAAATTCATCATCACAGAACAAATATGAAATAGACATAGACATTATCACAGAACAAACATGAAATAGATTAATCATATATTGTTCTAATATCTGTCTTATACAGTTTCAGAAGTTCACAAAAAAATGTTTTACCTCAAAAAGATTACACAGTAAACTTCAAGAAAATTCTAATTCTATTTCAGTTCTGGTTCCTTGATAACTATTCCTTTGCCAGCATGAACTTTAGCTTGGACAGGTGCATCAGCAGCTTCAGCATCAGCAGGCTTCTTGCCTTTCAGATCTTTCTTCTTAAGCTCTTCTGCTTTGATCTTTTGTCTTTCAAAATAATGGTATGGCTTAGGAAAGTACTTGCTAGGCTCCTGGGCAGTAGGAGGTAGCTTTCCCATCTTTGCCTTCCTTCTGTATTGGACAATTGCCTCCTATCTAGATTCATGTTTTCTCCATTCAGCTTCAGAGAACCATTTGTTCCTGTCATGAATGTTGTCTTTGGCAGCTTTCCAGGCAGTCAAAATAATGTTTCTAGAGGTAGAGCTCCATTGCTCAAAATCTGGTCTCTGTTCAGCTTGTTCCCTAAACCTCTTCTTTGACAGTCTTGTCTCCTCTTCTTTCTGCAATGCCTCTTGCATGGCTTCAGATATAGGCTGAACAACCTTTTCAATAATAACATTGTCCTTGCCCCCAGGTGGGTTGTACATGGTCTGTACATCAGCATGCACCATTTCAAAATCTAGAGGAGGATAAATGAGTTGAGCTACTTCTGGTTGCTCACCTCCAAGATAGGCAGGGTTAATTCCAGATTCAGCAACATCATTGTCATCACACAGAGGAGGATATCCAAGATTTGCTCTGATAGAATTTGATATCCACTTAGCATGGTCAGAGCTTGCCTTGACTAACACTCTCTCCCCCTTTATGACTTCCCTAGCCATGTGATCTCTGACATCATCCTTCTGAAATCTGATTTGATTATCCAAGTATCTGACTCCATCATTAAAGAAAGGTTTGAGCTTTTGAAGTTGTTCAGATATGGCCTTCTGGGAGGCTTGGATAGTAGTCTTAACAGCAGTGATTTCTTCTTGAAATGCTTTGTCAAATTCAGCTTTAACTGCAGCAGTAGAGGTAGAAGGTCCAGCAGCCTGGTTCTTTAATTCTGTGACAATAGCATTATGGGAAGCAGTAAGATTGTCATTCATCCTTAGCTGATTTTCAAGAACATACCCTTGCTTTAATGCTATGTCATTCACTTGTGTTTTTATCTTTTCTTGGTGTGTTGTCAAGTACACCACTGCATTTCCACCCTTGTGGAAACAGTCTGTCATCTCTTTCTTGTTAAGATTCATCTCAAATCTTATTGATTTTATGTCCTGGGCCAGATCAAATTGCAAAGATTTCTGCCCTTCATCCACATACTTCTCTATTTCCTGTCTGTGCTCATCCAGTTTAATCTGCATTGCCACCATTAAAGCACTATAATCAACTGTTGGTGTTTGCTGAACTATAGGCTGTGGTGCAATAGATTGTAGAGCCTTCTTATAACTTTGACTTCTTCTCTTAAATACATAAAGTTTCTTTTGTTTAGCCCTTGTAGCCTCCTCATCTTCAGATTCTGAGGAACTGGCTATGTCAACCCTCTCCTTAGGGCTTGGAGGCCTCTCAGGCTGCACATCAAGTGCCTTCTCAGATTCTTGCCTCACAGGCTCTTCATGAACTTGCACTTGCTCCCCCTCAACAGCAGCATCAGTTTCCTTGTCAAAATCTGCTTGATCCAGATTTAGGAATAAATCTTCCATGGTGTATTCTTGTGGAGACTGTGCAGGAGAAATTCTAGGTTCTTCAATTACTGAATCAGGAACCACTTTTAGTACAACAGATGTGTCTTCTATAACAGCATCTGGAACTTGAATATTCAGCTGAGTTTGCTGATGATCATCAGACAAATCAGTATCTTCCATAGAAAAATCTAAAGTGTTTAGTTCAGTGATTATCTCTAGTATGATGGTGGTTGCTTGTTCACTTTCCAGTGTAGTGGGTTCATTTATAACTGGAAGCTCCCCCTGGCTGTGATCCTTATGGATGGGGCTAGCTTGAGGTAGCTCCCCCTGGATCTCAGCAACCTCTTGAGGAGCAGGAGATTTCACTGCAGGCTCTTCCACATTCTCATCAGGTGTGAAGACAACATGTTCTTCACTTTCAGAGCTGCTAGTGGACTCTTGTGCCACTGGAACTGTCTTCCTTTTCTTCTTGGGAGGAATTTCTTTCTCAACAACTATCTTCTCAGGGGTTGGCATCTCTTTAGACAACACCCTGTCCCATCTTGAGAACAACCTCATGTCCATTTTCCTCATGTGATTAATTTTGCTTCCAGCAGATTGTTGCATTACCTTAGGTATGGTTCCAGCAAGATAAAGACTTATGATTCTGCCCAGGTTGGGCTTCTTCAGACTTTCCTTGATTTTCTCAAATACTATAACAGACCAATCAGTTTTTAGTGTGAAGATTATCCTTGTCATTATTCCAAACATATAGGCAGACACTCTGTCATGCCCTCCTGGCTTGCTTAAAATTACCTTTCCAACAATTTCAGAAAGGAATTTACCTTGATTGTTCATCCCTTTTCTATTGAAAACAGAACCAATCTTCATCTTAGAGTCTAGTCCACACCAGGTTAGAGCTTCCCTGGTCTTTGATGCAGTAACTTCATCTTCCTCTTGAGTTCTTGGAAGCTGTAGAATCTTCCTTAGACTTTTTGGTGATACCTTGACCCTCTCACCATAAACTCTGGATTTGATTTTGTATCCAGATTCGTCCACCTTTGCTCCATTGAGGAATTCAAGTACCTCTTTCTTCCATATCTTAGTAGGTTCTGAAACGAGATAATCTAACCCAGAATCGGCAACTAGGGTTATCACGTGCTTGATTTCTTGCTCAGCATCCTCAAAGGCGCCGCACACCAGCTCGTAACCTTCGTTGACATTCTCCTCTAGCTTAGGCGTCATTAGGGTTTGTAGAATTTGTCTTGAGAGAAGAGAGGTGTCGACACAGAAGTTTGGTCTCGAAACTTTGAAAGCGTGTCGACAAACTAAGACAAAACCCTATTTATACCTTTCTAATTTTGAAGATGAACAGGCGGGACAGCTAACTTAAAATTTGTCAACACTGGCAATAAGTGTCGACACTGACTTATAATGTCTCGACACATATATGTCGACACAAGTTTAGTCAACAGATTTTATGTGTCGACACTTGGTTATGTGTCGACACAACATAACTCGACACATTGTCGAGACTTTACTTAGAAAATTCTGAGTAAATACTAAGTGTCGACACCACTTTGGATGTGTCGACACCTACTTGGCATGTGTCGACACAAATATTCTGAAGTGTCGACACTAACTTTCTAGATGTGTCGACACCTTTTCCCTGAAGTGTCGACACCAACTTTCTGTGTCGACATAGACTTGTCTATGTGTCGACACCTTTTTACTTAGCCAATTTCAATTCTGTAAACTTACTCTAAGTTTATCATTCTTAGTTCAATTTTAAATCTATTGAACTTAGCTTCTTCTAGGGGCTTAGTATACATATCAGCTATTTGATTATCAGTTTTAACATATTCTAATAAAATATCTTCTCTTTCTACATGCTCCCTAAGAAAATGATATTTAATTTCAATATGTTTTGTTCTACTATGGGATACAGGATTATTAGCTATTGAAATAGCACTTGTAGAATCACAGAAGAGTGGAGTTCTACTTACCTGAAATCCATAGTCCTCTAGCTGATGTTGTATCCACAGAAGTTGAGCACAGAAACTTCCTGCAGCCACATACTCTGACTCTACAGTGGAGATAGCCACACTTGTCTGCTTTTTGCTACTCCATGAAATTAGTCTCCCACATAGGAATTGACAGGTTCCAGTAGTGCTTTTTCTATCTTCTTTGCATCCTGCAAAGTCTGCATCTGAATAACCTGTTAGTTCAAAATCTCCATTCCTAGGGTACCAGAGGCCTAGATAGGGAGTACCCTTTAGATATATCAATATTCTTTTCACTGCTGTCAAATGAGACTCTTTAGGGCAGGCTTGATACCTTGCACAGACACATGTAGCATACATAATATCTGGTCTACTAGCAGTCAAGTATAATAGGGAGCCAACTATCCCTCTATACAAGGTTTCATCTACAGGTTTCCCTGCATCATCCTTGCTAAGAGACATACTTGACCTCATAGGAGTCTTCATGGTACTGGATGAATCCATACCATACTTCCTTATGAGTTCTAGGGTGAACTTGGACTGACATATGGATAAACCACTCTTAGTTTGTTTAACTTGGAGACCCAAGAAAAACTTCAGCTCTCCCATACTACTCATCTCAAATTGATCTTGCATCAGTTTTGCAAACTTTTTGCAAAGGCTGCTTTCAGTAGACCCAAATATAATGTCATCTACATATATTTGGACTAGTATAACTTTGCCTCTAGATTCCCTAAGGAATAGAGTCTTATCTATTTTCACCCTTGAGAACTTGTTCTCAATGAGAAAACTAGATAGGATTTCATACGAAGCCCTAGGGGCTTGCTTTAACCCATATAAAGTTTTCCTAAGTCTATAGACATGATGAGGTAAAGTTGGATCAACAAAACCTGAAGGTTGTTCCACATAGACTTCTTCCTTAAGATTACCATTCAGAAATGCTGACTTGACATCCATTTGATAAACCTTGAATCCTTGATAGGTTGCATAGGCTAAGAACATCCTTATGGCTTCTAGTCTGGCTACTGGAGCAAAGGTTTGATCAAAGTCAATACCTTCTTCTTGCCTATATCCTTTAGCAACCAATCTTGCTTTATTCTTAATGATGACCCCTTGTTCATCCATCTTATTCCTGTAGATCCACTTGGTTCCTATTATATTGTGGTCTTTAGGTTTAGGAACAAGTTCCCAGACCTTGCACCTCTTGAACTGATTAAGCTCTTCTTGCATTGCTTCAGTCCATTGTGGATCTAGTATTGCTTCTTCAAACTTCTTAGGTTCAACTTGAGATAGAAAACTGGAGTAGATTGTTGCATTCTGATGTCTGCTCCTTGTTTGTACCCCTTGTCTTGGATCTCCAATAATCTGCTCTACTGGATGATCTCTAAGATGCCTGTTGGCTGGAGGCATCCTAACTTCTGCTTGAACCTCTTCAGCATCTCCATCATGCTGTACTCCTTGTACTTCTTCTGCAATTGGTACATGTAGTTCTCCCCCTGGACAACAGCCACTGACTTCTACTTGCTGTCTTGCAGTAGGTACTTCTTCTATAGTAAGCTTGTCCATCTTCTTTGTTAAACCTGTGGGGCTGCATACACTACTAGACAACTCCTTGTTAATAAGTTTAGTCTCATCAAAAACTACATGTACAGATTCTTCGACAACTTGTGTAGTCAAGTTGTAGACTCTATAAGCCTTACTGTTATTGCTGTACCCAACAAAAATTCCCTCTTGGGACTTGGCAGCAAACTTAGTCAAGTAAGACTTCCCATTGTTAAGTATGAAGCATTTGCAACCAAAGATAATGAAATAGGATAGGTTTGGTTTCCTGCCTTTCACAACTTCATAGGGGGTCTTGTTGAGCCTTTAAATGATGGTAGCCCTATTTATAACATGGCATGCAGTGTTAACTGCTTCAGCCCAGAAATATTCTGGCAGTGTTGTATCACTTAATAGGGTCCTACCAGCCTCTATCAAGGTTCTATTCTTCCTCTCAGCAATGCCATTTTGCTGAGGTGTTCTAGGTGAAGAGAATTCTTGAAATATCACAAATTCTTCACATAGTTTTGTCATGCTTTCAGACTGAAATTCAGTACCATGGTCACTTCTAATCTTAACCACTGTACTATTTAGTTCATTCTGAATTTGCTTGACAAAGCTATGGAAGACACTAGGTGTTTCAGATTTCTGTCTAAAGAAGAACACCCAGGAAAACCTTGAGTAGTCATCTACAACTATAAGGGTATAGACCTTCCTACCTAAGCTGTGAACTGGCATTGGACCAAAGAGATCCAAGTGCAAGAGGTATAAACACCTCACAACATCTTTGTTTTCTATGCTTCTAAAGGTGGATTTAGTCTGCTTGCCCTTTTGACAAGTTGAGCAAATACCATCTTTAACACACTTAACTTGAGGATCATTCCTCACTAACTCTTTGCTAAAGAGTCTGCCAATAGTCTTGTAGTTAAGATGGGTAAGCCTCTTGTGCCATTTGACACAATGAGAGATTGTCTCATCAGCCACAAGACGCACTGGAGAACCACTGTTCTCAACCATAATGTCTAAGCAATAGACATTCCTTTTCCTATAACCAGTCAAAATGATCTCTTGATCAGTTGACCTCTTGATATGACAACCATTTTTAACAAATGAGATGTCATACCCTACATCACTTAATTGACTTATACTTATTAGGTTGTGTTTCAACCCTTTAACATAAGCCACTTGAGTAATGGTAACCAAGTTGCTAGAAATGTTACCAAATCCTTTGATGATTCCTTTTTCAGAACCACCAAAGGTGACTTTTGAACCATCTTTTATTGGAATGTAGTCCTTTAGTAATCCTCTAGTTCCAGTCATATGTCTGGAACATCCACTGTCCAAGTACCATGTTGGGGTATGGCCACTTCGACTCACCTGCAAAACAGATTAATGAACCTTAGAACCCAAAGAATTCTTGGGTCCTTGGTACTTGTTAGTTTGTAACTTGACAAAACTACCTACTGGCTTTCCAACAGGTAATTTTCTACTCACTTTGGCACTAGCATTGTGCCAACAGTCCATTGCAAAGTGGCCAACTTTGCCACAGCACCAACATTCAAATTTATTGTACCTTTGCTTAGGTACAGTCTTTGCTGTCTTATCTACAGCAGACTTGTTGAATGTTGAGGCTTTGCCCTTGGACTTGGACTTGGACTGCTCAGTCCTTGCAGGTCTAGTAAAGCCCAGTCCAGCTTTACCCTTGTGATGAATAAATTCATCAATTATGGGTAACACTGACTTAGGTTTAGAAAACCTAGCAACAAGCACTCTCTCCTTCTGAAGATTTATCTCCAGACTCTTAATTTGATCATTCTTAAAGGTGATAGTCCCCATCTGAATCATTGTTATGTTTTTCAGCATGGCTATCTCATTAAGCTTTTGATCAAATAGCTTCTCAGAATCTGTTGCAGCAGCTTTAAGATCAGCAATTTCCTTTGCTTGACTTTTGGCTAGGGACTTGCTTTTCTTGTAAGCTTGCAACAGTACTTTATATTCATCTATAAGCTGATGAATATCTTCCTCAGACTCAGATACACTCTCATCACTAGATGATGATGAATCTGATTCTGTACTAGAACAAGAAACTGAACTTAAAGTTGAACTTTGTACCTTACTGGGTCCTGGCTGCTCCAGGATTTTATCATACTCTGTCAAAGCCATTAGCCCTTGGCATTGACTGTCTTCTTGTTCATAAATAGACTCCATTATCTGCATGAATTCTTCTTCTTCTTCAGCAAACAGCCCTATGTATGCCTCAGCATCAGACTCAGTTTCTGAAGAAGAGATATCTGATAGAGTCTTCTCTTTCTTGGCAACAAAAGACTTCTCTTTCTTGCCTTTGAAATGAGTCTTCTTCTTGTCACTAGACTCCTTTCTCTTTTCAGGACAATCTGCAACAACATGGTCTTGTCTATTACAGCAATAGCACACTATTTTAGAAACAGTTGCCTTGTTAGATTTAGTCCTCTTCCTGTCCTTTTTTGAAGCCTTTTTATCCTGATAAAAATCTTCTTTTCCATTTGAAGTAGAAGGCCTTGACCTCCACTGTTTCTTCTTCAAGAATTTCTGAAAATGTCTAGTGAAGGCAGCAAAGTCTTCATCACTTCCACTGCTTTCAGATTTTGTGCTGACTGACTCATCTGACTCTGATTCAACTACCTTTGGAGGTGGAGTTGGTGACTTATTCCTGCACTTTCTGGAGGCTTCTGTCTTGAAAGCTACAGTTCTTTCCTTGTGTTCAGTTCTTGTTGATTCCTGGTGTCCCAATATTTATTTAGGGACCTTAGGAACTTGTCATTTAGTTCATAATTACTGAACTCTCTTCCATAAGACATGAGTTCATTCACTATCCTGTAGAACTTCTTATAGCACTCAGTTATGTTATCACCCTTTCCTTGTCTAAAACTCTCATACTCTTGATTTAGCAAGGATTTTCTATCTTGCCTAACTTCTTCAGAACCTTCCATATACACAATAAGAGTGTCCCACATCTCTTTGGCTGTCTTACAGTGTATAAGATTCTGAAATGTTGCATCATCTATGGCACTTACTATAATGTTTTGTGCTCTCTTGTCCATGGTGGCTAGGACATTCTCATCCTTAGTCATTTCAGAGAAATCCTTTGGAGTTCTCTGATTTGCATCTAGAACTGATATCTTCATGGGCACATAAGGCTCTTCCTTTACTGTGATGTATATCCTAGGGTCTGAGGCTTCCATAAACAGCCTTAACCTTTCCTTCCAGATCCCAAAGATCTCTTTCCTGCATATGGGTAATTTCATGGATCCCAATTCCTTGTGATTCTCAGAGGAACCCATGTTTCTTGATTTTCTTGAATCTGTAATTTGCCTTAGACTGAATCTGCCAATCAGGATCTCCTCAGACTGTTAGTCCTTTTTGAGGAACCTGACTCTAATACCACTTGAAAGATATAGTACCTAAACACCTAGAGGGGGGGTGAATAGGTGACCTACTTCTTTTTATACTTTAATGGCAGCAATCAGTTAAGTTCACAGAATTCTAACTATTTTATCACAGCAAACACACAGCATACACAGCAAATCACAATCACAGCAGACACAGAGATTTATAGTGGTTCCCCAAGCTTTGGGTACATCCACTTTCCCCCTTCGCCTATCTAGCAGTGTACTAGATTCGGCTAAACTTCACCACTGTCTCAGAACCCAAACTGGTTCCTACACCTCAGGCTCAAAGCCCTACAACTCAGCTTTTCCACAAAGCCTACACTCAGCTATAAAGGTCTACACTCAGCCAACAAGGCCTACACTCAGCCACCAAGGCCTACACTCAGAGATTTCAATCTCCTACACTCAGGCTCTCAAGCCCTACCCTCAGCCTTTATAATTACAGGCTTACAAAACACACAGATCCAAAGGATCCTACAAGATAAAAATGAATTTACAATTGTTAACTCAACAACCCAAAGACAAGAGAGGGAGGTTGTGAGTTTCTTGATGAGTTCTTGGAAGAACTCAGCTGGATTCAATCTGACTTAGCTTTCTTCAAAGCTTCTTGAAAGTAGAACTCAATTAGATTGACTCCTTCTGCAGTTGATCCTTGACCTCTGCTTCTTAAGACCCAGAATGAATCTGAATCCTTCTTCTCAGCCTAGTTCCAACGGCTGATTTCTTGGATGGAGCCCTCTCTCTCCAACTTCTTAGATCTGCACTTGGACAGCTAGATCTTCTTGATTTGATCCTTGATCAATAACTTGAACAACTCTGTGAACCACTTTTTGAATTGCTTCAACAACCTCAACAACAACAACAGTTTCTGTAGACTGTATGAGCCTATTTATAGGCCTTCTTCATGGTAACCGGCTGGTCCGGTTCATAACTGTCTTCTGACATCTCTGACAGGTGCTGTAGACCGGCTGGAACGGCAGCTGTCAAGTCATCCAGTCAGTTCTTGAAAGTTCTCTAACTGTCTGAAAGTGTCGAGACTTTCTGTCTTTAAGTGTCGACACTTATAGACCAAGTGTCGACACAAGTTGTGTAAGTGTCGACACAAGTCTACAAGGTGTCGACACAACTCCTTGTGTTGTAGATACTATGTCTCGACACAGATTCTTCTTCATGTGTCGACACTGAAATTGAGTGTCGACACAAGTACTTGATCTTTTATCTTTTGCTGAATTCTTCTAAGTGTCGACACATCTCCTTTGTGTCGACACCTCTTCATGTGTTGAATCTGTCAAGTGTCGACACTACTTCTTGATGTCGACACATAGTCTTCAGTGTTGATACTTGCTGAGTGTCGACACAGCTCCTTGTGTCAACACTTGATTCTTCTGTTGAGACTTCAGCTGAGTGTCGACACATTCCCATAGTGTCGACACTTGTACTTAGAATATTTTGTTGATCTTCCTGTTCTTTGCTAAGTGTCGACACAGCTCCATGTGTCGACACTTTCTTCAAGTGTAGAGTCTTCAGCTAAGTGTCGACACATTGTTCTTGGTGTCGACACTTACTTCAAGTGCTGACTCTTCTGTTGAGTGTCGACACATTGTTCTGAGTGTCGACACTTATACTTAGTCTCTGCTGACTTTTGCTGAGTGTCGACTCAGCTCCACTGGGTGTCGACATTGCTGTTAAGTGTCGACACTGCTTTACTGTACTTTCTTCATTGAGTGTCGACACAGCTCCTTGTGTCGACACTTTTTGTCTGGTGTCGACTCTGCATCCCAGGTGTCGACACAATGACTCCAAGTGTCGACACTGCTTGCCTGGGTGTCAACACAAGTCTTTTTAAGTGTCGACACTTTCCCTCTGGGTGTCGACACATGGACTTAGAAATTTTTGCTTCAGTCCTGCAAATACTTAACCTGCACAAGTAACTCAAAAACACTCAAATACATTTTGATGTATATCATTGAGTTGGGTGAGGCTTCTTCAAATCAGTACATTTAAACCAATGTACCCAACAGTCCTCGGCAGTTGGCAGGCAGGCTCGCGGTCGTGTCAGGAGGGATGAAGAGTGGAGACGGAGACTCGATGAGCGAGCTCGTCCCACTGCAGCATGGGCTCGCCCGCCGAATCCTTCCAGCGCGCGCCGAAGTTAAAGAGGGGATGTTGCTTCGGCGGCGCGCGCTCGCGGGCAGTCCGCTTCGCCGCTGGAGGAGGAGAGACCGCCGCCGTGGAAGAGGGGCCCTCGCCGCTTTTCCGCCCCTTGCTGGTTATCTACTTCAGCGGGCTCTCCGGCGACGCGTCAGGAGGGGTCGCCGACGAACTGATGTACTTGGGGCTGGGCTGTTGTTGTTGCCCCCGCGGAGCCAGAAGGGCCCTCCGCATCTTCTTTATCTGGCGGTGGCCGGATGGCGGGTTCGATCCCGCGCCCTCAGGACGCCTCTTGCTAGAAGAGGGCTGCGAGAGACCCGCCTCATCTCGGCAAGCTAGCGCCGCCGCCCTCTCGCGAGCAAGAGGGTCGGTGTGGAGCCCCGGATCCGCGAACGGCGGGTTCGCGGGGATTATTCGCTCCCCTGCAGGAAAGCTTAGGAATTCAGATATGATGATGTGCCGAGTTCGGCGAGTAGGCGAGCACAGCAAGATGAGGAGAGTATACCTTCGCCGGGCAGAACCGGGCGAAGCGCGTCGAGGCCCCTCCGCAGGAAGGCAACCTCGAAATCTTTGTGAAGGAAGAATTTGTGGAGCACGGCGTTGTTGCCGGACACGGCTGGCGGGCGGTACACCTCCTCGCCTTTTTGTTGCGGCGAGTAGGGGATGTTGCCGAGATCGCCCTTGACGAAGGCGATCTTGGTCATCCAGGTATGGTGCTTGTTCGCGATCTCGCGAACTTTGATCAAGGAGCCGCCGAAGTAGGCGACCCCGTCCGTCGTCGCCTTGTAAGAGAAGAGCTTCCTGAACACCGTCAGGTTGAACTCGATCCTCTCCCGCCGGAGGTAGCTCGCGAACGCCACCATCATTGCGATGGCGTTGGAGTTCAGCTGCGCGGGGACGGCCCCGTAGTACTTCAGGATCTGCCAGATCTCCGGCCACAAGGGAAGTCGCAGCCCCACCTCGAAGTGCGAGATGGGGAAGGCGAGCTCGTTCTCGTAGAACGTGTTGATGGCCTCGCCCGGCCCCGGCCTGCGTGCCTCAAAGCCCGGCGGCACATACGCGGCCTTGAATTCCGCGAGCTCCTCCTCGCTGGTGTGGCCGTCGAAGAAGCAATAGTCTGCGAAGTGTTGCGCGCACTTGGAGCGGCCATCGGCATCCGGTTTGGTCTTGCCCATGATCGCAGAGGAAAAGCACGACGCGAGCAGGGAAAGAAGAAAGTAAAGAAAGGAAAGCAAAGCAATAAAGGCAGTACGGGGGTAGGTGAGAGGGGGGGATATTTATAGGAAAAGGAATCTGGGGCGGGCCGTCAAATCAACTCAGCTCGCCGCCCCAGCTCGCCACCCCCAACTCGCCACCCCAGCTCGCCGACTCCCGGCACATCCCGACCGAGGCTAAGTCGAACATCGCGGCATTTTATTCAGTAATATGATTGAAAATATTCTAAGATTTATTCATTACAGGCATAAAGTTCGGGATTCAAAGAAGCAGGGCACGCAAGCAGGGAGGGCATCGGGATGCGAGTGCCGGTCGGCTCGGCAAAGGAGCCCGCTGACTTACCTACCCCGGCCTCGCGACCCCCGCCCGCCAGGCTGCCGCGCGCGGAGCAACTCGCGGATCCTTCCGAAATTCCTTTGCGCCACCGAGAGACCGTCGTCTATCTCGTCCAGGACCCTGGAGGGGGACATCAGCCCGCCAGCTTGGCCGCGGCGCACCTCGTCGGCGAGACGCGCGTAGTCGCGCTGAAGCGTCTCGTTGGCCCCCTACACCTCGCGCAGCCCGCACACCAGCTTCTTGAGGAGCTTGACCTCCCTCCTCGTCAGTTCGCCTTGATCTACCTCAGGACCCGGGTAAGAGTCCAGCGAGCTCGGGGAGGGGAGGGGAGAATAGTGGGCTGCCCGCGAGGATTCCTCGGCAGCCGATTGACTGGGAAGAGCTGTAAAGACAGGTATTAGCAAAAAGAGCAAAAACTTATGGAGCGAGGTGTCAAGCGAGGTTGACCTGAAGAGCTCGGCGGTTCAAAAGAGATGCGGGGAGGGATGAACCTCAGATCCTTCCCGCGACCAGGGCCACGAGCCCCCGGCGAGATGAGCTCGAACCCCGGGGTGGGAATGTTCCCCAGACCCTCCCCCGCGGCCACGTCAATTTGGCGAGGAGGGGGGAACCCGCAGGCGAATTCGGCCTCTGCGAGCTCACAGGTAGGATCCCGAAGAGAAGCGGTGGATCCCGAGGATGGCTATCCGGTGCCGATAATCACGAGGATGCGAGCGTGATGTCGCCTCGCGGCGCGAGGCCCCGCGGCGCGTCTCCCTCGCCATCTGGTTGGCCGTCCAGGTCGTCGCCGACCATGACGATCTCCCTATCTTTCTCCAGAATGGTTCGGGTGGAAGAGCCGGTCTCGCAAGCCAGGGTGGCCCTCAGGTCGTGGAAAATGGGCTCGGCCGCGTCAGGGAACGGCTTTGACTTCTTGGAACTGGGCTCGGTAGGATCGGTTTGGGTAGCTTTCACGGGTACCGCTTTCATAGCGTCAACGCGAGCCGCGGAGGCCTGGCGAGCTCGGTCTATGCGCTCTTGGATCTCCTTGGGAAGAGGCATCTTGGCAAGGCAGCAGGAATGGCAAGAGCCAGACAGCTGGACGGCTGCACATATATATAGCCACAGGTGGCCCCCACTAGAAGATTCCCTCCAACTCGCCAATCAGTGCTCGCCGCACACTCGGGGTTGGATGTTTCTTTCCGAGCTTTGACAAGCTCGAAAATAGCGGGGATTGTGTACAACCCCGTGACCGGCGAGCAGGTCACTAGGATATAGACAGATCGGGCTGAGAACAGCAGGCGAGCTCGGCAACAAAGGGGGCGAGCCGGAGCTCGACATCCGTTGACCAGAGATCGACGATCGGCAACCCGGAGTTCGGCATGTGCAGGGCGAGACACAGCTCGCGTCCTCGCGGGGGGGGAGCTTGGCAACAGTACGCGAGCAGAACATGCCGAGGTGGCCAAAGCTCCCAAGCTCGCCCGGATATGTGAGGTACTTTTTACTGTTTTGCCCCCGCTGGTCTGCCCATAACCCTTCAAAACAGTGGAGTTTGGCTGTTGGCAGACCCAACCAAGGGTTTTCTGGTAATTTCAGGTCAGTTCTTTTGGTTATTGGCAGTCCAGATTCCAGAAGCTATAAATAGGACCCAAGGGGTACCCCAGAAAGCAGGTTCTTCCCTGTGCTCTCCTGCCCCAATTTTTGAGTGCTTTCTGAGGGTACCTTAGCTCGGCTTCTGGCTAAGGAGGGGAAGCGCTCTGAGATCTTCCGGGTTTGTGGTGGGACCTCCCTGCCGAGCCCTTGGGTCTGTTTCTCCTTGTCCCCTTTGTTGTTTTTCTTGCAGGAGCAAAGTAGGTGCGAGACCACCCCTTCCCCAAGGATCGAACTCCACAGGAGCCCGGATTCCGGTTTCAACATATACCTGATAACCATCATCACATAATTGACTTATGGAGATGAGCTTATGCTTCAGTCCACTTACATATATCACCTTTCTGAATGTGACAGCTCCTATTATTACTTCTCCAACTCCTTCTGACTGACCATATTTTGAGTCACCAAAGATAACCTTTGACCTCAGCTTGGACTTGTAGTTGAATAAGATGTCCTTGCTGCCAGTCATATGCTTCGAGCAGCCACTGTCCAGGTACCAAGTTTGATTTACCCCGGGATAATTTGTTACCTGCAATACAAACAGTTAATGATTTTTGACCCAGGTTACCTTGGGCCCTTTGTATGACTAATAAGAAAAACTAGAAATAACAGAAAATTCGGGCTGTGATTTATATCCTAGGGGATGATATCTCCTAGGTTGAATGGTCCAGTCAGCTAATGAATTACATTGTTTCCTAGAAGTATTAAAGTTTTTGTTGACGTTATAGTTTTGACTAAGTCTTATTGGGTTCGACGAATTTATGTAAGTTTGTCGACCAGAGTTCGATGAATTGGGTTGAGATCGTTGATCTCTGCCCAGATAACGAATATGTTCATTCTTTGTACCCCACGTTCGTCGATCTCTACTCGACGAACCATACAATGTTCTTCGATCGCAGCTAGATGAATAATGATAATTATAGTTGGCGTTCAGAGTTCGTCGATCTGGGTTCGACGAACTGGCCCCTTTTCGTCGATCTGAGGTCGAAGAAAATTGCTAAACTTTGTTTTTATTGGGTGTTTTCTGTTTTTCAATTTTGTCCTTAGTTTAAATTTGTTCAAGGATTTTATTTACTTTATATACTTGAGCAGTATTCTTCTTTCCTTTCTCAGAAATAAAATTTATGGGTTGTGACAGGTGGTTTTTCTGAATAATAGGTGGTTCACTAGATGATGCACCTAATCCTAACTTGCTTCCATTAAATCTAGCATTAGATATGTTGGTGATTACTGCTAGTTGTTTGCTTCTTCCATTTAGTGATTCTTCTAGCTATTTTGCTTTAATTAATTCATCTTTCAGAAGAGTGATTTGTTCACTAAACATGTCTATTTCATTTTTTAATTTAGTGTTTTCTAAAACTAAGCTATCATAGTTAACTTGTTTATCTCTGAGAACTTTGATTTCCTTCTCAGAGTTGATTAAATCTAAACACATGATTTTAAAATCTGATTTAAAAGATTCTGAATTATAATCAAACCATGATAATACCTGATCAGCTTTTGATTCAGAAGCTTCCTCATTTTCTGAATCTCCTTCTTCTGAGTTGCTTCTTGAGGCATCAATTGCCATTAGGCAAACCTCCTTTGCTCTTTCTTCTTCCGCATCTTCACTGGAGCTTGAGGATGTTGACTCTTCTTCTGTCTCACTCCAGGTCTCAGCTACAAACCTCTTTTCCTTCCTCTTGTGTTTGCTGGAAGAGGGTTTGCTGGTGTACTGTCTCCTGGAATCCTTTCCCTTTTCTTTTCTCTTCTCTTTCTTCTGGTTCTCTGGATACTCAGAGAGAAAGTGCCCAGGCTTCCTGCATCCATAGCACACCACTTCCTTTGTTGGTGTCTTATCATACTTTGGCCTGTCATCATTTCTTGATGACTTTCTTCTGAAGTCCTTTCTAGTCATCTTGAAAAATCTCTTAGCCAAGAGACTTACAAGTTCTTCATGTGATGTTGAAGATTCTGATTCTTCTGAGGCTTTGAAGGCTATTCTCTATTCTCTTCTAGCTGTTGGAGGTGTTCTTTGTTCAGCAGCCTCCCTTGTCTTTACTAACTTCTCATAAGACTTTAGTTTACCCAATAGAGATTCAGTTGAAATCTCATTTAGGCATCTGGCCTCCTTGATGGGCCAAATTCTTGTGTCCCATGAGCTTGGGAAGCACATCAGAATTTTGT
Organism: Platanthera guangdongensis; assembly: GCA_039583875.1. Lineage (NCBI taxonomy): Eukaryota > Viridiplantae > Streptophyta > Magnoliopsida > Asparagales > Orchidaceae > Platanthera > Platanthera guangdongensis. The sequence continues at coordinate 129,023,844 of CM077157.1, forward strand.
CATTCACTTCAGTGAGAGTGATGACCTATCCAGAGTTTTTAGCTCATTAATAATTGAGCTTAATCTGTTATACATCTCTTAAACTGTCTTAGCTTCCTGTTTCTTGAAATTCGCATATTGGGATATGAGATTTGATCTCCTATCCTTCCTTTCATTAGCTGATCCATCAACCATTTGGTTTAGGGGATCCCAAATGGCTTTTGCTGATGTGCACTCAGCAACCTTCTGGAAAATGTCATCAGACATTGTTTGTGCCAATATGTTCATGGCTTTTGCATCAGGCATCTTGGCTTTCCTTTAAGCATCATTATAATGTGGAGGAGGGACTGCAGTCATATCTGTAGAAGTGGTTGGAGGATCAGCAGGTGGTGAAGGTACTCCTGTTAAGATGGAAGCAAAGATATCTTCATCAATAGAATTCATATATAGCTTGATTCTTGCCTTCCAGATTCCAAACTTTTGCAAGTTGCAAATTGGAGGTCTGGTGCTTGCATAAGCTTTATTCTGTGCCATGGCTGTGTTTCTATTTTAAAAGTTAAATGTGAATAAAGGTGATATGTAGATCTAATAAGGGATCTTTTGGTTCAAGATTTAACTTGTGCAACCAAAGGAACCTCCTCTGATACCAATTGAAAGTGAGGGTTAGGTCTACAATACTCTAGAGGGGGGGTGAATAGAGTATATTTAAAATTTGTTAGGTCCCAATAAAGGTGCTGTTACAGCTTTTGCTGTAAACTAAAAATATGCAGTAATTACGAAACTAGAACAAAAGAAAATTATAATCCTAATCACAGCCACACAACAAGAACAAAAAGAAAAAGATAGGCAACCAGACGACACAAGAAATTTATAGTGGTTCCCCAAATCTGGGTAGTCCACTCTTCTACTACCCTTAGTAGGAATCCACTTAGGTTTTTGATCAGGTGCCTGACACCAATGGGTTTTGATCAGGTCCCCAAAAACCAACTCAAGTCTTTTGGTTAGGAGACGTGCAACCAGGAATCACTTTTGAAGGGAGATGACAACCCTTTATACAGGAGGGGGTGAGAGAGTGATTTTGTCTTCTCTTTCTCAATAAACTGAGAAGACTTATATGGATTGATGTTTAGCAAAAGCTCCCCCTGAATTATCGAATGGTTCAGGAAGATTTGGAATCTTTGCTGTAGGGTGATAGGTCTTCAATCAGAGTTCTTGACAAGCAGTGATGCAGGAGCTTCTTGACTGATTTGATATCTGTTGCCTTTGGAAGTCCTAGAGAGAATATGGAAGAAGAAGACTCTTGATATTGTATGATTGTTCTTCTTCTTCTGAATGAAGATCACTACCTGTCACTGTAAGCTTCAGTTTGATTTTTGTGTAAAGCTTTTCTGCTGCTGTATGAATTTTTACAGTCAATCTATGTCTCTGTTTTTCTGACTGAGTATGTTCTTGTTCTCACCCTGATTCTCGATCTTGTTTTCTTCTATATCTTTTCAAAAATTTGAATCCTCTGTAATTAATACTGATGCCTTGAGAATAATCAGGATTGAATCATTTCCTCAACTGTCCCGTGAAAAATCGGCAAATAATATTCCTGAGGAAGACCGTAATTAATGCTCTTTCTAAATGATACATTCAGAGAATGTAGAACATTTATTACTCAGGAATTTCCACATTAGAATGGGGACAGAAGGCCGGAAATGGCTAAGTCTGGAATCGTCGATCAGTTGGCAGAATTCGTCGAACTGAATTACCAATTCTTCGAACTGAGATATTGAATTCGTCGACCAGACGACTTCTTGTTCGTCGAGCTGAGTTCCAAGAACGTCGAGCTCATAACAGAGCTGAATGATTCAGAGCCTTTGCCTTTTCTGTCTGAAGTTCGTCGACCTGAGTTTGTAACTTCGTCGACTGGAGTTCAGCAACCATTCTGGACTTAGTCGAGTATTTTGTGTTGACTAATATTTTGTGTGTCGACATGAATCTTCTGGTGTCGACACAGGTTTTCTGGTGTCGACATAAGTTTTCTGGTGTCGACATAAGTTGGTGTCGACACATGCCCTAAGTGTCGACACAAATCTTCTGATTTCAGAATTCGTCGAGTAGAGTACTGAGTTCGTCGATCTGAGAAGTTGACTGCGTCGACCTGAGAAGTTGTGAACTTGAGATCCAAGTTCGTCGAGCTCAAAATCTTGTTCGTCGACCAAAGCATGAAGTTGGACATAGAATAATCTGGAGTTATCCTGTCTTTAGTTTGTTGAAGTATCCCAATTTTCATCGACCGGAGAATGAAGATGGTCAAGCTCAGCTCAGAGAAATATCTCAAGATCGTCGAGCTGAGAACGTCTTTCGCTACCTGAGTTCGACGAACGTTGAACTCATTTTACTTGGTCTTGAAATCTTCTAAGTCTTGAGTCTCTGATAGTCTTGTTGATAGCTGGTCCATCAGATGTTGTCTCTAAGGACTTGGCCTATACTCTAGGACACAACTATGACCCTGGCTATAAAAGTTGGGTCACATCATCCTAGGTTAGTGAACCTAGCCCAAATCAACTAGTGATCCAACATATTATGCATCACATACTACATAATATTACATGTAATGAAAAACAAAATCTAACGGGCATCTATGTGATGATTGTTATGCATCCCATACTACATAACAATCACATGTTGCTTCCTATGAGGATCTATATACAAACACATATTATGCATCACATACTACATAATTTGCCTCATATACTTCTTGTGATGCTTATGAGTGCAGTGTTCATGTTTCAGCCAAGACGTACTGATGACACATCAGTGTGTGTATGCAATGAGGCAAGACAACTAAAACTTTACCAGAGATAGTCGTTTGACCAACTTATCAAACAAACCTTCCTCTAATATAACCTATCACAACCTGTATTTTCTCAGCATTTAATAATATATCAGAGAAAAAGAAAATACGCATCGTTATGACACGTCATGCAGGGGATAATTGCAGACGCTCAAGCAAGAACTTACTCCTAACACTTTACATGAAATTCTCATGTTTGTTATGATAAAAATATGGTTCGATTTTAAGTTTAAATGGTCGTGTCCCTCGACTCAGTAGACCAACTTGTCCACAGGTGAAAATATACATATACACAGCGAACAATACTTGGTTTAATTCATTTATTTTCCTATATGAGTATGAAGACTCAATAGGACATTCCATGATATGCACACCTCTAGATTTAATATAGGTACTAAAAGAACTTTTACGCTGGCTAAAGTAGAGTGGCATTTGATTTAAAGAGATGGAATGAGTATGAGCTAGGAATATTGATCTTTTTATACTTTGAAAATAACTAATATGCAACCTAACATAAATCTTTCCTAGAGAGCAAGTAGGTAAGTCAAACTAACTAGAAAGTAGCATAACAGCTAACAAATAGTCTATCTATCATAATTCACTGTGGGCGTCAACAACCTGACATGAACCGACATAACAAAGTGTATACCTGAACTAAAACAAGAATAACAAAAATACCTCACGAAGGTGAGGGAAGAACTACTACTACTAGTGTAGAAAGCCTGAGTCCACTGACTCTAGCTGCTCAGGCCGCTACTGCTCCGGACCTGAGACATTCAAAATAAAGAACACCTCAGTAAGAATGAACAAGTGGCAGAAACCGACCAAAAGTAAATAAATAAGAGGAGTCAAAGGGTTACCAATGCCCAAGACAAAAAATTGTCAAACCACAGTATCTAGATAATAAAATAGTAAGCATTTAAGAGTTCTCGATGTTAGATATGTAAAGTTGCACCAGCTGTGACTAAGAGCTATGCTTCATTAACACCTTCAAAAGTATGCTTATAAACATATGCATATATATAAGAAGAGACGGATCTATTGTAAAGTATGAATCATTAACACCGGTAAAAGAAACAAGGTACTGAGGCGGTGACCACATTGTCTAACAGAAACCATCAGACCAAACAACTCGAAAAGGTATTGTGGTGGTGGCCACATTGCCAAACACAACCCAATAGTCAAAAAAAACCACCAGATGTAATGATTCACAAGCCGACACTGAGATGATGGTCCTTTATCAAATAGCAACCCCAATCCACAAATAAACTTCCAAAAGTACTGATAACGAAAGAAAAACCCAAGACTTAGTATCAAATTTCCATAACGACACAAAGTAAGAAAGCCCAGAAAATTTATAAAGGAATACCTGACTTATTATTAAATAATTGGAGTTTATCCAACAAAAACAATTCTAAGTCCACATTGATTCGTTAAGAATACTCGATGAATACAAAGTCACTCGAAGCTTTTCTGCTCCACTCAATGCCTTTTGACTCCACTCAATGCTTTTTGACTCCACTCAATGCTTTTGACTCCAAGTCTGGTTCACTCGATGCCTAACTGAAATCACTCGACGCACTCAACGCCAAAGGCAGCACTCAATGAATTTGACTCCAAGACTGATTCACTCGACGCCTAACTAGAATCACTTGACGCACTTGACGCACTCGACACCAAAATAATTTCACTCAACGAACTCGAAACCATGGTATAATCACTTGATGAATCTGACTCCAATACAGTTTCACTCAATGAACTCGACACCTAACTGGAATCACTCGACACCAAGGCTTCACTTGACGAATTCATCGAGAATACTCGATGAATTCAACTTAACTCGATGAATTCTGCTCCACCTGACACCTAACTGTAATCACTCGACACCAAGGCTTCACTCGACAAATTCGTAGAGAATACTGGATGAAAAAGAATCTGCTCGACAATTTTCCTATTCTCGACGGATTTTCATTGTTTCGCGAAGTGACTCGACGAACATACCTAGACAGATTTTCTACCCTACCTTAATTCAACTAAACAATAAGGCACCAGATCCTACAATATTTCTAAGTCCCATGAAGAGGAAAATAAGAGGTAAACATGAACATTAGAAACAAAGCAAGAGGGTCAACAAGAGGGGCAAGAGAGCAAACCACCACTTGCCTCAATGTAACACCCCAAAATTTGAAAGAGGGATGATCAGCATTTTTTGACAAGATTGGGTCTTAGTTGGGGGTCACACGGCCTAGGACACGGGCGTGTCCCTGGCCGTGTCAAGCTCAGGCTCGTCGAAAGTCCGTGAAGTCGACGTCCTGCGCTCGACGAAGTGTCGAGACAGGGAACACGGCCTAGGACACGGGCGTGTCCATTGGCGCGTCCCGCTCGGGTGGCGTAGTAAGGCGCGTGGTCGATGAATTTCGGTCGATGAAATGTTTGGGTGGTCACGCCCTGCATCACGGGCGTGACAAGGGGCGTGTCCCCTCAGTTCGATGATCGTCGAGTGTCGATCGTCGATCGTCGATCGTCGAGTCGCGATCGTCGAGTAGGGGTACACGACCTATGACACGGGCGTGTCATCGGGCGTGTCCCGCTGTGTCGATCGTGTTCGACATTTTCTCTGCTAGTTCGACGAAGAGGCGTTCGACGATCGTCGAGGCTTCGAACACGGCTTGAGACACAGGCGTGTCCCAGTCCGTGTCCTTCTCAGGTTGTGAGACGGGACGTGTAAGGGGTTGGACACGTCCTGGAGCCCAGGCGTGTTCAGGTTGGACACGGCCGTGTCAAATGTGACACGGGCGTGTCAAGGCCCCATGTCTTGTTTTGGGTGCGACGGTTTCGACGTCGATTGGGGAACACGGCCTTTGACACAGGCGTGTCACAAGCCGTGTTCGGTCAAGGTGTTTTGATTTTCAGTTCGAATCGTGGTCGTTCTTCACTTTCTTTTGGGATCTGATGGTCCAGGATTGCTCTTGCTGAGTTAAGTCTGAGAATAGGGTTAGAAACCCCCATTCTTCTACAAGCTTTCTCTTCCTAAAGTTCTAGAGAGAGAGGAGAGCAAGGAAGAAGGTGAAGAAGAGATCCGGCTGTTGGAGATGCTTCGGTGCTCCAAATAGCGAGCCGAGTCCAGATCCGTGGAGGCTAGATCGTTGCGAAGGTTTTTCATCCGTCTATTTTTCCATGGCTAGGAAGAGGAGTCGGAAGGTTACGACACTTCTCCTCTTGGTTTTAGGATGCATGTTTTAGCATCTTTTATTTTCTAGTTTTTGGGCACCAAACTCTCAAATGAGAGGGATTTGGGTCACTAAGGTTCAAGAGGAACCTCCGGGTCGATTGAGTCCATCCCCCGGCATGTTTTTGCATTAGAGATCCGCTTCGTTAGTGGAATAGGCATGGTGGGTGAAGTCGTAGTCGCGACCGTTAGTACGACTCGGTGATGTTGCATACGAGGTTTAAGGATTCGTAGAGATCCGTTGCGGTAAGAGGCCGTTTGTGTTGTTTGTGATGTTCTTCCATTTATCTTGCATGAGTACGTGTGGCCGGTAGCGGACAAGGTTAGCTCCTCATTGGCGGTAGATGGTTTCCTTGGTGGACAAGGTTAGCTCCGCATGGGTGGTAGATGGTTTCCTTGGTGCACGGGAACACTGCAGTACGAATGAGGGATTAGGGTGGAATTGTCTTGGATTGTGATGTGCCAAGGCGTGGCTGTATCTCCATGGTCGGTTGGCTATCTCGTGATGTGCACGTCATGTGTGGAGAGTTTCCCAGCGAGACTAGTCCCCTTCTGTGAGACTGACGAGAATGCTAAGCTTGGGGCATGCCCGGGCAATGAGGCCATGAGCGGGTGGGGTCCAGCAAGGCTTCTTAGAATCGGTCTGTGTGTTTGTTGGAATCCTGACATGAGAAGTCATAGCTTGCAAGCAAGCCCGGGTTTAAGACCTTGAGCGGGTGGGGCCTTGGCAAGAGTTCCGTGTGGCGTCTTGTGTGCCGTTGGGGGAATGTTGGTAAACCCCCTTTGTTTGCGGCTTTATGCCAATGGGAAAATGATGAGTACCCATATGATGTGATGATATGCTAGATGCATACGCGATAGGGTGCCTTGGGTGAATCCCGGGTTGTTGCATACATGCTGAATAAGTAGGCCCCTTTTATTATATGCTCAACAATAGAGAACATGTATGTTGTTTGAGATATCCAAGCCTGTTCTTAGTGTATTACTTATTTATATATATATTGCATACGAAGTGCTGACTTGCAGGTTGGAGGGTTCCCAGGGGTCCGTTAGGGGCTGCCGGGAGGAGATGTGTTGGTTACACAGTTTGAGGTCAGCCTTTGCTGACCCACGTTACTAATAATTTTTATAGGGCAAGGATTGCAAGCAGGAGCTAGCTCGCCAGCCATAAAGGCCTAAGCCTCATGAAGTGTTACCTTTTTGTTGTAGTTCTACTTTTATGACATTGTATGTTTGATGCCCATGTTGACCGGCTTGCATGCCGAGGTAGACTAGGAGTGCTTATGCACTTTTATGACTGATGTGTTATTTGAGTTTGGACTCACTTTTGTTGTAAGGCCATAAGGCCATTTCGTCACTCTTGTAGGTGTGGATAACTTCTAGTCTTGCTTGTTGTTTCCGCTGTGTTGTGTTATGAGTTTTGAGATTGGGTAGCTATATCGTCTTATAATACAGAAGTTGTGGCGTCTATATGTTGTGGGGCCCCAGCCTGACCCATATTATACAGTCATTATAGGGGAGGTGTTACAATTTGGTATCAGAGCCAGGTTAGATTCAAGGTCAGTGCGTAGAGAAGTTATCCACATAAGAGTAACGTGGGACCATGAGTGTCCTTATGTTTAAGTCTTGAGATTAGAGACTGATCCCTTGTTTTCTTGTTTTCTTGAAGAGTGCAAGCAACGAGGCGGTTACGTCGAGAGCAAGAGAAGAGCTTTCGGCGAGCAGCGCTACTGCTCAAGGTCAGGTGGGCATGGGTGTAAACCCGGCCGACTTCTGCCGCATGCTTGCAAAAGCGATGGTGGCAGCCCAAGATGCAGCGACAGCTCAGGTAGCAACCCCGGTTGCTCAGGTAGCAACTCATGCTACCCCGGATACGGTGATGGCCGTTTCAGCCGGAGATGCCAGGCGAGTAGAGCCTTTGGCAGAAAGAGTGGTGGTCGGGCATGGGGACCAGCAAATGAAGTACTTTCTGAGCTTCCATCCCCAGTCGTTCAAGGGAGTTGGTACGCCAACTAATGTGGAGGATTGGTGGGCTCGGATTTAAGAGATTTTGAGGGTGGCAGAGACGCCAGAAGAGAAGAAATCTGAGTATGCGGCGTTCATGTTAGAAGGAGACGCCAAGTTGTGGTGGGTGAGCCATAGCAACCGCTAATTTCCTAGACGCACCCTGTCGATGGAAGAATTTGGGGATGCTTTTATAAAGAGGAACATTCCCGTTTCTACACGGTTGGCCCTTCAGAGGCAGTTTCTGCACTTAATGCAGCGAGACAAGACGGTGGACGAGTATGTGCAGAAGTTCACCCGTTTGGGTCGTTACGCGGGAACAACGATGGCAGATGATGTAGAGAGGGATAACCTCTTTTATCAAGGGCTGAGGGAGAATCTCAGACAACCCCTCATTGCCATCAAGAGGCTGGTTTCAATGAGCTAGTGGAGGCAGCCAGAACTTTGGAAAGTCATCTAGAGCGAAGCCAACGTCGTAAGGGCTTTGCGCCCAAGCAAGGAGAAGGGAAGCCTTCTCAATCCCAAGGAAAGTCGGAAGGGAATAGATGGAGGAAGAAGCCACAACCATACAAGTCCGTTTAGAAAAGCAAATGGACGTCTGGAGGGTCTCACTACAAGGGGCCACCGACATGTTTCAACTGCGGAAAGGTGGGACACATTGCTCACTTTTGTAATCAAGGAGGTGCAGAGCAGGAGCTAAGGCAAGAGTATACTGTGCGCTCTGGCCCCAGTGCCGCAGAAAAAGGAAAGATGGCGGAGTCGAGCGCTTCTCAAATCCAACCAGTGCAACCAAGGGCTTACAACCTTGGACAGCAGGAAGCGATCTGCCAACCCGACGTGATGACAGGTATGAGGAAGTTTAAGTTTAACTTTGTGCTTCATACTTTTAGACCTTTTCATGTGATGTCTATGTTTTAGGTTTTGTGTTAGTTTCCGGATACCCTGGTAGGGTATTGTTTGATACGGGAGCATCGCACTCCTTTCTTGGGGAAAGCTTCATCCGGAGGATTGGAGTTGAGCCTTTTTCGGCGAACACGGAGCTGAAGGTGCGCATGCCCAATAGGTCATCCATGACCACCGGAAAGAAAGGGCGTATTTGTTGGGAGCTACATGGTGTTAACTTTGTACTGATAGCAGCGGTCTTACCGTTGGCGGAATTTGATGTGATATTGGGAATGTATTGGCTTACCGAACAACATGCCAATATTGATTGCCTATCCAAGGCAGTGACCCTAAGGAGCAAAGGGTAGACGGAAGTCAAATATGAGGGCCTTTGTAGAGTGGTCTATTCCCTGATTTGGCCATGCAGTTGATGCGGGCGGTTAACCAGGGTGGTGTAGCTCTTGTAGCGTTATTGGAGGTTCGCCTCTCCCAGTTGTTTATTGCGGAAGTGCCCGCAGTGGCAGAGTTCAAGGATGTGTTTCCGGATGAACTTCCTGGAGCGCCTCCTCGGCGGGAGATCGACTTCTCGATCGAGTTAGTGCCGGAGGCTAGGCCGGTGTCACGTCCTCCGTTTAGGATGGCACCAAAGGAGTTGGCTAAACTCAAAGTACAGTTGCAGGAACTGTTGGAGCAAGGGTATATCAGACCCAGTTCGTCGTCGTGGAGCGCGCCGGTATTGTTTGTAAATAAGAAAGACGGTAGTATGCGGCTGTGCATAGACTACCGAGAGTTGAATAAACTGACCGTCAAGAATAATTATCCGATTCCTCGGATAGACGACTTGTTCGACCAGTTGGTGGGGTAGGTGGTGTATTCAAAATTGGACTTGAAGTCAGGCTATTATCAGTTGCGAATTCGGGATGAGGACATACCCAAGACTGCATTTGGTACGAGGTATGGACACTTTGAGTTTACGGTGATGCCGTTCGGGCTGACAAACGCACCATCTGTATTCATGGATTTGATGAATCGGGTGTTCCGACAATACTTAGAATCTTTTGTAGTTGTCTTTATTGACGACATCTTGGTGTACTCCAAATCATAAATGGAGCATGAGACTCACTTGCGAATGGTCTTGCCAGTGTTGAGGGAGAATCTGTTGTAAGCAAAGTTCTCGAAGTGCGAGTTTTGGTTATAGAAGGTGGCATTTTTGGGCTACATGATTAGTAGGGATGGTGTGGCGGTTGATCCAACAAAGGTGGAAGCCATCAGAGATTCGCCGATTTTGAGAACCGTGGCAAAAGTCCGAAGTTTTCTTGGACTAGCTGGGTACTATAGGAGATTCGTGGAAAACTTTTTACGGATAGCTCTGCCCCTAACTTCACTAACTCGCAAGGATCAGAAGTTTGTGTGGACTCAGGAGTGCAATCAAGCATTTGAGACCCTGAAGGAAAGGCTGATGACAACGCCAATCCTAAGTCTACCGAAAGGTACCGCAGGATTTCAAATTTTTAGTGACGCATCGGGATGCGGTTTGGGTTGCGTGTTGGTGCAACATGGCAGTGTGATAGCCTTTGGGTCTAGACATCTGAAGCCCCATGAGAGGAATTACCCCGTCCATGACTTGGAATTGGCTGCGTTAATTTTTGCATTGAAAATATGGCGACACTATGTCTACGGTGCAAGGGTGGAGATCTTCACAGATCATAAAAGCCTAAAGTACCTCTTGGATCAAAAGGACTTGAACATGCGGCAGCGCAGGTGGGTCGAGTTCCTTGGAGACTATGAGGTGGTGATTCAGTAAACGTCAGACAAAGCCAATGTGGTGGCAGATGCCTTGAGTAGAAAATACTCTGGGCAAGGGAATTGGATAGAAGCACATGATGAGCGGTTGGTGCTAGAATGGGAGTCCCTTGGTTTGGTATGTGTGGCGAGAGGCGAGTCCAGCGTGGCTCGGTTGAACTGGATTGAAATGCAGAACGACTTGTCTGATCGTATTCGGGAAGCGACCCGTTTGGATGTGGAGTTTCAACCATATGTGGTGGAGGCTCAAAAGGGCGAGAGCAGAGCCTGGGAGATGATTGATGGGATTCTGAGGAAGGATGGAAGGATTTGTGTACTGCAGTTCGGCAAGCTCCGCGAGGAGTTGATGTTTGAGGCTCACATCATAAAGTACTCCATCCACTCGAGCAGTACAAAGATGTACTTGGATATGAAGAAATCCTTTTGGTGGCCGGGGCTGAAGCGGGACGTAGCTTTGTATGTGAATCGATGCCAAACTTGTGCCTTGGTGAAGGCCGAGTGTCAGAAGCCGGGAGGGTTCCTGAAGCCTCTTCCAATCCCTGAGTGGAAATTTGATGACATCTCCATGGATTTTGTACATGGTTTGCCTAGATCGCAGCAGGGTAATGATGCTATTTGGGTGATCGTGGATCGCTTAACCAAAGTGGCTCACTTCATCCCAAATCGGAAGGAGGACAGCGTAGAGAAGCTGGTGGGGTTGTATGTTCGCAACATTATGCGACTTCATGGGATTCCTAAAAGTATAGTCAGCGATCGTGACGGACGTTTCACGTCCAAGGACTGGAGGTTGGTTCAGAAGAGTTTGGGCACGAAGCTAAAGTTCAGTACGACATTCCATCCTCAAACTGACGGGCAAACCGAAAGAACGAATCGTACTATGGAGGATATGCAGAGAATGTGCATTCTTGACTTCGACAAGAAGTGGGAGGATCACCTCTTCATGGTGGAGTTCGCGTACAATAACAGTTATCAACAAAGTATAAAAATGGCGCCATACGAATCTTTGTATGAGAGACGGTGTCGAACACCGATGTCTTGGACAGAGGCGGGAGACACCAAAATTTTGGGAAAGGAGGTGGTAGTTGACGCTTGTGAGTTGGTACGGACCATTCAAGAGCGTATGAAGGTGGCGCAAGACCGGCAAGCAAAATATTTTAATGCTCGTCACAGGAAGTTTGAGTTTGTGGTAGGTGATTGGGTCTATTTGAAGATCAAGCCGTTCAAAGGCGTCTCACAGATTCGCCAACTCAAGAAGTTGAGTCCAAGATTTTTGGGACCTTTTGAAGTTGTTGAACGGGTGGGAGAAGCAGCCTATCGGTTGGCGTTGTCCGCGGAGCTGAGTGGATTGCACGACGTCTTTCATGTCTCCGTCTTGAGGAAAGCCTTGGTGGAGGCTAGTGTGGTGATCGAGCCGGCATCGGTGCCGATAGAGGAATACTTGAGGATGCGAGTCCGACCAATTGCTATAGAGGATTCAGAGATTCGGCAGTTGCAGAATAAAGATGTCAAACTCGTGAGAGTCCGATGGGACAACTGCGGTCGTGAGGAGCTCTCTTGGGAGCGAGAAAAAACCATGCTGCAAGAGTACCAGAGCTCTTCAGTTCAGGTACCATTTAAGTTTTGTTCCCTTTTGCTTTGTAATTTTGGGACGAAATTCTTTTAAGGGGGAGAGAGTTGTAACGCCCCAAAATTTGAAATAGGGACGATCAGCATTTTTGGCCAAGATGGGTCTTAGTTGGGGGTCATACGGCCTAGGACACGGGCGTGTCCCTGGCTGTGTCAAGCTCAGGCTCGTCGAGAGTCCGGGAATTTGATGTCCTGCGCTCGACGAAGTGTCAAGACAGGGAACACGGCCTAGTACACGGGCGTGTCCATGGGCGTGTCCCGCTCGGGTGGCGTAGTAAGGCGCGTGGTCGACAAATTTCGGTCGACGAAATGTTTGGGTGGTCACGCCCTGGATCACGGGCGTGACAGGGGGTGTGTCCCCTCTGTTCGACGATCGTCGAGTGTCGATCGTCGATCGTCGAGTGGTGATCGTCGAGTAGGGTTACACGGCCTGTGACACGGGCGTGTCACAGGGCGTATCCCGCTATGTCGATCGTGTTCGACGTTTTCTCTGCTAGTTCGACGAAGAGGCATTCGACGATCGTCGAGGCTTCGAACACGGCCTGAGACACGGGTGTGTCCTAGGCCGTGTCCTTCTCGGGTTGTCAGCCGGGACATGTAAGGGATTGGACACGGCCTGGAGCCCAGGCGTGTTCAGGTTGGACACGGGCGTGTCAAATGTGACACGGGCGTGTCAAGGCCCCATGTCTTATTTTGGGTGCGACGGTTTCGGCGTCGATTGGGGAACACGGCCTTGGACACGGGCGTGTCACAAGCCGTGTTTGGCCTAGGTGTTTTGATTTTCAGTTCGAATCGTGGTCGTTCTTCCCTTTCTTTTGGGATCTGATGGTCCAAGATTGCTCTTGCTGAGTTAAGTCCGAGAATAGGATTAGAAACCCTCATTCTTCTCCAAGCTTTCTCTTACTAAAGTTCTAGAGAGAGGGGAGAGCAAGGAAGAAGGTGAAGAAGATATCTGGCTGTTGGAGAGGCTTCGGTGCTCCAAATCGCAAGCCGAGTCCAGATCCGTGGAGGCTAGATCGTTGCGAAGGTTTTCATCCAGCTATTTTTCCATGTCTAGGAAGAGGAGTCGGAAGGTAACGACACTTCTCCTCTTGGTTTTAGGATGCATGTTTTAGCATCTTTTATTTTCTAGTTTTTGGGCACCAAACTATCAAATGAGAGGGGTTTGGGTCGCCAAGGTTCAAGAGGAACCTCCGGGTCGATTGAGTCCGTCCCCGGCATGTTTTTGCATTAGTGATCCGTTTCGTTAGTGGATTAGGCATGGTCGGTGAAGCCGTAGTCGCGACCGTTAGTCCGACTCGGTGATGTTGCATACGAGGTTTAAGGATTCGTAGAGATCCGTTGTGGCAAGAGGCCGTTTGTGATGTTTGTGATGTTTGTGATGTTCTTCCATCTATCTTGCGTGAGTACGTGTGGCCGGTACCGGACAAGGTTAGCTCCTCATTGGCGGTAGATGGTTTCCTTGGTGGACAAGGTTAGCTCTACATGGGTGGTAGATGGATTCCTTGGTGCACGGGAACGTTGTAGTACGAATGAGGGATTAGTGTGGAATTATCTTGCCTTGTGATGTGCCAAGGCGTGGCTGTGTCTCCATGGTTGGCTGGTTATCCTGTGACGTGCACGTCATGTGTGGAGAGTGTCCCGGCGAGACTAGTCCCCTTCTGTGAGAATGACGAGAATGCCAAGCTTGGGGCAAGCCCGGGCAATGAGGCCATGAGCGGGTGGGGTCCAGCAAGGCTTCTTAGAATCGGTCTGTGTGTTTGTTGGAATACTGACATGAGCAGTCAGAGCTTGCAGGCAAGCCCGGGTTTAAGACCTTGAGCGGGTGGGGCCTTGGCAAGAGTTCTATGTGGCTGCTTGTGTGCCATTGGGGGAATGTTGGTAAACCCCCTTTGTTTGCGGCTTTATGCCAATGGGGAAATGATGAGTACCCATATGATGTGATGATGTGCTAGATGCATACGCGATAGGGTGCCTTGGGTGAAGCCCAGGTTGTTGCATATATGCTGCATAAGTAGGCCCCTTTTATTATATGCTCAACAATAGAGAACATGTATGTTGTTTGAGACTTCCAAGCATGTTCTTAGTGCATTTCTTGTTTATATAAATATTGCATACGATGTGCTGACTTGCAGGTTGGAGGGTTCCCAGGGGACCGTTAGGGGCGGCCGGGAGGAGATGTGTTGGTTACACAGTTTGAGGTCAGCCTTTGCTGACACACGTTACTAATAATTTTTACAGGGCAAAGATCGCAAGCAGTAGCTAGCTTGCCGGCCAGAAAGGCCTAAGCCTCATGAAGTGTTACCTTTTGTTGTAGCTCTACTTTTATGACATTGTATGATTGATGCCCATGTTGACCGGCTTGCATGCCGAGCTAGACTAGGAGTGCTTATGCATTTTTATGACTGATGTATTATTTGAGTTTGGACTCACTTTTGTTTAAGTCCATAAGGCCATTTCGTCACTCTTGTAGGTGTGGATAACTTCTAGTCTTGCTTGTTGTTTCCGCTGTGTTGTGTTATGAGTTTTGAGATTGGGTAGCTATATCATCTTATAATACTGAAGATGTGGCGTCTGTATGTTGTGGGGCACCGGCCGGACCCATATTATACGGTCATTATAGGGGAGGTGTTACACTCAAAATCTCCTGAAAACGGCCTCCCAAGCTGTAATGCCCCAAAATTCGAAAGAGGGACGAGCAGCGTCGAGAACCAAGTTTGGGTCTTAGTAACGGTCTGGGACACGGGCGTGTCCATGGCCATGTCGTGCTCGGGTTCATCGAGAGCCCGATAAGTCGGCAATTTTTGCTGGACGAAGTGTCGAGACAGGGAACACGGCCTAGGACACGGGCGTTTCCATGGCCGTGTCGTGCTCGGGTTCATCAAGACCCCGGGTGGTCGACGAACTGCGCTCGACGAAATGTCGAGATAGTGAACACGGCTTGGGACACGGGCATGTCCAAGGCAGTGTCGTGCACGTGTTTGACGAATTTTCCGTGGAGTCGACAAGAAGGTAGTCGACGATCGTCAAGACTTCGAACACGGCCTGAGACACGGGCGTGTCGCAGGCCTTATCTTGCTCGAGTTATGAGGCGGGCCTTGTAAGGGGATTGAACACGGCATAGAGCCCAGGAGTGCTCGGCCTGACACGGTCGTGTCAATTTCGACAAGGGCGTGTAGATTACCCGTGTCCTTCTCGGGTGGTTTTTGATCCTGTGTCGATGGAGGAACATGCCCAGCAACACGGGCGTGTACTGAGTGACACGAGCGCGTCATGTTCGACACGGGCATGTCCAGTGCTCATGTCCTGTTCTGGGTGCGACGGTTTCGGCATCAATTGAGGCACACGGCCTTGGACATGGGCGTGTCGCAAGTCGTGTTCGGCCCAGGTGTTTTGATTTTAGGTTCGGATTGTGGCTGTCCATTTCCTTCTTTTGGGATCTGATGGTCCA
Organism: Platanthera guangdongensis; assembly: GCA_039583875.1. NCBI lineage: Eukaryota > Viridiplantae > Streptophyta > Magnoliopsida > Asparagales > Orchidaceae > Platanthera > Platanthera guangdongensis. The sequence continues at coordinate 129,039,660 of CM077157.1, forward strand.
GGGCTGTCCTTACTGAGTTAAGTCCGGGAATATGGTTTGGGAAACCTTATTCTTCATCAAGTACTCTCTTTCTAAGTTCTAGAGAGAAGGGAGAGCAAGGAAGGAGGTGGAAGAGAGATCCGGCTGCCGGAGAAGCTTCGGTGCTCCAAATCGCGAGCCGAGTCCGGATCTGTGGAGGCAAGACCGTTGCAAAGGTTTTCATCAGGCTAAGTTTTCATGGCTAGGAAGAGGGGTCGTAAGGTAACGATACTTCTCCTCTAGGTTTTAGGATGCGTGTTTAGCATCTTTTATTTCAAGCTTTTGGGCATCAAATCTCTCACATGAGAGGGGTTTGGGTCGCCATGGTTCAAGTGGAACATCCGGGTTGATTGAGTCCATCCCCGACATGTTTTTGCATTAGAGATCCGCTCCGTTAGTGGATTCGGCATTGTGGGTGAAGTCGTGGTCGCAACCGATAGTCCGACTCGGTGATGTTGCATACGAGCTTTAAGGATTTTGTAGAAATCCGTTGCGGCAAGACTCCATCTGTGATGTTTGTGTTTTCCCCCTTTTCTCGAATGAGTATGTGTAGCCGGAACCGGACAAGGTTAGCTCCGCAATGGCGGTAGATGGTTTCCTTGGTGGACAATGTTAGCACCACATTGGCGGTAGATGATTTCCTTGGTGCGTGGGGACGTTGTAGTACAAATGAGGGATTGGGGTGGGAATGACTTTGGACAGTGATGTGCTAAGGCGTGGCTTTGTCTACATGGTCGGCTGGCTATCCCGTGACATGCAAGTCATGTGGGGAGAGTGTCCCGGCGAGACTAGTCCCCTTCTGTGAGACTGACGAGAATGCCAAGCATGGGGCAAGCCCGGGAAATGAGGCTGTAAGACCCCCCTTTTTGTGCAACAACCACCAGGGTCTTATGCCCAGAACTGCCGTTTTGCGGTGGCCGCGACTCTCGGGAAGGCCGCTACTACAAAACACCGATTCTGCCGGCCTTTTTGATCAACAAGAGAGAATGTTTAATGATTGGAAAAGCTAAAACAATCAAGTCCACAACATAGAAAGAGGAAATCACATGACAAATAAAGAGTCCACACCACGATATACGGACTTATGCCCGGTACATAAAGACCTCACTACAAGCCACTCATATAAGTAAAACTACTACTACTCAGCTCCACCCATGGATCTGGATGCCTGTCCACCCGAACTACACTGGCCTGTCTCCATCTGCACCATACTCCGCTGGTGCTGCATCTCCTGCGGCTGCTCCCTGTCTCCCATCCAGAGTGCCTAAAATATGGTGGTCAAACGACCGTCAGTCAAACTAGACTCAGTAAACAATCCCCCACCCCTCTACCCGTGGCTCCTATGCACCGGGCGGAAGGAAGTGAAAAGGAGGACCAAATAGCAGGGCGTAATCAAGAAGATGACAACTATCCTAACAGGAGTGTTATAACATTAAAATTGCAGCAGGAGTTAATCAATAAAAGGTAATGCAGAGAAGTAAGGTAAGCATGAAGAACTGAAAGTAAGAACTGTACAAATAGTAACCAGTAACCATTGATTTATAGGGATTACCACTATAGACCAAGGGGTCGTTATGCAGGGCCTATCGTATAAACTGTCCCATACCAATTTATACGTTAGGTGTCAGGGGTTAAATGCAATGACTATGCTATGACATGCAAGTATGATAGGGTATGGACATGCAAGTGCAACACACACACGACTCTATGCGCATAGACCTTTAGTTCCCCAGTTTGGAGTTAGCTAAACTCTCAGGAGCCTCTCGTCGTGGCCAATGGAGACAGTGGGTTGGGCCTCTCCACTCTTAGACTGGTAATCACACTACACGGCCTAGCCCCTCTCGTACGTTTCTGTACTATTCCTTGCAAACCAGCTAGTCTCCCCGAGTGAACGTACCAACGATGTTATGATCGTTCGTCCAATACCAAGGACCCACCACTGTTATGCACATGCAAGCTTGTATATTATACCTTACCTAAATCTCCGAGCCCCTAGCTCACCAAACCATCAAGTCTAAAAGCTATCCCTCGAGCATACAGCTCCCCGAACTACCAAAACAGTTCCAAATCCCTTTAACTCTACCAGTAAGCCCATCGACCATGGGTCTATGCTATCCATTCATTACCAATTTGTCTCACCACGTGTACAAGTGTGAGTGCAAGGTGGAGGTATTATTAAGGTTACTCTTGTCCATATTATCCCTAAAGTTTATGTTAGCCCAGGACTACCCAAGGTATTCCCCATGAATGGCTCTCGAAGGAACTAGGAACTACGATGGGATTACTCCCAAAGTTCCCTTTCGCAAGGCACTTAATATTATTGATTCCTACCCTTGGTCAATCCTCTCTTTTATTTCAGTGTGGCTCCCCTAAGTGTGTTCAAGTTCTCTGAGCTAGCCTATTTTAATTCTATGTACTATATGCAGACCGTGCTAAGTTACATGATGCTCCCACTAAGAGGTACTCCATTTACTCATCCAACAGAACCAAAACAATTACTGGGAGTCTACCATGACCTATTTTGACTAACTCCAGAGTTTCATAATCTTCCTAATTAATTGGGCATTCAATCTAATTACCCTAAGACTCCGGATGCCCTACATTGAACATGAAATGCACTTTTAAATCAGTAACATACCATCACAAAATCATGATAAATACTAGGTAACATTTCTACAACAAATCCAAGGTCTAATGATTTTTAGAATTGTTTAGACCCCAATCCACAATTTAGAACATAAAGTCGATAATACCATTTCAAGAAGCAAAGACCAGCAATATTTTTCTAAAAATTATGATAAAAATTCAGTAAGACCATCATGGCCTAAACACAGCCTAGAGGTACTGTCCCAATTTTTCCAGTGAACAGTAACCCTTAATTTAATTTTAATTCAATAATTCCATAACCATTGGTTATTGTAGCAAGTACTGTAAAAATTCAACTAATAATTATAACAAAATTCCAGGAGATAGATGATGATCTAAAACTAACCCTAACCATGTTTTGCAATTTTTCCAATACATGAGGGGCTCTGAATCTAAATAAAAGTAATCTCCCAAATTTATAACCTTGTGAAGCAAGTACTATTTCTAATCCCCTAAAAATCATGAGAAAATTCCAGAGCCTACATATTGACATAGAACACTCCCTGACCAAGTTTAATAATTTGCATAGTAATATTGTGCTCCAAATCTATTTTTGATCAGAAATCCACAATTCATAATTTATAAAACAAGTACTTAAAATAATCATCTAAAAATTTCAAAGAAAATACCGAGGGTACTAACATGATGCAAAACTTCCAAATACTAAATTTCACAACTTTTCAATGGATAAAAATATAATAGCAAGCAAAATAAGCTTAAGGACACTGCTAGGGTTATAAAGGAAGTACTGATTTTATTAGTCCAAAAATTCCGCCAATATTATTTTAGAGTTCTTTTTATCAAGAATTATCATGCCCAATTTTCAAGTTATTGTGAGGTGTTTTGATTGCCTAAACCCAAATATTGGGTTTTGTGCCTTAAACTAGGGTTGGGATTTGAGGGGGGTTAAAGGCTTCCAAATTCAACAAAACTTCAACCAGAGGACCATAGCCACCCTATGATCCCTTCCACCAAGTCTCAAGTCATTCCAAGGTCATTTGACCACATGACCTTCAAACCCTAAAAATCTCCATAAAAGGGACCTACCCTAGGGTTCTAGGGCTACCCTACCCCTAACCACCTCAAATCTCATTTAAGGGTGTTACATTCCATATAAAATCAGTGGCCAAAATATCAGCCTCTGTTGTGGTGATTTGTCCAACCAAACATCAAAATAGCTCCTTGATCTAATTAACCCTATAAGGGTATACCTAGGGTTGGATCAATACCTAACCAAAACATCTCCAAATGAGTTGAAATGTTTACCAAAGACTTAACATGCCCTCTAAGACCACCCACCCAAATTTGGGAGAGTTTTGAGAGGTTTAGGACACCTAATTAATTTATTCAAGGATTATTAAATTTTTCTAAACACTATAGAAAAAAGTTCTCCAAAAATACTGATTTTTGGATAGGTCCTAGATATAGATAAGAGTAGCCCATACTCCAAATTTCAAGTCTTTTGGAGGTCTAGTTTGCAGTGGGCATCCATTCTAATGTCTGGTCATGCCTATGTATAGGTTGCACCAAAATGAGTGTTGTGATCACACTATGTTTCCAAATTGGTTCAAATAACATTTAAAATAAACTAGATTTCAAGCACTACAGTTTTCATGTTGACCACTTTTATAGTAGAGGCCTCGAGGTATTTTTAATAATTAAAACAATCTACAGCTAATAATTCCCAGAAAATTGAATAACATTAATATCATATAAAATATATTGATCAAAACGGAAGGCATCCGCTCATCCTCAACCTCCAGCCAAGGGCCGTGATTGGCCTGACCTGGAGCTTCTTCCAGTCCACTTTCCGGCCACCCCGACCATCTCCCTGTCCGGCCACCACCACCACCACCTCCGTTGAGGGGGTGGCTAGCGTTTGGCGGCGACCATGCCGCCGGAGGCGGCGGTTTCTGGCGAACTCAACACCACCATTTCCATGAAAAATCCGAAAATGCAAGCTCCCAATCGGGCTCGATTGAGCCTGATTTCTATACCTAAACCGATCTAGATCTAGCACAGATAGAGAGGAAGAGGATTGGACCTCATTTGGAGCGTTTCCTTGCTCCAGTCGCCGGCCTCCATCGCTCCTCCTCAAAGCTTTCAGTGTCATGGCTTTTCCTCCTCCGAGAGCTCTAAGTGTTCGGGAAAATGGGAAATTATACTCCTCAGAGGTCTCTAAAGATGATGGAGGGGTCGGTTGGGGGGGTGTGGGGCTTTAATTCTCTTGGCCATGGTTGACCTCTTTACCTCCCCTCCCATGGCCGACCCTATGCATCCCCCCTTCATTAAATGTCTCTGGAAACTGCTGGTATCCCCTCTAATTCATCAGGGAAGATGAATGGGAGCATAATGGAGGGATACCGAGGGGTGTATCACCTTAATGGTCATTAATGTCCACTTTCTCTCTCATCCACATTGGGGGAAAAATGGAGCTTTCTCTCTCCTACTCACCATGGTCAAATTTTGGGTGACCTGGCCATGACACGGGCGTTTATCATCCTTCACGGGCGTGTCGGGTGGGCGTGTTCCCTTCTGTTCGACGAAATGAGCTCGACGATCATCGAGCTGAGGACACGCCTGGCGACACGGGTGTGTATCATCCGACACGGGCATGTCGGGTCGGCATGTTCCCTTCTATTCAACAAAATGAGCTCGACGATCATCGGGCTGAGGACACGCCTGCCGACACGGGCGTGTATCATTCGACACGGGCGTATCAGGTAGGCGTCATCCCCTCTGGTTGACGAAATGTGCTCGATGATCGTCGGGCTGAGGACACGGGCGCGTATCATCCGACACGGGCGTGTCGGGTGGGCGTGATCCCCTCTGGTTGACGAAATGAGCTCATCGATAGTCGGGCTGAGGACACGCCTGGCGACACGGGCGTGTATCATCTGACATGGGTGTGTCAGACCCGGAAGAGCTGTTTTCAGGCAATTTGTGTTGTTGTTTATTTCTTCCTATGGGATGTGATGGTTCAGATCTCACCTTGCTGATATAAGGCTGAGCTATAGGCAGACCAAGGTGATTTTCACCTTGGCTTTGTTCACTTAGTCCCTTGGGCTTCCTAGGATTTTGTCATGACCAAAACCACTCTTGGGGGTCTAGTCGGAAATGGGATGTTACAAATCCCAACACATAATAAAAAATTTCGTCCCCGAAATTAAGGTTAGCCCTGCGGTGTTCTACCAGAGTATTAATTGTAACATCCCAATATTTAACTAAAAAAAATTTACCTGAGGCGAAGAGCTCCGGGTACCTCTACTGCATCAAGTCCCGTGGCTCCCTGGTGTTCTCCTCCCGGCCGTGATTTCTCCAAAGGACCTTGACCAGCGGGACCTTCTTGCGGCGCAAGACCCGCATATCCGCATCATCAATCCGGACTAGCTCCATGTGCACTGACCGATCAGATGCTACCGGCCCATTCGTGGTGTCTATCTACTGCTCTGGACGTAATAGGGCCCTCCTGATGGAGGAGACATGGAAAACAACGTGCAGGCCTTCCAGCTCTGGAGGTAGCTCCAGCCTGTATGCTAAGGGGTCGATCAGCTCCAGGATCTTGTATGGCCCCATGTATCTCGGGTTGAGCTTCTTCCTGCGTCTGCGAACTTGAGAGACTCCGTGCATCAGTCGTTTCTTCAAAAACACTCTGTCTCCTACCTGAAACTCCACCTGACGATGTTGCACGTCATAATATTTGGCCTGCCTACTCTGCGCCTCCAACATTCGGTCCCGTATCAATCTTACCTGGGCCTCGGTGTCCTCCACAAATTCCGAGACCAGGACCTTTGTGTCTTCATCTTGTATCCACCACAACGGAGTCCTGCACATCCGACCACACAAAGACTCATAGGGAGCCATGCCTATACTGGACTGATGGCTGTTGTTGTATGAGAACTCTACCAGTGGTAGCATCTTCTCCCATGGCTCTCCTCTGTCCAGAATCCATAGTCGTAGCAGATCTTCAAATGTCCTGTTGGTGCTCTCTGTCTGCCCATCCATCTGAGGGTGGAAGGCTGTGCTGAAAGTCAGGCGGGTGCCCAAATATATCTGAACTGACCGCCACTCCCTGGACGTAAACCGCCCATCACGATCTGACATTATTAACTTGGGCACGCCATGGTAGCAAATGAACTGCTCCACAAGCTTTCGCACCAGCACTCCGACTGAGTCATCCTTCCTAATCGGTATGAATCGAGCCACCATTGTCAGCCGATCGACGATCTCCCAGATCGAGTCATTCCCCGCCCGAGACCGGGGAAGCCCATGTATGAAATCCATGGCTATGTCGTCGAATTTCTACTCTGGCGTCGGGAGTGGCGGCAACAGTCCTGCGGTGTTCCTGCACTCCACCTTCACTAGCTGACATGTCTCACAATGAGTCACGAAGTAGGTGATATCCTTCTTCATGCCCGGCCAATACATCGTCTTCTTCAAATCCACCGCCATCTTCGTGATTTCCGGGTGTACCGAATATCGACTACTGTACGCCTCCGTCAAAATCTCCTCCCGGATCTGGCCTCCCTCCAGTATATAAACCCGTCCTCTGAAACACACCAGCCCATCCCTTAGTGTGTAGTCTCCTGCAGTGCCTGCCTCTAAGGCCTGGAAGATGGGCTCTAGTTTGGCATCCTGCCTCTGTCCTTTTCTGACTCGGTCTCTAATGTCATTGGTGATGCCCATCGCGGTCAAGTACTCCTTATAGAGTTCGGGGTCATCAGACGACACCAGAGTAATATGCATGTCCTCCAGACTCTGCAGCAGCTCCATAGACATCAACTGAGACTCTGCTCCCGCTGTGGCGGCTCTCCTGCTCAGTGCATCCGCTACCACGTTTTCCTTCCCCGGGTGGTAGTGCATCTCGTACTGATAGTCCGATAAAAACTCCACCCACCTCCTCTGCCTGATATTCAGTTCCTTCTGTGTGTCGACGTAATTAATGTTCTTATGATCTGAGTATATATCACAGTGGAATCCGTAGAGGTAGTGTCACCATATCTTCAGTGCGAACACGACTGCTCCCATCTCCAGGTCGTTTACTGGATAGTTCTTCTCATGGGTCTTCAGTTGGCGGGAGGCATACGCTATGACATGTCCATTCTGCATCAGCACCGCACCCATCCCCTGATATGATGCGTCGGTGTACACCTGGAATCCTTCCTTCCCAGATGGAAGGGCCAGGATAGGGGCTGAGATAAGTGGGTTCTTCTGCTCCTGGAAGGCTGCCTCACACTATGGCATCCATACAAAGGGCACGTCCTTATTCGTCAGCGAAGTGAGTGGAAGGGAGATATGAGAAAACCCCTCCATAAATTTCCAGTAATAACTGGCAAGCCCCAGGAAACTGCACGTCCGTGGCCGTCTTCAGTTGTGGCCAATCCCTGACTACCTGAATCTTTGCAGGGTCCACCGCTAACCCGGATCCCCTGATAATGTGGCCCAGGAAAGCCACATCCTTCAACCAGAACTAACACTTGCTGAACTTCGCATAGAGGTGATGCTCCCGCAATCTCTCCAAAGTCAGTGCCAGATACCGTGTATGGTCCTCCTCCGTCCTAGAGTAGATAAGGATGTCGTCTATGAATACTATGACAAACACATCCAAATAAGTCTCGAAGACCCGGTTCATGCGGCTCATAAATGCCAATGGAGCATTCGTGAGCCCGAAGGGCATCACGGTGAACTCATATAGGCCATATCTGCTACTGAAGGCCGTCTTCGGGATATCTTCCTCCTGGATCCGCAGCTGGTTGTAGCCTGACCTCAATTCCAGCTTCGAGAAAAAAATGGGCTCCCTCCAGCTGATCGAACAACTCATATATCCTTGGGAGCGGGTAGGTATTCCGGACGGTCAGCCTGTTCAGTGCTCGATAGTCAATGCACAGCTGAAGTGTCCCATCCTTCTTCTTCACGAATAGGACCGGAGCTCCCCATGGCGAGGAACTCAGTCTGACGAATCCTGCTTCCACCAGCTCCTGCAACTGTGTACGAAATTCTGCCAGCTCCCTTGGGGCCATCCGATAAGGGGCCTTGGATACCGGCTTAGCCCCTAGTACTAACTGAATCTGAAAGTCCTTCTCCCTTTGCGGAGGCAGTCCGCGCAGCTTCTCTGGAAATTCATCAGCGTAGTCACAGACCACTGGAATGCTAACAATCAGGTCCTTCTCCTCAGTCATCTCAAACAGCACCTGATATACCTCGTCTCCATGCAGGTGGGCCTTGACGGCCTAAATAGATGAAAGGAGGCGGCGGGAAACCGGAGTAGTTCCTTCGAATGTCGCATAAGTATCGCCATATCTCAGCACGACCCTCCTCACCGGGCAGTCAATCTGGGCATGGTTCCAGACCAGCCATGTCATGCCCAAGACAAGGTCGATGTCAGACATTCTCAGGATTATTGCCGGGGCCTCGAGTGTCAACCCATTTATGGTAACCTTCAGGAGGCACTTCTCTGTGGACTGGATCTCCATCCCATTAGGGAGACGCACCCTCCTGGCATCTCCCATATAATATCGAATTTGGCCCAGATCCTTGATAAAATCCTCCGACACAAAGTTGTGTGATGCCCCCGTGTCGAACAGGGTATGGGCAGGTTTGCAGCACACCATCACGATTCACAAATTAGTTAAAGGAAAAACAGCTTAGGTCTAAAGTTTTCTAACCAAGGTTGTGTAGTTGTTCTACCAATACTTAAAATTACTCTCATACCTGCAATAACCTTGTTCGGGTTCCGGGGCTGCGCTAAGGCCAGAGCGTAGATCTGCTCCACATCCTGCCTGTGTTCACTGCCCTGAAATCTGTGTTCGCGACCACGTCCACGACCTCCCATCTGGTGAGCTGGTGGGCCACCCGTGCAGCAGGAGTGTCCCCATTTATCGTAGGGCATTTAATCTGAATGTGCCCTGGCTGATGGAAGTGATAGCACAGTTGTGGTGTTGGTGGTCCCTGCCCTATCCTGGGCACCTCCCTCATCTGTAGCGGCTGTGGATCCAGCACTGCTTGCTCCCTTGGCTCCTACCTTTCCTCCTGACGGGGTTGATCCACATTCCTTCTCTCTCCCATGACCCGGCCTCTCTGCGGTCCCTTCTCCCTCCTAGCACTGCATCATCCCCAGGTCTCTTCTTGCCCCGGACTGCAAGCTGGTCCGCCTGCAGCTTCTTGGCCATCTCCAAGATCCTGGCCATGGTACCATCAGACATGAGCAAGAGGACCTTCCTCAGGTCATCACGGAGGCCCTTGTAGAACCTCTTGGCATAACCCACGTCATCCAGCTTGTAAGAATCCACAAACCAGGCCAAATGAGTAAACTCCCGGTGATATTCCAGAACTGTCCTGTTCCCTTGCTTCAACTGCAAGAATCTATCCTCCAATTCGTCCCTTGCAGACTGCGACACAAAATGCTCTAGTAGTACCGCCCTAAACTCCTCCCAAGTAATGTCTGAGATCTCCACTCCCGCATAAGTGGTGTCCATCACCGACTTCCACCACCTCTTCGCATGCGACTCCAGACAAGAAACCACTAACGATACTGCTAGGTCCACCGGGCACTGTATTCCCACCAGCATCTCGTACATAATATCTATCCACTCCTCCATGCGCACTGCTGTCTCTATTCCCAAGTATGATGGTGGGGAAAGGCCCTGGAATGCACTCAACCAATTCGCTCCGGGGTTCGGCTGAGGAGCCAGAGCCTACTGTGCCCTAAAGGCCTCCAAGATGGCCGTCAAAGTTTGTCCCAGCTCCGTCTGCTGCAACGGGGTCGGAGCCGGCGGGGGTGGAATCACATTCGGGACCAGAGGTGTCCCTTGCGGCAGGGGAGGATTCGTCGCACCCTACAAAAAGACGGTCTTAAGTTTAGTAAGTTGACCTAAAACTCTTCGTTATTAGAAGCATTGCACATGATTCCTCCCATGGGCACACCATTGCTTCCGCTGCTAGTTTGTCCTCAAACTAAGCCCGTACGGGGTGTCCCATGTTTTGTGGACTACATTCTCTCAGATCAAGATTTCCTCTGATACCACTTGTAAGACCCCCCATTTTTTTTGCAACAACCACCGGGGTCTTATGCCCAGAACCGCTGTTTTGCGGTGGCCCCGACTCTCGGGAAGGCTGCCACTACAAAACGCCGATTCTGCCGGCCTTTTCGATCAACAAGTGAGAATGTTTAATGATTGGAAAAGCTAAAACAATTAAGTCCACAACATAGAAAGAGGAAATCACATGACAAATAAAGAGTCCACACCACGATATACGGACTTATGCTCGGTACATAAAGACCTCACTACAAGCCACTCATATAAGTAAAACTACTACTACTCAGCTCCACTCACGGATCTAGATGCCTGTCCACCCGAACTACACTGGCCTGTCTCCATCTGCACCATACTCCGCTAGTGCTGCGTCTCCTGCGGTTGCTCCCTGTCTCCCATCCGGAGTGCCTAAACTGTGGTGGTCAAATGACCATCAGTCAAACTAGACTCAGTCAACAATCCCCCACCCCTCTACCCGTGGCTCCTAGGCACTGGGCGGAAGGAAGTGAAAAGGAGGACCAAATAGCAGGGCGTAATCAAGAAGATGACAACTATCCTAACAAGAGTGTTATAACATCAAAAGTGCAGTAGGAGTTAATCAATAAAAGGTAATGCAGAGAAGTAAGGTAAGCATGAAGAACTGAAAGTAAGAACTATACAAATAGTAACCAGTAACCATTGATTTATAGGGATTACCCCTATAGACCAAGGGGTCATTCTGTAGGGCCTATCATATAAATTGTCCCATACCAATTTATATATTAGGTATCAGGGGTTAAATGCAATGACTATGCTATGACATGCAGGTATGCTAGGGTATGAACATGCAAGTGCAACACACACACACACACACGCGACTCTATGTGCACAGACCTTTAGTTCCCCAGTTTGGAGTTAGCTAAACTCTCGGGAGCCTCTCGTCGTGGCCAACGAAGACAGTGGGTTGGGCCTCTCCACTCCTAGACTGGTAATCACACTACCCAGCCTAGCCCCTCTCGTACATTTTCGTACAATTCCTAGCAAAGCAGCTAGTCTCCCCGAGTCAACATACCGACGACGATTTGATCGTTCGTCCAATACCGAGGACCCACCACTGTTATGCACATGCAAGCTTGTATATTATACCTTACCTAAATCTCCGAGCCCCCAGCTCACCAAACCATCAAGTCTAAAAACTAGCCCTCGAGCATACACCTCCCCGGACTACCAAAACAGTTCCAAGTCCCTTTAACTCTACCAGTTAGACCATCGACCATGGGTTTATGCTATCCATTCATTACCAATTTGTCTCACCACGTGTACAAGTGCTAGTGCAAGGTGGAGGTATTATTAAGGTTACTCTTGTCCATATTATCCCTAAAGTTTACGTTAGCCCAGGACTGCCCATGGTATTCCTCATGAAGGGCTCTCGAAGGTACTAGGAACTACGATGGGATTACGCCCAAAGTTCCCTTTCGCAAGGCACTTAATATTATTGATTCCTACCCTTGACCAATCCTCTCTTTTATTTCAGTGTGGCTCCCCTAAGTGTGTCTAAGTTTTCCGAGCTAGCCTATTTTAATTCTATGTACTATATGCAGCCCGTGCTAAGTTACATGATGCTCCAACTAAGGGGTACTCCATTTACTCATCCAACAGAACCAAAACAATTACTGGGAGTCTACCATGACCTATTTAGACTAACTCCAGAGTTTCATAATCTTCCTAATTAATTGGGCATTCATTCTAATTACCCTAAGACTCTGGATGCCCTACTTTGAACATGAAATGCACTTTTAAATCAGTAACATCCCACCACAAAATCCTGATAAATACTAGGTAACATTTCTACAACAAATCCAAGGTCTAAGAATTTTTAGAATTGTTTAGGCCCCAAGTCCACAATTTAGAACATGAATTCAATAATACCATTTTAAGAAGCAAAGGCCAGCAATATTGTTCTAAAAATTATGATAAAAATTCAGTAAGACCATCATGGCCTAAAAACACCCTAGAGGTACTCTCCCAATTTTTCCAGTGAACAGTAACCCTTAATTTAATTTTAATTCAATAATTCCATGATCATTGGTTATTGTAGTAAGTACTATAAAAATTCAACTAATAATTATAACAAACTTCCAGGAGATAGATGATGATCTGAAACTAACTGTAACCAAGTTTTACAATTTTTCCAATACATGAGGGGCTCTGAATCTAATCAAAAGTAATCTCCCAAATTTATATCCTTGTGAAGCAAGTACTGTTTCTAATCACCTAAAAATTATTAGAAAATTCCAGAGCCTACATATTGACATAGAATACTCCCTGACCAAGTTTCATAATTTTCATAGCAATATTAGGCTCCAAATCTTTTTTTGATCAGAAATCCACAATTCATAATTTATAAAAGAAGTACTTAAAATAATCATCTAAAAATTTCAATGAAAATACAGAGGGGGCTAACATGATGCAAAACTTCCAAATACTAAATTTCACAACTTTTCAGTGGACAGAAATATCATAGCAAGCAAAATAATCTTAAGGACACGGCTAGGGTTATAAAGGAAGTACTGATTTTATTTGTCCAAAAATTCTACCAAAAGTTTTTTAGAGCTCTTTTTATTAAAGAATTACCCTGCCCAAGTTTCAAGTTATTGTGAGGTGTTTTGATTGCCTAAACCCAAATATTGGGTTTTGTGCCCTAAACTAGGGTAGGGATTTGAAGAGGGGTTAAAGGCTTCCAAATTCAACAAAACTTCAACCAGAGGACCATAGCCACCGTATGATCCCTTCCACCAAGTCAAAAGTCATTCCAAGGTCATTTGACACCATGACCTTCAAACCCTAAAAATCTTCATAAAAGGGACCTACCCTAGGGTTCTAGGGCTACCCTACCCCAAACCACCTCAAATCTCATTTAAGTGTGTTACATGCCATATAAAATCAGTGGACAAAATATCAGCCTCTGTTGAGGTGATTTGACCAACCAAACATCAAAGTAGCTCCTTGACCTAATTAACCCTATAAGGATATACCTAGGGTTGGATAAATACCTAACCAAAACATCTCCAAATGAGGTGAAATGTTAACCAGAGACTTAACATGCTCTCTAAGACCACACACCCAAATTTGGGGGAGTTTTGAGATGTTTAGAACACCTAATTAATTTATTCATGGATTATTAAATTTTTCTAAAAACTATAGAAAAATATTCTCCAAAAATTATGATTTTTTGATAAGTCCTAGATATAGATAAGAGTAGCCCATACCCCAAATTTCAAGTCTTTTGGAGGTCTGTTTTGGAGTGGGCATCCATTCTAATGTCTGGTCATGCCTATGTATAGGTTGCACCAAAACGGGTTTTGTGATCACACCAGTTTTCCACAATAGCTCAAATAAATTTTAAAATAAACTAGGCTTCAAGCACTACAGTTTTCATGTTGACCACTTTTACAGTAGAGGCCTTGAGGTACTTTTAATAATTAAAACCATCTATACCTAATAATTCCCAGAAAATTGAATACCATTAATATCATATAAAATATCTTGATCAAAACGGACAACATCCGCTCATCCTCAACCTCCAGCCAAGGGCTGTGATTGGCCCGACCTGGAGCTTCTTCCAGTCCACTTTCCTGCCACGCCGACCACCTCCCTGGCCGGCCACCACCACCACCACCTCTGTTGAGGTGGTGGCTAGCGTTTGGCGGCGACCATGCCGCCGGAGGCGGCGGTTTCCTGCGAACTCAACACCACCATTTCCATGAAAAATCCGAAAATGCAAGCTCCCAATCGGGCTCAATTGAGCCCGATTTCTCTACCTAAACCGATCTAGATCTAGCACAGACAGAGAGGAAGAGGATTGGACCGCATTTGGAGCATTTCCTTGCTCCAGTCGCCCACCGCCATTGCTCCTCCTCAAAGCTTTCGGTGTCATGGCTTTTCCTCCTCCGAGAGCTCTAAGTGTTCGGGAAAATGGGAAATTCTACTCCTCAGAGGTCACTAAATATGATGGAGGGGTCGGTTGGGGGGTGTGGGGCTATAATTCTCTTGGCCATGGTTGACCTCTTCACCTCCCCTCCCATGGCCGACCCTATGCATCCCCCTTCATTAAATGTCTCATGAAACTGCTGGAATCCCCTCTAATTCATCAGGGAAGATGAATTGGAACATAATGGAGGGATATCGAGGGTTGTATCACCTTAATGGCCATGAATGTCCACTTTCTCTCTCCTCCACATTTGGGGAAAAATGGAGCTTTCTCTCTCCTACTCACCATGGCCTAATTTTGGGTGACACGTGCGTGTATCATCTGACACGGGCGTGTCGGGTGGGCGTGTTCCCTTCTGTTCGACGAAATAAGCTCGATGATCATCAAGCTGAGGACACGCCTGGCGACACGGGCGTGTATCATCCGACACGAGCGTGTCGGGTGGGCGTGTTCCTTTTTGTTCGACGAAATGAGCTCGATGATCGTTGGGCTGAGGACATGCCTGGCGACATGGGCGTATATCATTCGACACGGCCGTGTCGAGTAGGTTTGATCCCCTCGGGTCGACGAAATGAGCTCGACGATCATCGGGCTAAGGACACTGGCGTGTATCATCCGACACGGGCGTGTCGGGTGGGCGTGATCCCCTCTGGTCGACGAAATAAGCTCGACGATCATCGGGCTGAGGACACGCCTGGCGACACGGGCGTGTATCATCCTGTACAACCCCGTGTTCGGCGAGCATGGCTGGGAGGAAACTGACAGATCGGGCTGGAGACAATATGCGAGCTCGGCAGCAGGGGAGCCGAGTCCGAGCTCGGCATTCGTCGACGAGAGATCGGCGATCGTCGACCGGAGATTGGTATTCGCCAACCCCGAGCTCGACATCCGCCGAGCTAGTCCCAGCTCGCACTCTGGCAGTGGAACTCGGCAATAGTAGGCGAGCAGGATATGCCGAGGTGGTCAAAGCTCCCCAGCTCGCCTGGATGAATGAGGTACTTTTTACTGTTTTGCCCCCGCTGGTCTGCCCATAGCCCTTCAAAACAGCAGAGTTTGGATGTTGGCAGACCCGACCAAGGGTTTTCTTGTAATTTCAGGTCAGTTCTTTTGGTTATTGGCAGTCCAGATTCTAAAAACAATAAATAGGACCCAAGGGGTACCCCAGAGAGCATGTTTCCTGTGCCTCCCTGCTCCAGTTCTCAAGTGCTTTCTGAGGGTACCTTAGCTCGGCTTCTGGCTAAGGAGGGGAAGCGCTCTGAGATCTTCCGGGTTTGTGGTGGGACCTCCCCGCCGAGCCCTTGGGTTGGTTTCTCCTTGTCCTCTTTGTTGTTTTTCTTGCAGGAGTGAAGTAGGCGCGAGACCACCCCTTCCCCAAGGGTTGAACTCCACAGGAGACCGAGATTTCAGTTTCAACATTTTGGTGCGGTGAGCGTGTAGAGTGGTCAGTGCAGAAAAAGCTTCAGCGAGTTCGATGACAGGAGGACAGGGATCTGACAGGCCGAACTCGCCGCCTCCCCCCCCCCCCGCCTCTCGCCATGGTGGGGATGTTGGATGATTTCAGGAACGAGGTGCTGAGCCTCGTCAAGTTCACACTCGGCACGCGGGCCGAGTGCTCGACTCCGGCAGTCCAGATCGCGGCCGCCCCCTCTTTGGGCAAGGACGCTCCCGGCAGGCGAGCTAGGAAGGAGATGGCCGAGGAAGGCAGGGGGTGCGAGCTCCCCGGGCGTGAGCTCTTCCCCAGCTCGGCAGGCTGAGGCTGGTTCGGCAAGATGGGCCCGCGATACTCGCCGGCTCGCCCAGTGCGGGGAGGTAGTCCTTTCAGCGAGCTGGTCTCCTCAGCTCCAGTTCCAGATGTGTTCAGGGAACCCGAGATGTCCTACTACACCGGGAAGGTAGACCCGGTCCAGCATGTTCAATGGTTCGAATACGTAGTCTCCATCCGTCAGATGTTGGACGGATTCAAATGTCGACTCTTCGCTATCACCCTCAGGGAGAAGGCAAGGGAGTGGTTCCATCATCTACCGGCCAGCTCCATCTACTGCTTCGAGGACCTGCGTCGGGGGTTCATGCTGAGGTTCACTACCTCGAAGAAGAGGAAGATGGAGTCTGAGTCTCTGTTCCACATCAAGCAGGGGGTGAATGAGACGTTGGGAAGCTACGTGGACCGGTTCCAGGAGGAGGTTACATAGGTTCAGGAGATGTCGGGCCATAGTCTGATGATGGCCTTTACCCTGGGCCTGCAACAGGGGTTCTTCCGGATGGAGCTGAAGAGAGTTCCTCCCTCTCCTATGAGGAGCTGATGGAGAGGGCGGCAAGAGAAGTTGACGGGGAGGCGTCGAACCCGGAGTTTGCGAGTAAGCTGGCCAAGTGGGCCACGGAGGAAGAGAAGGAGTCGAGAGGAGGGAGAGGACATGAGGAGAGAAGAGGAGAGCCTCGGCAGAGGGAGCAAAGGCAGATCTAGTGGAAGCAGCAGCCGAGGTGGGGGCGTTAGGAGCCCGACCGTCGACTGGGCTGGAGAACTGAGTGGCAAGGATAGGGGCCACAGAGGGGATACCACGGAAGGGATCACTACCAGGGGAGGCAAGATCAGTTCCACCCTCCAGGCTAGAGGCAGGCCCAAAGGCCCCGGCTTCCCGATCAAGAGAAGGCAATGGCCATAGCCTTGGGGGAGAGGAGGGGAATGATGAGGAGGAGGAGGAGAGAAGTGAGGGTGGAGTTGCCCTATTGCGACTTCCATCAAGAGGAGGGGCACGCAACAGCCACGTGCCCGTAATTTCTTGAGATGAGAGGGAATAGGGAGCAGCAGCAGCAGCAGCAGGGACGACAAGGAGTGAGGATTGAGGAGGTCCTGCCTTGGACGGAGGAGGATCGTTGCGAGGACCGGGTGGATGTTTGAACCCGAGGAGGGATCAGACTGATCCACGGGGGGTGGGGGTCGAGGCTTCCCGCAAGGCGAGCCTCCACACCATGTACCGCCGGAGCGTTGCCTCCACTTCCTAAACCCCTTCCCCGGAGGAGAGGATCACTTTCTCCAGAAGCGACATGCCAGATCTCGAGGATCCGTTCTGTGATGCGCTGGTCATCAAGGCAGCCATCGAGAATTTCACCGTCTCTCGGATCCTCGTTGACAACGGGAGCTTCGTCAACGTCGTCTTCAAAAAGGCATTTGATGCGATGTAGGTGGAGGCAAAGAGGGTGCTGGACTCGGATGGACCCTTGTTCGGGTTTTCAGGAGAGAGGAAGGAAGTGGAGGGAGGAGTAGGCCTCCATGTTACCTTGGGGGGCAGTCCAGGAACTACAGGTTCATCATCGTGGACGACCCCAGTAGCTACAGCGCCATCTTCGGGAGGCTCCTTATCAGCGCCTTCCGCTGCGTCCCCTCGTCCTTCCATCAGTGCTTGAAGTTCAACGCTGATGGGATCCAGGTCAGGGTCAGGGGGGACACAAAGGTGGCGCGGGAGTGTTATGTCACTGCGGTGAACACCATCTCTTGGCAGGAGGGAGCCGAGGAGATGGGGCGAAAGATGGAGGAGGCTGAGCAGGAATCAGGAGGGGAGGAGCTGGAGATGAACTGTGTAGAGGCAGTAGGAGATCTGGAAGTGGCCGAAGTGATGGCCGTAGTGGAAGAGATGGAGGTAGAGGTCCCCGTTCCGGAGGGAGGGGATGATGAGGAATGGGGAAAGCAGTCCGGGCTAGAGGCTGCGGAAGAAGTGGTGGAGCTGGAGGTGCTCACCTGTGGAAGCAGGATGGAGAAGATCCGCGTCAGCGGGGGGCTGACCCCGGAGGACCAAGGTAGGATGCTGGAGTGCATCCAGAAGAACGTGGACATCTTCGCTTGGAACGCCGCAGAGATGCCGGGGGTTGACGCGGACGTGGCCTGCCACTATCTCAACCTAGACCCGGTAACACGCCCCGTTCAGCAGAAGAAGAGGTCCACTACGGACAAGCTAGCGGAGCCTATCAGGGAGGAGGTGGCGAAACTCCTCAAGGCCAGCTTCGTGTCTGAGATCCAATACCCTGGCTGGTTCTCCAACGTGGTCATGGTCAAGAAAGGAGACGGTCGGTGGAGGATGTGTATCGATTTTTCTTTACTTAATAAAGCTTGTCCTAAGGACTGTTATCCTTTGCCTCGGATCGATGCGCTGGTTGACTCAGCCGTCGGTTTTTCTGTAATGAGTTTTTTAGATGCTTTTTCAGGTTATCATAATATCAGGATGCACCCCCCGGACATCAAGGATGTCTCGTTCATCACAGGAGATGGATGCTACTATTACAAGATGATGCCCTTAGGGCTGAAGAACGCAGGGGAAACCTACCAAAAGATGATGGATAGGGTCTTCAAGGAGCAAAGGGGGAGGAATTTGGAGGTGTATGTAGATGAACTCATGATCAAAAGTCGGGATGTGGACTCCCACCTCCGGGACCTGGAGGAGACCTTCGCCACCCTGCGAAAATACAAGATGCGATTGAATCCCCTAAAATGTGTCTTCAGGGCTAGCAGGGCAAAGTTCTTGGGGCACCTCATCACCCCCATGGGGGTCGAGCCGAATCCTGATAAGGTCAGGGCTATCTTGGAGCTGGGGTCTCCGTGGAACGCTAAGGAGGTCCAGCGACTGACGGGTAAGCTGGCAGGGTTGAGCAGGTTCCTCTCCCGGGCAGGGGAGAAATGCTCCCCCTTCTTCAAAACATTGAGGGGTGGCCAGAGGTTCGAATGGACCAAGGAGTGCGAGGAGGCGTTCCAGGCCCTCAAGATGCAGTTGACTCAGGCTCCGCTACTCCAAGGGCCGAAAGATGGGGAAGACCTATTCTATATCTCGGGGTCAGGGCGGAGGACTTGAGTTCCGTCCTAGTTCGTGAAGAGGGAAAGAAGTAGCTCCCCATTTATTACGTAAGCCGGGTCCTGAGGAAGGCCGAGCTCCGGTACCTGATTTTGGAGAAGCTGGCTTTCGCCCTGATCGTCTCATCCCGGAGGCTGCGACCTTATTTCCAGGAACACTAAATCTGAGTGGTGACTGACCATCCCCTCCGCAACATCTTCGAGGGGGTGGAGCATTCGGGCAGGCTGGCCAAATGGTCGGTAGAGTTGAGTGAGTTCGACATCTCATTCGTTCTGCGGCTCTCGATCAAAGCTCAAGCGATGGCCGACTTCTTGGCTGACTATGTGATTGAAGTGGCAGAGGAAGAGCTCACCCGCCCGGCTCCTTGGAAGGTGAAGGTAGACGGCGCCTCAGGGAGGCATTCCCTAGGAGTGGGGGTGATCCTGGAAAGCCCTCAGGGGACTCGAATTGAGCAGACGGTGGTGGTGCACTTTCCCATTACAAATAATTAGGCAGAGTACGAGGTCGTGATAGCGGGGCTACGCCTGGCCATAGAGCTGGGAGTGTTGGACGTGGAGGTCCTCACTGATTCCATGGTGGTAGCTTCCCAGATCAACGGGGAGTTTGAGGCAAGGGAGCCCACCCTGCGATTATACTTAGCCAATGTGAAGGGGGTCATAGACACTTTCCAAACCTTCTCCATCTGACACGTGCCCATGGAAGAGAATTAACAAGTCGACCAACTAGCAAAGCATGGTCCCCAGGTGGGGGGAACCATCACCGACCTGTTCCGCCCCTCCATCGAAGAGGCGGAGCTCATGGAAATTGATCAACAAAGTTTGTGGATGGACCCAGTAGTGACTTTCCTCTCCACGGGAGAGTATCCGGAGGGGGCAGATAAGAAGAAGCTAAGGCACAAGTTGGCATACTACCTCCTCCAGGACGGGCAACTATACAGGAAGATACTCTCAGGGATGTTGGCTCATTGCGTGGCTGAGGGAGAGGTACAAAGAATCTTGGAGGAAGTCCACTCCGGAGAATGTGGGAGCCACTCCGGGAGTCGGACCCTGGAAGGAAGAATAGTCAGTCAAGGGTATTTCTGGCCCACCCTAGGCCAAGACGCCATGGAGTTCGCAAGGAGATGTCATAAGTGCCAGTTGTTTGCCCCCCTACAGCTACAACCGGCCCAGCGACTGAAAAGTATCACGGCCCCCTGGCCCTTCGCCATTTGGGGAATGGATTTGGTCGGGTCGTTCCCCCAGGCCAGCGGGCAGAGGAGGTTCCTCCTGGTAATGATCGACTACTTCTCCAAATGGTTGGAGGTGAAGGCGCTGGCCAAGGTAACTTCCCAGGTTATCAGGAACTTTGTCTGGGGGGAGATCATCTGCCTCCATGGGCTGCCCCAAGCCATCGTCAGGGACAACGGGCCCCAGTTTGCCAGCGCCGAATTCACCAGCTTCTGCGAGCAGCTTGGAATTGACCTCAGGTTCGCCTCAGTCCACCATCCCAGGATCAATGGGCAGGTGGAGGCCGCAAATAAGATCATCGTCAACCTCCTCAAGAAGAAAGTGGATAATTTGAAAGGGAGCTGGGTGGAGCAGCTTCCCGCAGTTCTTTGGGCCCTAAGAACCACCCCCGACACGGCTACTGGAGAGACCCCCTTCAAGCTCTCCCATGGGTGCGAGGCAGTGCTCCCCGTGGAATTTGAAGTCCAAACACCTCGAGTCATTGCAGACAAAGAGGGCCGAGAGGAATGGCAAGCAGAGAACGAGGAGGAGTTGAGGCTCTCCCTTGACATGGTGGAAGAGCCGATGGACCTTTCCGCTATCCGACAGGAGGAGGCGAAAAGAAGAATGGACAAGTACTTTGACAAGCATGTCAGGGTCAAGCAGTTCGTGGAAGGGGACTTGGTGCTAAAGAAGGTAGATGCAGCAGGGAGGTCGGCATCCGTAGGGAAGCTCAACCCCAGCTGGGAGGGACCGTTTATTGTAAAGGAATCTTTGAAGTCAGGAGGCTATCGCCTCCAAAATGTATAGGGCGAGACCCTGAGCCTCACCTGGAGTGGTGAAGACTTAAAGCGTTTTTTCCCCTGAAGCATGTAAGCGATACTTTGATTATAATAAATTTCTTCAACACTTCAGTACTTTCATAGCTAGCTTGCATAGAGAAACAGAATGTGTTTGGACCCCGAGCAGATCCCGCTGCCAGGCTCTCACCTAGTTGGCAGGGCCAGAAGTCACTCGGTGTCATCCTTGGCCTCGAGCAGATCCCACTATCAGGCTCTCACCTAGCTGACAGGGACGGAAGTAACTCGATGGAATGTGTTTGGACCCCGAGCAGATCCCGCTGCCAGGATCTCACCTAGCTGGAAGGGCCGGAAGTCACTCCGTGTCATCCTTGGCCTCGAGCAGATCCCGCTGTCAGGCTCTCACCTAGCTGACAGGGCCGGAAGTCACTCAATGGAATGTGTTTGGACCCCGAGTAGATCCCGCTGCCAGGCTCTCACCTAGCTGGCAGTGCTGGAAGTCACTCGGTGTCATCCTTGGCCTCGAGCAGATCCCGCTGGCAGGCTCTCACCTAGCTGACAGGGTCGGAAGTCACTCGATGGAATGTGTTTGGACCCCGAGCAGATCCCGCTGGCAGGCTCTCACCTAGCTGGCAGGGCCGAAAGTCACTCGGTGTCATCCTTGGCCTCGAGCAGATCCCGCTGTCAGGCTCTCACTTAGCTGACAGGGCCGGAAGTCACTCGATGGAATGTGTTTGGACCCCGAGCAGATCCCGCTGCCAGGCTCTCACCTAGCTGGCAGGGCCGGAAGACACTCGGTGTCATCCTTGGCCTCGAGCAGATCCCGCTGTCAGGCTCTCACCTAGCTGACAGGGTCGGAAGTCACTTGATGGAATGTGTTTGGACCCCGAGAAGATCCCACTGCCAGGCTCTCACCTAGCTGGCAGGGCCGGAAGTCACACGGTGTCAGCCTTGTCCTCGAGCAGATCCCACTGTCAGGCTCTTACCTAGCTGGCAGGGCCGGAAGTCGCTCGGTGTCACCCTTGGCCTCGAGCAGATCCCGCTGTCATTCTCTCACCTAGCTGGCAGGGCAGGAAGTCACTCGATGGTATCGGCTGTTGGGGACATTGAAATGAATGTACCTGATTTGAAGAAGCCTCACCTTACTCAATAATATACATCAAAATGTATTTGATGTATTTTGAGTTGCCTTGTGCAGGTTAAGTATTTGCAGGGAAAGCTGAAAAGTTTCTAATTCCATGTGTCGACACCCAGAAGGAAAGTGTCGACACTTAAGAAGACTTGTGTCGACACCCAGAGAAGCAGTGTCGACACTTGGAGTAATTGTGTCGACACCAGGGATGCAGAGTCGACACCAGACAAAAAGTGTCGACACATGAAAGATGTGTCGACACTCAATGAAGAAAAGTCTAGTGAAAAAGTTTCGACACTTAGAAGCAGTGTCGACACCCAAAGGAACTGTGTCTACATCATAAAGTGTCGACACTTGGAGGCTGTGTCGACACTCAGCAAATTTCAGTAGAGTCTAAGTATAAGTGTCGACATAATGAAGAATGTGTCGACACTCAGCAGAAGACTCAATACATGAAGAAAGTGTCGACACTAGGAGGCTGTGTCGAGACTCAGCAAAGTTCAACAAAATTCTAAGTACAAGTGTCGACACAAAGGAGATGTGTCGACACTCAGCCAAAGTCTCAACAGAAGAAGAATGTGTCGACACAAGGAGCTGTGTCGACACTCAGCAAGTATCAACACTGAAGGCATGTGTCGACACCAAGAAGATGTGTCGACACTGAACAAGTTCAACACAAGAAGATGTGTCGACACAAAGGAGTTGTGTCGACACTTACAAGAATTCAACTAAGTACTGAAGAACAAGGAGTTGTGTCGACACTCAATATCAGTGTCGACACATATTGAAGAAGCTGTGTCGAGAAGTGAATTCTACAACACAAGGAGTTGTGTCGACACCTTGAAGGCTAGTGTCGACACCTTGAAGGCTAGTGTCGACACTTAGTCTACTTGTGTCGACACTTGGTCTATAAGTGTCGACACTTAAAGACAGGCTGTCTTGACACTTTCAGACAGTTACAAATATTTCAAGAAGTGACTGGATGACATGACAGCTGCCATTCCAGCCGGTCTACTGCAACTGTCAGAGATGTCAGAAAGCCGTTAGAAACCGGATCAGTCGGTCACCATGAAGAAGGCCTATATATAGGCCTATTCTATCAACAGAAGAAGATGATTACATGATCAAGAGATTGAAAAAGAGAAGAAGATCTAGCTATTCATTGAAGAATCAAGTGAAGATCTAAGAAGTTGGAGAGAGAGAGCTCCTTCCAAGAAGACAGCCGTTGGAACCAGGCTGTAAAGAAGGGTTCAGACCTAGTTCTGAATCTTAAGTTGCAGTGATTGAAGATCAGCTGCAGAGAATCAATCCTATTGTGTTCTACATTCAAGAAGCTTTGAAGAAAACCAAGTGAGGTTGATCTCAGCAGAGTTCTTTCAAGAACTCATCAAGAACCTATCAACTCTTCTCTCTTATTCAGAGTTGTAGGTATATACTTTGTATTCTATATTTCTTGTAGGATCCTTAGGGATCTGAGTTGTAAGCCTGCAATTATAAAGGCTGAGTGGTAGGGTCTGTGTGCCTGAGTGTAGGAGATCTATTTCTCTGAGTGTAGGCCTGTTGTGGCTGAGTGTAGGCCTTGTGGCTGACTGTAGGTCTTTGGAGAAGACTAAGTTGTAGGGCCTTGGGCCTGAGCTGTAGGAACCTGTTTGGGGTTCTGAGTGTAAGATCTGAGGATCTGAGATAGTGGAGGAGTTTGGCCGAATCTAGTACACTACTAGATAGGCGAAGGGGGAAAGTGGATGTACCCAAACCTTGGGGAACCACTATAAATCTGTGTGTCCACTGTGTGCATGTTTGATTCTGTGATTGCTGATTGATTTCTGTGAAGAAGTAATTATAACTCTGTGATATAATCTGCAATCTGCCTAAAAAGTTTAAAAAGATTTAGTCACCTATTCACCCCCCCCCCCCCCTCTAGGTGATTAGGTACAATTTCTTTCAAGTGGTATAAGAGCCAGGTTACTCAAAAAGGACTTAACTGTCTGAGTAGATCCTGTTGGCAGATTCAAAATAAGTAAAGTGCAGAATCAAGAAAATCAAGAAACATGGGTTCAACAGAGAATCATAAGGAACTTGAATCCATGAAATTGCTCATTTGCAGAAAAGAGATTTTTGGCATCTGGAAAGAAAGGGTGAGACTGCTTATGGAAGCTTCAGACCCTAGAATATATATCACAGTTAAAGAAGGGCCATATGTGCCTATGAAGGTTTCAGTCCTGGATGCAAATCAGAGAACACCTAAGGACTTCTCTGAAATGACAAAAGATGAGATAATTCTAGCCACAATGGACAAGAGGGCTCAGAATATCATTGTGAGTGTCATAGATGATGCTACCTTTCAGAACTTGATACACTGTAAGACATCTAAGGAGATGTGGGATACTCTTATAGTGTACATGGAGGGTTCAGAAGAAGTGAGACAGGACAGAAAGTCTTTGTTAAACCAAGAATATGAAAGTTTTAGGCAAGGTAGGTCTAATAGCATAACAGAATGCTATAAGAAGTTCTATAGGATTGTCAATGAGCTAATGTCCTATGAAAGAGAATTCAGTAATTATGAGCTAAATGATAAGTTCTTGAGGTCCCTAACAAAGGATTGGGACACCAAGATCTGTGCCATAAGGGAAATTGCCAAGTTAGCAGATATCCCTCCTCCAATATTGTTTGGAAAACTGCTATCCTATGAGATGCAGTTGATGGTGAGGAAAGAAGAGGAGAAGACTACAAGAAGTGAGCATAAAGAAAGGACAGTGGCATTCAAGACAGAAGCCACCAGGAAATACAAAAGTAAGTCTCCATCTCCACCTCCTAAAGTGGCTGAGACTGAGTCAGATGATTCAGAAAGCAGAAAGTCTGAAAGCAGTGAGAGTGATGAGAATTTTGCAGCCTTCACAAGACACTTTCAGAAGTTTCTAAAGAAGAAACAGTGGAGGTCAAAGCTGTTGGAACACCCTATTACTAATTTGGGTCAGGATCACTATGTCTCTAGGAAACCAGTGTTTGACCTCCTGTATAGTCCTAAAGGTCAATTAGAATTGAGTCTAAGGGTTAGAAGTCTAAGTTTGGAAGCTGCTCCAAGACCCAGAATCTTTCAGTTTGAGACTAAGTCATATCGTCGAGCTCAGCACGACGGTTCGTCGAACTCCGATCGACGATCGTCTAGCTCAACTTCGACAGATCGTCGAACTCCATTCGACGATCGCTGAGCTCAACTTCCACATATCGTCGAACTCCATTCGACGATCGGTGAGCTCAGTTCGACGATCTTGACTCAGCATTGGATCTCTATCTCTGAGCTCAGTTCGACGATCTTTGAGCTCAGATCGACGATATTTTGTTGTTGTATAAGTCCATATCGCTGAGCTCAGTTCGACGATAGCAGAGCTCAGTTCGACGTTTTCTGATATCTTCAAGGACTTTTCAAGATTCAAATTCAGATCAGTTAAGGAGTTATTCTGCAATTAATTCAGAAGATTTTCTAGCCGTTTTCATTTATTTCTGTACCAAGTTTCAAGGGATTTTCAAGGAATATTTCTGTGAACTTTCCTCCAGAAGACATTTTGCAATTAAGGATGCAATTAATGCAGACCAACAGCTATTCTTAACAGAGGATGTTTTTCTATTCAGTACCAGAGAATAAAAGAGAAGAATTTTTGAATCTTACAGACAGACAGATAGACAGAAAGACAGACATCAGTAATCTTCAGAACAAGAACAAAATATTCTCTGTATCAAGGAATTCTCAAGAACACACATCCAAGGAGATCAAATTTTCTGAAATCCTCAGATCTCTCTTGTCTCAAGTGTTCAAGGCCAACATCTTTCAAGACTCCAGACAACCAACATTTCAGTTGTTACTGAAATCATCTTTTGCTGGAGATCAGCCTTTGAAGGCCTATCACCCTACAGCAAAGCTTCTTTTCCTGAACATCTCAAGGACTCACGGGGAGCTTTGACACCATCAAATCCATATAGTCTTCTCAGCTACTTTGAGAAAGAGAAGACTTCCATCACTCTCTCACCCCCATCTCTGTAAAGGGTTTCTCAAACTCCCTTCAAAAGTTTGAGCTTGGTTTTTGAGCACCTTGTCAAAAGCTCATTGTTGACAAGACACCTGATCAAAAAATCTGATTTGGTTTTTGAGCACCTTATCAAAAGCTCATCGGTGCCTAGGACACCTGATCAA
Source organism: Platanthera guangdongensis (assembly GCA_039583875.1). Classification (NCBI taxonomy): domain Eukaryota; kingdom Viridiplantae; phylum Streptophyta; class Magnoliopsida; order Asparagales; family Orchidaceae; genus Platanthera; species Platanthera guangdongensis. Next base: position 129,066,491 of record CM077157.1, read on the forward strand.
CTCATCCTGCAGTGGATTCCTACCTAGGGTGGTAGAAGAGTGGATGTACCCAAGTTTAGGGGAACCACTATATTTCCTTGTGTCATCTGGCTTGCTTGTCTTTATTTTTGTTTCTGGCTATGATTGTTCTGTGATTAGCTTATGATTAGTTTAGTTTTGTGATTAGATTTATTAACTGCTTCCCTACTCACTCACAGTACAACAATTGTTGTAAAAAGTTTTCAAGCACCATATACTCTATTCACCCCCCCTCTAGAGTATATCAGATCTAGCCGACTTTCAATTGGTATCAAAGTCAGGTTGGTTAAACAGACCACACCTTAGTGGTTGCACAGGCTAACACCTGAACCTAAAGATTCCTAGTTAGATCTGTTTTCTTTTGAATTTAGTATTAAATTTTGTTTTCTCAAATCATGGCCCAAAACAAAGATTATGCTAGCACCAGACCTCCAGTGTGCAATCTATCCAAGTTTGCACTTTGGAAAGCAAGGATCAGATTATACATGAATTCTATTGACGAGGATATTTTTAACTCTGTTTTGACAGTGTGTCCAAGACCTCCAGAGAACTCAAGTACAAATGTTGTTCCACCTCCATCAGGAACAGATGCTGACATCAAGAAATGGAAGGTAGCTGATGCCAAGGCTATGAACATCTTAGCCCAGACAATGTCTGATGACATATTTCAAAAGGTGGCTGAATGAAATTCAGCAAAGGAAATTTGGGACAAACTCTCTGAAATAGTCTCAAGCTCAGCTGATGAGAGAAAGGATAGGAGATCCCACCTCATATCTCAATATGAGAATTTCAAGAAGGGAGAAACTGAGTCAGTGGGAGATATGTACAACAGGCTCAGTCTAATAGTCAGTGAAATCAGGACATTGGATGAAGAGATCTCACTAACTGAACTCAATGACAAAATTCTAATATGCTTCCCTAGCACTTGGGATTCAAGAATCTGGTCAATCAAGGATTCCAGAAGTTTGAATGAGATCACCACAAAAGCTCTATTGGGTAATCTCAAATCTTATGAGCTACTCATCAAGAATAGAGAAGAAGAACAGAAGGCTGCCTCACCAGCCACAAGAAAAGAGAAGCAATAGCCTTCAAGGCAACTGAAGATCAGCCTGAAGACAAAGTCACAGGTAATGATGAACTGCTTAGTCTGTTGGCCAAAAGATTTTACAAGATGGACAGGAAGGACTTCAGAAGGAGATCATACAAGGAGCATGATAAGCCAAGGTATGATAAGTCAATTAATAATAAAGAAATTGTTTGCTTTGGTTGCAGGAAACCAGGGCACATAGTTCCTGACTGTCCAGAAAACAAAAACAAGGACAAAAGGGACAAGAAAGAAAGAAGAAAGGAGAAAGACTCCAAAAGGAATGGCAATGGCAAACCCTCCTCAAGCAAAAACAAATACACAAGAAAGGGGTTTGTTGATGAATCCTGGAGTGAGACTGAAGAGGAGTCAGAAGCCTCTTCCAGCTCCAGTGATGATGAAGATGATGCAGAAGAGAAAGAGTTCTGCATGATGGCAATCAATGCCTCACAACATACCTCAGATGAAGAGGAGTCAGAGTCAGACTCAGAGACTCAACCTGAAGAAGATCAGGTAATTAGTTCATTTGATTTTAATTCAGAGGACTTTAAGTCTGAATTTAAAGCATTATGTTTAGACCTGCTAAAATCTGAGAAAGAAATTATCTCTCTCAGAAATCATTTATCTGAACATAATACCTTAAAGTCAGAAAACCTCAAACTCTCTCAGGAGTTGGAGTGTTGTAGGGAGGAGATAGCTTCACTGAAAAGTGAGCTATCTGAGGCCAAGAAGCTTGAAGAATCCCTTAATGGGAGAAACATCAAGCTGATGGACATCACAAGCACAGTGAACTCCAGATTTAATAGTACACTGGGCTTGGGTGCTTCATCCAGCCAACTCATAGTTCTAACAACTCCAATCAAATTCATTTCTGACAAAGGAAAGGGAGTTGTAGAGGTAGCTAGGAAAAATTCTGATCTGCCCAAGAAAACTAAGTCACAGCAGAAATCGTCGAACGGAGATCGACGATCGCCGAACGCAGATCGACGATCTCAGGCAAAATCGTCGAACTCAGGTCGACGATCTCAAGTTCTTGAACTCTGCCATAGTTGACTGTCGAACGGAGCTCGACGACCTGACCCAAGATCGTCGAACGCAGCTCCACGATCGTCGAACATAGGTCAGAGCTCTGGAAAGTCTTTCAAGGGCAAATCAAAATTCAATTCTAAGGGTCCTTCATAACAAATCTTTAACCCTTATACTGAATGGATTATACCTCCAAGGAGATATCATCCTGAAGGATATAAGAGTCAACCTGGGATGTCTTTTATTTCAGAATTTAAAGGTTATCAACCTAGGCCCAAGGTAAACTGCGTCAAAAACAAATAAATTGTCTTATGTGCAGGTGAAGACGTATCCAACATCTAACCAGCAATGGTACTTGGATAGTGGGTGCTCTAAGCACATGACAGTGAACAAGGACAACCTCACATCCTTTAGAGCCAAGCTTGGACCCAAAGTTATCTTTGGTGATTCAAACTTTGGACAAACTAAAGGATATGTTGCAGTCCAGATTGGATCAGTAACATTCAAAAAGGTAGCTTATGTGGAAGGACTGAAGCGCAACTTAATAAGCATCAGTCAGCTGTGTGATGAAGGCTACCAGGTGACCTTCAGCAAAGCATTATGCAAAATCAAGTCAGAGGACAACACAACTGTGCTGACAGGTAAAAGGAAAGGTAACATCTATATAGTAGATTTTCTTTCAACAGATGTAGATATTTGCCTATTCAATACTGTTTGTAGACCAAACATTTTATGGCATAAGAGACTAGGACACCTAAACCTTAGAACTATTGCTAGGCTGTCCAAGGACAACCTTGTTAGAGGACTACCTTCTGGACCCTACAAGAAGGAAGGACTCTGCAGGGCTTGTCTATTAGGCAAGCAAACTAAAAATAGCTTTAAGTCACTTAATAAGAGTGATTCACCTAGGATATTGTATCTGCTACACATGGATCTTTTTGGACCCATCACATTACAAAGCCTAGGAGGGAAATCTTACACTTTAGTAGTTGTAGATGACTTCTCTAGATTCACTTGGGTGTTCTTTCTAAGGAAGAAGTCTGATAACTTTAAGTGTCTGACAGAGTTTCTCAAATGTATACAGATTGAGTTCAATACTCTCATTGCCCTGATCAGAAGTGATCATGCGACAGAGTTTAATTCTCTTCTTATGCAAGAGTTCTGTCAGAGTGAAGGGATCAGGCATACTTTCTCAGCTCCTAGAACTCCTCAACAAAATGGGGGTAGCTGAAAGGAAAAATAGAACCCTTATTGAATCTGCCACTATATTGTTGTCAGATGGTCATCTTCCTCTATTCTTTTGGGCAGAGGCAATGAACACCTCCAACTATGTGCTGAATAGAAGTTTGATACATAAACTAAAGGGAAAGACTCCCTATGAATTACTCAAAGGGAAGAAACCTAAAGTTGATTATTTTAGAGTTTTTGGTTGTATTTGCTACATACATAATAATGACAAGAAATATTTAGCAAAATTTCAAGCTAAAGCTGATGAAGGAGTATTTTTGGGATACTCCATGATCAGCAAGGCTTATAGGGTCTATAATAAATCATCTCTAAAAATTGAGGAATCTGTTCATATATCATTCGATGAATCTAACATGTCTTTCAAGGAGAAGATCTCTTCTACCATAGAACCTTTGCAGGAACATTCTCTTGTTGAAGACTTGAACAAGTTACAGGTTACCCAAAAGGATGAAAGCAGTGAAGATGAAGAAAGTATTCAACATATTGAAGAACAACTTGAAGAGCCAGTTGTTGTACCACAAGAGGAAACAACAACATAGGTTGGTGAACAATCAACACCCCCTATTGATTTAGTAACATCAAGAGATCATCCAATTTCCCAAATAATTGGAGACATCTCAGCTGGTGTGCAAACCAAAAATCAGGTCAACCAAAACCTGTTGCACACCTGCTTCCTATCTCAAATTGAACCTCAGTCCATTCAAGATGCAGAGCAAGATCCACACTAGATCATTACAATGCAAGAAGAGTTGCATCAATTTGAAAGGAACAAAGTATGGGAACTAGTGCCAAAGCCTAAGGATCACTCCATTGTTGAAACAAAGTGGGTGTTCAGAAACAAACTGGATGATCAAGGAGTAATTGTAAGGAATAAGGCAAGGCTAGTTGCTCAGGGATATTCTCAAGAAGAAGGAATAGACTACGACCAGACTTTTGCACCAGTTGCAAGATTGGAAGCCATCAGAATCTTTTTAGCTTATGCAGCACATAAAGGCTTCAAGGTATATCAGATGGACGTCAAAAGTGCATTCCTAAATGGAGACATCAAAGAAGAAGTATATGTCAGACAACCTTCAGGTTTTATCTCTCCAACTTATCCTGATTGTGTTTTTAGATTGAACAAGGCATTATATGGTCTCAAGCAAGCTCCTAGAGCATGGTATGAGACCCTAGCATGCTTTCTTTTGGAAAATGGATTTATAAGGGGTAGAGTAGACCAAACTGTTTTCATTAGAACCCATAAGTCCCATATCCTACTAGTATAGATTTATGTAGATGATATTATTTTTGGTTCTACTGATTCAAAATTGTGCAGAAGGTTTTCCAACCTAATGCATTCTAAATTTGAAATTAGTAGCACGGGTGAGCTATCCTTCTTCCTAGGATTGCAAGTCAAACAGCATGCTGAAGGCATCTTTATTTCTCAAACCAAGTATGCAAATGAATTGGTTAAGAAATTTGGCATGTCTGAAGCATCTTGTATGAAAACACCTATGCCTACTAATGCTGTATTGGATGCTGATGAACATGGGAAACCTGTTGATCAGACAACATATAGAGCAATGATTGGCTCTTTACTGTACCTTACATCTAGTAAACCAGATATAATGTTTGCTACATGTATCTGTGCTAGGTTCCAAGTAAGCCCTAGAGAGTCACACCTAATACTAGTAAAGAGGATTCTCAGGTATGTTAAAAGTTGTCCAAATCTAGGTCTCTGCTATCCAAAAGATTCAGCATTTGATTTAACTGGATTTTCTGATGCTGATTATGTTGGATGCAGAATCGACAGGAAAAGCACCAGTGGAACTTGTCAGTTCCTTGGTGACAGACTTGTCTCTTAGTTTTGTAAGAAACAAACTTTTGTGTCAACTTCAACTGCTGAAGCTGAATATATGGCTGCAGGCAGTTGTTGTTCACAAATCTTGTGGATTCAAAACCAACTCCTATACTATGGCTACAACTTAGAGAAGTCTAAAATCTTTTGTGATAACACTAGTGCTATTTCTATAGCTCAAAATCCAGTCCTCCATAGTAGGACAAAACACATAGAAATTAGGCATCACTTCTTAAGGGATAATGTTGAGAAGAATAAAATTGAACTTCAATATATCCCAACTGATTTACAAAGGGGAGATATTTTCACCAAACCCTTGGATGAAAAGAAACACACCTTCTTCCTAAATCAGCTAGGAATGTTAGATGGAGGAAGTCTTAAATAATATCCAAGATTTTAAAAAGTTTAAAAATTGACCAAGACTAGGCAAACATCTTGATTTTTCTTAGTGTCTAGAGTTTTTTTGGTCTCTGAACTGCGCTCGACGATTTTCCCCCAGATCGTCTAACGGAGATCGACGATTTCTGAAATCGTCGACCTTAGTTCAACGCTTCTCAGATAGTATGAACTATCTCTTCCGGTCAACGATCGTCGAACGGCGCTCGACGATATTGTTCTCTGAACGATCGTCGAACAGAGCTCGACGCTCTCCAATATCGTCGAACGGAGATCGACGATGTTGAAGACTCTTCAGATTCCTTTAGAAGCCTCGATCGTCGAACTGAGTTCAACGATCTTTCCATTTCTGCGTCGAACCCTAATATAAAATTCATTTTTCGCCGTCGTTCTCCTTTGCGCTTTCGATTTCTCTGCAAAAACTTTATTTCCCTCCAAACATTTCTGCACTTGGTCGTTTTGTTTGTTGAATCTTTGCAGGTAACTATGACTGTTTCAGTTGATGTTCTCGCCGCCATGAAATTTGATGCTGGCTTCGACATAGACATGGAATCCTTCAGCACAACAGACCAGGTTTTTCAGGATATCTTAGAGTTGTTCAAAGAGCAGAAACTGGCTGCAATCATGACTACAAGGATTAAGCTTGCTTCTGATGAAATCAAAGAGTGGGTCTACACTGCCCACAATCAGGACCACAACACCATTGTTGGATCAATCTCTGGCACTCATGTACCCTTAACCCCAGCAATTCTAACAGAGGTTTTTGAGTTAAGAACTGGTGGAGATTCTACTGATTTGTCTGGAGAAGAATATGCTGACTTGCTTGCCAGAATGGGTCATTCTGAGGCTAACCCTAGCAAGCTGTTGAAAAGAATCTTTTTGTGGAATACAGATTCCTGGCTGATGTAGTTGGGAAAGTCCTACTGGCTAAGCACTCTGCTCATGATACAATTTCCAGGTATCAGCTCTGCCTAATGGGATCCCTAGTAGACAGGAAGAACCTGAATTGGGGAGAGGTCTTCTTTGACCTCATTAAGATGAAAATCAACAAGAGTTTTGTAAACTTTGGAAGGATTTTAGGAATTTTTCTGCAGCATAGGTGCCCTGCATTGCTGGTATCCTCTGGGATTCACATAAATGCATCCAAGAGACTGTCTTGTGCCCTTTTTGGTAAATGGTACAGACAGATCATCATGCCCAGCAGGCCCTCTTCCAGCACTCATTCAGGCACCAGGACTATCAGAGTCACTTCCCCTCAGGTCTCTGCCCCTGCAGATAACCTGCCTGCTGCTGCCTCTCCTCCTCCTCCTCCAATTCCATCTCTTCCCATTCCATCCACCATTCAAACTCCATCCATTATCATCATCTCTAGCCCCTCTCCAACATCCACACCATCTCCAATCCCTACTCTTCCAACCACAAAAGAACAATTCCATCCTTTATACTCCTACCCTCAACCAGATGTCACTTCATCACCCTCCATTCCCTCCTTCACCCTCATTGATGATTCCTTCATGGATGATTCACCATCCTCTCCTCCTGAGCTGCCCTCATCCTCAACATCCCATCAAGATCTTCTGCAAGAAATCATTGACCAACCCACCTTCACACCCTCCATCTCCATCCCACTGTCCTCCATATCCACTTTTCCCACACCTCTACCATCCCTTCCCCACTACACTAGCTCTCCACTACCCTCATCAACAGCTACACCTCCATCCTCTACCTCTGCTCCAGTCACTACTGAGCAAGTAGATATTCCAGCCCTTGCTGACAGGCTTTATGAATTGCTAGCCCCCAGGCTATCTCTTCTTTTGGAGACCTCCTTGGCTCCATTAATCCTGTCAGTGGCAGCCCTTTCTGCCAGGCTCTCCTCATTATTCCCTCAAGCAGCCCCATCAGTAGTGTGCCTTGATCCAGCCATGTCTGAATCTAGGCAGGGGGAGATGCCATATGAAGTGAGCCTGCCTGTTGCTGCTCTTGTTGTTTCAGTGAGCCTGACTGCTGCTGCTCTTGCTGTTTCTTCAGCTGCTGCTGCTCCTGCTGTTGTGTCTCAAGATCCAGTTCCTCCTCCTGTTGCAGTCTTTGCAATAGACCTCAGATCTTTGCTCTCAAAATTTGATTCTATATATTTCAGTTGTCTGCCAGAGAAAGCTTGTCTTCCAGAGACAGTTGCTATCCAGCCCCCAGAGGATCTGTCCAAGGCCCTTGTGCCCTTCTCTTACTGTGACCCCAGCATCATCTCTTCATTTGTTAACTCAGTCTATGCTGCTGCTACTCCTGTTGAAAGCAGTGTGGTTGTTTCTGATGTTGCTGCCCCTCCTGCTGCTGAAAGTTTTGATGATACTTCTGTTACTGCTGATGAGCCAATTTCTAAGGAGATCCTTATGACAGAGGCACATGAGTTTGAGCCTTCTGTATTTTCTGATGATATCTCTGCTGCTGATATTACTGTTTCTGTATGTGAAACTATTGCTGCTCCAACTGCTGTTGTTACTGCTTCTGCCTCAATTCCAACTGCCACACCTTCTGTATCTGCTGTTGTCACTACTGCTACTGCTTCAACTTCTGCTACTACAACTCCTGCTACCAGTTCTGTATCTGCTTCAATCCAGATCAAGCAAGATTTGATGAAAAAGATTGATGCTCTGTATGATGATCAAAGTTCTGAAAGTGATGAGTTCAGAACAGATTCTGATGATTCTTCTGCTACCATTGCCAGGAAGAGAAAGGCAAGGAGCAAAGCCATGAAGAGAGTACCTCCTGCCAAGGTCAAGGATAACAATGATATACCATACTATATTCTTCATAATTTCCCCATCACTGAGCACTGGATGCAGTACTCAAAGAATCAACTCAAAGCAATGAAGAAGAAAAGGAAATATGAAAAGGGCTCTTATCAATTCCAACATCCTCATCCTCCTCCACCACCTCCTCCTGATGCAGGTGCAGGTGGAAGTTCAGCTGCTCAACCCCCTGCTAGAAGTCAAACTCCCTATCCGCCACATGCTAGATCCTACCATAGGGGAAGCCAATCTAGGGGCTCTCAATCCAGAAGAGTAGGATATAGAGGCAATCAAAGACAATTTCAGGTTTACTCTAAAGGATATTCAAGGCAACATCCCTACTCCAGGAAAGGACAAATTTCATCTGACACAACCTCTGGTCCTTTTCCCTATAAATTGAAAGAAATAGTTCCATCCAGGCCTTCTCAAGATAATCCTTCTAATAGATATGAGCCACCAGTACCATTTGAAGACCCTGAGAACAATCCAGCTGCTTGGACTGCAAGAATGAAAGAACTTGCTGCACTAGACCAGATCAAGAAAGCTAAAGAGCAAGGAAGAGACTCCTCCAACATCTCTACAATGTCTGAACAGAGAAAGAAAGAGTTGGAAAGATATGGGTCAAGCAAATTTTTTGATTCTGACAGATACATGGAACTGCATCCTGAAGCTGTAGTTCCCAGGCCCAAACAGCAAACCACTTTAGGTGCAGCAGATGATACAAGATCAAAGAAAGAAGCTCTCAATCCCAACAGAGAAATCAAACTCATTAAGAGCAAGGAAAAGAAATGATTATGTAAGGTGACAATCTCTTGATTTCTGATTATTATCTGGGATGATGTATATATCTCTGTGGCTCTGCAATGTCCAGCTTTTTGTTTTCCTGTATTGCTGCTTGTATGTTGTTATTTAATTTTTCCAAACTCTGTAAATAGTAATCCTAACCCAAATAGGGGGAGATTGTTGGAACACCCTATTACTAATTTGGGTCAGGATCACTATGTCTCTAGGAAACCAGTGTTTGACCTCCTGTATAGTCCTAAAGGTCAATTAGAATTGAGTCTAAGGGTTAGAAGTCTAAGTTTGGAAGCTGCTCCAAGACCCAGAATCTTTCAGTTTGAGACTAAGTCATATCGTCGAGCTCAGCACGACGGTTCGTCGAACTCCGATCGACGATCGTCTAGCTCAACTTCGACAGATCGTCGAACTCCATTCGACGATCGCTGAGCTCAACTTCCACATATCGTCGAACTCCATTCGACGATCGGTGAGCTCAGTTCGACGATCTTGACTCAGCATTGGATCTCTATCTCTGAGCTCAGTTCGACGATCTTTGAGCTCAGATCGACGATATTTTGTTGCTGTATAAGTCCATATCGCTGAGCTCAGTTCGACGATAGCAGAGCTCAGTTCGACGTTTTCTGATATCTTCAAGGACTTTTCAAGATTCAAATTCAGATCAGTTAAGGAGTTATTCTGCAATTAATTCAGAAGATTTTCTAGCCGTTTTCATTTATTTCTGGACCAAGTTTCAAGGGATTTTCAAGGAATATTTCTGTGGACTTTCCTCCAGAAAACATTTTGCAATTAAGGATGCAATTAATGCAGACCAACGGCTATTCTTGACAGAGGATGTTTTTCTATTCAGTACCAGAGAATAAAAGAGAAGAATTTTTGAATCTCACAGACAGATAGATAGACAGAAAGACAGACATCAGTAATCTTCAGAACAAGAACAAAACATTCTCTGTCTCAAGGAATTCTCAAGAACACGCATCCAAGGAGATCAAATTTTCTGAAATCCTAAGATCTCTCTTGTCTCAAGTGTTCAAGGCCAACATCTTTCAAGACTCCAGACATCCAACATTTCAGTTGTTGCTGAAATCATCTTTTGCTGGAGATCAACCTTTGAAGGTCTATCACCCTACAGCAAAGCTTCTTTTCCTGAACATCTCAAGTACTCAGGGGGAGCTTTGACACCATCAAATCCACATAGTCTTCTCAGCTGCTTTGAGAAAGAGAAGACTTCCATCACTCTCTCACCCCCATCTCTGTAAAGGGTTTCTCAAACTCCCTTCAAAAGTTTGAGCTTGGTTTTTGAGCACCTTGTCAAAAGCTCATTGGTGGCAAGACACCTGATAAAAAAATCTGATTTGGTTTTTGAGCACCTTATCAAAAGCTCATCGGTGCCCAGGACACCTGATCAACTCATCCTGCAGTGGATTCCTACCAAGGGTGGTAGAAGAGTGGATGTACCCAAGCTTAGGGGAACCACTATATTTCCTTGTGTCATCTGGCTTGCTTGTCTTTATTTTTGTTTCTGGCTGTGATTGTTCTGTGATTAGCTTATGATTAGTTTAGTTCTATGATTAGATTTATTAACTGCTTCCCTGCTCACTAACAGTACAACAATTGTTGTAAAAAGTTTTCAAGCACCATATACTCTATTCACCCCCCCCCCCCCCCCTCATCTAGAGTATATCAGATCTAGCTGACTTTCAAAAGCCATCCACTTCACAGGGAAAAGATGACTATTATCAGAACATGAAATCATCAAAGAAAGACAGGAGAAAGACCAAGTCAAGCAAAGCACCTTTATCAAAAATTGTTTGTTATTGCTGTAACAGACAAGGACATGTTATTGCTGACTATCCTGAGAAAAGGAAAGAGTCTAATGATAAGAAGAAGATTCATACCAAGGTCAAAAAGGAAAGGTCCTTTGTTGCCAAGAAGGACAAAATCCTGTCAGACATATCTTCTTCAGAAACTGAGTCAGAAGCTGAAGCATACATAGGACTATTTGCTGAAGAAGAGGAAGAAGAGTTCATCTAGATAATGAACTCTATATATGAGCAAGAGGACATTCAGTGCAAAGGACTGATGGCCTTAACAGAAGGTGACAAAATCCAGGATCAGCGTGGACCTAGTCAGGTACAAAATTGTTCTTTAAGTTCAATTTCCAGTGCTAGTTCAGATTCAGTTACATCAGCATCAAGTGATGCCAGTGGATCTGAATCTGAAGGGGATGTTCATCAGTTGATTGATGAATATAGAGTTCTGTTGCAAGCTTTTAAGAAAAGCAAATCCTTGGCCAAAAGACAGGCTAAGGAGATTGCTAATTTTAAAGTTGCTGCAACTGATTTTGAGAAGCTGATTAATCAAAAGTTAAATGAAATAGCCAGACTGAAGAACATAACTGTTATTCAAATGGGAACTATAACATTTAAGAAAGATCAAATCAGAAATCTGGAGATTAGTCTTCAGAAGAAGAGAGACATAGTTGCAAGGTTTTCTAAACCTAAGTCTGTTCTACCTTTGATTGATGAGTTTATACCTCACAAGGGTAAAACTTGATTGGGGTTCACTAACCCTGCTAGGACTGTAAATTCCAAGTCTAAGGGCAAAGCTCAAGCTCTCAACAAGCCAGCTGTAGATAAAACAGCTAGGGATGTACCTAAGCAAAGGTACAATAGGTTTGAGTGTTGGTGCTGTGGCAAGGTAGGCCACTTTGCCATGGACTGTTGGCACAATTCAAGTGCCAAGTTGAGTAGCAAACTGCCTGTTGGAAGATCTGCAGGTAGCTTTGTTAAGAGGCAAACTAACCAGCACCAAGGACCCAAGAATTCTTTGGGTTCTAAGGTCAACTAATCTGTTTTGCAGGTAAGTCCAAGTGGTCATGCCCCAATATGGTACTTGGACAGTGGATGTTCCAGGCACATGACTGGAACTAGGGGATTACTAAAGGACTACACACCTATCAAGGATGGTCCTAAAGTCACCTTTGGTGGTTCTGAAAAAGGAATTATCAAGGGTTTTGGTAACATTTCTAGCACTCATATAACTATTACTCAAGTGGCTTATGTTAAAGGTTTGAAACATAACCTTATTAGTATAAGTCAACTGAGTGATTTAGGATATGACATCTCATTTGTTAAAGATGGTTGTCATATCAGGAGGTCAAATGATCAAGAGATCATTTTGACAGGTTACAGAAAGAGAAATGTCTATTGCCTAGACATTATGTGTGAGAACAATGGTTCTCCAATGTGTCTTGTAGCTGATGAGAAAGTCTCTCATTGTGTCAAATGGCACAAGAGGCTAGCCCATCTTAACTACAAGACAATTGGTCAACTCTATAGCAAAGAGTTAGTGAGGAATGGTCCTCAAGTTAAGTGTATTAAAGATGGAATATGCTCAGCTTGTCAAAAGGGCAAGCAGACTAGATCCACCCTTAGTAGCATTGAAAACAAAGATGCTGTGAGGTGCTTATACCTCTTGCATATGAATCTCTTTGGTCCTATGCCAGTTCACAGCCTAGGTAGGAAGGTCTACACATTTGTGGTTGTAGATGACTACTCAAGGTTTTCCTGGGTGTTCTTCCTTAGACAGAAATCTGAAACACCTATTATCTTCTATAGCTTTGTCAAACAAATTCAGAATGAGTTAGACAGTACAGTGGTCAAAATAAGAAGTGACCATGGTACTGAATTTCAGTCTGATAGTATGGCAAAACTATGTGAAGAATTTGGGATATTTCAGGAATTTTCTTCACCAAGAACACCTCAGCAAAATGGCATTGCTGAGAGGAAAAATAGAACCTTGATTGAGGCTGGTAGAACCCTATTAAGTGACACATCTCTCCCAGAATATTTCTGGGCTGAGGCAGTTAATACTGCATGCCATGTAATTAATAGGGCTACTATCACCAAGAGCCACAATAAGACCCCCTATGAGATTGTGAAAGGCAGAAAACCAAACCTATCCTATTTCAGGATCTTTGGTTGTAAATGCTTTATACTTAACAATGGAAAGTCTTACTTGACTAAGTTTGCTGCCAAATCCCAAGAGGGGATCTTTGTTGGGTACAGCAACAATAGTAAGGCTTATAGAGTCTACAACTTGTCTACTCAAGTTGTAGAAGAGTCAGTACATATAGTATTTGATGAAGCTAGACTTATTAACAATGAGTTGTCTAGAAGTATTTGTAGCTCCACAGGTGTAACTAAGAAGATGGACAAGCTCACTATTGAAGAAGGATCTACTGCAAGTCAGCATGTAGATGATAGTGGCTGTTGTCCAGGGGGAGTACTACATGTACCTAATGTCGAAGAAAACCAAGGAGTGCAGCAAGTTGAAGAAGCTGAAGGAGTTCAACCTGAAGCCAGGATGCCTCCAGCTAATAGACATCTAAGAGATCATCCAGCCGATCAAATCATTGGTGATCTAAGACAAGGGGTACAAACAAGGAGCAGAAATCTGAGTGCAGCACTCTACTTTAGTTTTCTATCCCAAGTAGAGCCAAAGAAGTTTGAAGAAGCCATCCTAGACCCTCATTGGATTGAGGCAATGCAAGAGGAGCTGAATCAGTTCAAGAGGTGCAAAGTCTGGGAGCTTGTTCCTAAACCAAAAGACCACAACATAATTGGAACCAAGTGGATATTTAGGAACAAAATGGATGAACATGGAGTGATTATCAAGAACAAAGCAAGACTGGTAGCTAAGGGACATAGGTAGGAAGAAGGTATTGACTTTGATCAAACCTTTACTCCAGTAGCCAGACTGGAAGCCATAAGGATGTTCCTGGCCTATGTAACCTATCAAGGATTTAAAGTATACCAAATGGATGTTAAGTCAGCCTTTCTGAATAGTAATCTAAAGGAAGAGGTCTATGTGGAACAGCCATCAGGTTTTGTTGATTCAACTCAACCTAATTATGTCTATAGACTTAGGAAGGTTTTGTATGGGTTAAAACAAGCCCCTAGGGCTTGGTATGAAACCCTGTCTAGTTTCCTCATTGAGAATAAATTCACAAGGGGGAAAATACACAAGACTCTATTCCTTAGGGAATCAAGAGGCAAGATAATACTAGTCCAAATATATGTAGATGACATAATATTTGGGTCTACTGAAAGTAGTCTTTGCAAAAAGTTTGCAAAACTAATGCAAGGACAATTTGAGATGAGCAGTATGGGGGAACTTAAGTTCTTCTTAGGTCTCCAAGTTAGACAGACTGAGAATGGTTTATCCATATGCCAGTCTAAGTTCACCCTAGAACTAATAAAGAAGTATGGTATGGATTCATCCAGTACCATGAAGACTCCTATGGGGTCAAGTATGTCTCTTAGCAAAGATGATGCAGGGAAACCTGTAGATGAGACTTTGTATAGAGGGATAGTTGGCTCTCTATTGTACTTGACTGCAAGTAGACCAGATATCATGTATGCTACATGTGTCTGTGCTAGGTACCAAGCATGCCCTAAAGAGTCTCATTTGACAGCAGTCAAAAGAATTCTAAGATATCTTAAGGGCACTCCTTATCTAGGCCTTTGGTACCCTAGGAATGGAGACTTTGAACTGACAGGTTATTCAGATGCAGATTTTGCAAGCTGCAAAGAAGATAGGAAAAGTACAACTGGTACCTGTCAATTCCTAGGTGGAAGACTGATATCATGGAGTAGCAAGAAACAAACAAGTGTGGCTATCTCCACAGCAGAATCAGAATATGTGGCTGCAGGAAGTTGCTGTGCTCAACTTCTATGGATACAACATCAGCTTGAGGATTATGGTATTCAAGTAAGTAGAACACCACTATTTTGTGATTCTACTAGTGCTATATCTATTGCAAACAATCCTGTTTCCCATAGTAGAACTAAGCACATAGAGATCAAATATCATTTTCCAAGGGAACATGTTGAAAAAGAAGATATTTCACTAGAATATGTAAATACTGATAATCAACTAGCTGATATGTATATAAAGCCCTTAGAAGAAACAAAGTTCAATAGGTTTAAAATTGAACTAGGTATGATAAACTTAGAATAAGTTTACAGAAATGGCTAAGTAAAATAGTGTCAACATACAGAGTTGTCTGTGTCGAGACAGAGAATTGGTGTCGACACTTCAGAGAAAAGGTGTCGACACATCTAGGAAGTTGGTGTCGACACTTCAGAAAATTAGTGTCGACACATTCAGGGTAGGTGCCGACACAACCAAGGTGGTGTAGACACTTAGGATTTAAACAGAATTAACCAAGTAAAGTCTCGACTAAGTGTCGAGTTAAGTGGTGTCGACACATAAACAAGTGTCGACACATATATTCTGTCGACTATACCTGTGTCGACACATTGTTGTCAAGACATTATAAGTCTGTGTCGACACTTTTCAACAGTGTCGACACAATTTAAGTTTGTTGACGCGCCCTTTCATCTTCAACTCTAGAAAGGTATAAATAGGATTTCGCCATTGTCTGTCGACACGCTCACCAAAGTTTCGAGACCAAACTTGTGTGTCGACACCTCTCTTCTCTCAATTCAAATTCTTCAAACCCTAATGGCGCCCAAGCTCGAAGAAAACGTGAAAAAGGATATGAACTGGTGCGGCATGCGTTTGATGATGCAGAACCAGAGATCAAGGATGTGGTAACCCTAGTTGCAAACTCAGGGTTAGATTTTCTTGTTTCAGAGCCGACCAAGATATGGAAGAAAGAAGTTCTAGCATTTCTGAATGAAGCAACCCTAGACGAATCTAGACTCAAGATAAAGTCAAGGGTTCATGGAGAAAAGGTGAAGGTCTCACCTAAAAGTTTGAAGAAAGGTACTAAACCTACCAAGGACTAAAGCAGAAGATAAAGTTTCTGCTTCTAAGACCAGAGAAGCTTTAACATGGTGTGGACTGGATTCCAAGATGAAAATTAGATGAGTATTCAATAGAAAGGGAATGAACAGCCAAGGAAAATTTCTCTTTGAAATTGTTGGCAAGGTGATCCTGTGCAAGTCTGGAGGACATGACAGGATTTCAGCATATATGTTCAGTCTTATGACAAGGTTAATCTCCCAACTAAACACTGATTGGTCTGGAGTTGTGTTTGAGAAGATTAAGGAGAGCCTGAAGAAGCCCAATTTGGGTAGGATACTAAGTCTTTACTTGGCTGGTAGTATACCAGAAGTAATGAGTCAAGCTGCAGGATCAAAGATCAATCACATGAGGAAGATGGACATGAGAATCTTCTCAAGATGGGATAGGGTCTTGACGAAGGAATTGCCAACCCCTGAGAAGGTAACACCCCTAAAGAAGAAGAAGAAGATTGCCCCAGTGGCTCAAGAATCATCTAGTAGCTCTGAAGAGCATGTTGTCTTTACACCGGATGATGAACAAGAAACTGGAACTGTTGGAAAGTCTCCAGATAGACAAGTAGCTGCAGACAGGCAGGGGGAGCTACCACAGGCTAGCCCTCTTCACCAGGATTCTATCCAGGGGGAGTCTCTACTGGTTAAAGAGCCAACTCCTCTAGAAAGTGAAAGAGCTACACAAACCATACTTGAGGTAATAACTGAAATAAATCAATTAGATTTCTCTATTGAGAATGCAGTTATAACTGACACATTATCTACTGCAAATCAGGAACCTCAGGTTCCTAGTCAACCCCAAGATGTTGTCATGGAGGGCACATCTGTTGCAGATCAAGTAGTGTCTGATCAAGTAGTTGATGAGATCAGGAATTCTCCACCCCCTCATCAACAAGAGTTTACTTTGGAAGAACTTTTCCCTGATCTTCTCCAAACAGACTTTGAGAAGGAAAGTGATGCTGCTGAGGGGGAGAAGGCCCAAGTTGAGGGGGTGCAAGTGGAGATTCTAGAAGAAACTGCAAGCAAAGAGACTGAAAAGCCTAAGAATGCTGAGGAATTACCTAGGAAGGATTTGCCTCCAAGCCCTAAGGACAGGGTTGATATAGCTAGTACATCTGCTTCTGAGGATGAGGAGGCTGCAAGAGCTAAAAAGAGAAAGTTTCAAGTCTTCAAGAGGAGGAGCCAAACTTATAAAAAGGCTTTACAAACCATTGCCCCACAGCCTACACTACAGCCAGCACCATCAACAGATTTCAGTTATTTGATGGTTGCAATGCAGATAAAGCTTGATGAGCACAGGAAAGCAATAGAAACATATATGGATGAAGGGCATAAGTCTCTACATTTTGATCTGGCCCAGGACATTAAGTCTATTAGATTTGAGATGAATCTAAATAAGAAGGAGATGACTGACTGCTTCCACAAGGGAGGGAATGCAGTAGTCTATCTAGCAACTCATCAAGAGAAGATAAAAGCTCAAGTGGATGAACTTGAAGTAAAGCAAGTCTATGTTCTGGAGAATCAAATAAGAATGAATGATAATTTGACATCTTCTCACAATGTTATTGTAACTGAACTTAAGAATATAGCAACTGCCCAGAATGCAGCCCTGACCACTGCCAAAGAGGAATTTGACAAAGAATTGCAAGAGAGCCTCACTGCTGTAACTTCTGCAATTCAAGATTCCCAGAAGCTCCTCACTGAAAAAACTCCAAAGGTTAAAACCTTTCTACAAGGATGGAGTCAATTATCTAAATGCCCAAATAAGATTCCAGAAAGATGATCCAAGAGATCATATTGAAAGAGAAGTCATAAAGGGGGAGACGGTGTTAGTCAAAGCAGGCTCTGATCATGCAAAATGGATTTCCAATTCCATCAGAGTCACCCTTGGATATCCTCCATTATGTGATGATGATAATGTTGCAGAGTCTGGGATTAGTCCTACATATCTTGGAGGGGAGCAAGCTGAAGTGGCTCAAGTAATATACCCTCCTCCAGACTTTGATATGATTCAAGCAGATATACAGTCAATGTATAGCCCACCTGAGGGAATGCACAATGTCATCCTAGAAAAAGTGGTTCAGCCAGTGTCTGAGGCTATACAAGAAGCTATACTGAAGGAACAAGAAGCCAAATTGTCTAAGAAAAGGTTCAGAGAGCAAGCTAAGCAAAGGTCTGATTTTGAACAGTGGAGCCCCACCTCCAGGAATATTATCTTAACTGCATGGAAGGCTGCCAAAGACAATATTCAAGATAGAAACAATTGGTTTTCTGAACTAGAGTGGAGGAAGCATGAAACCAGGCAAGAAGCCATTGTGCAATACAGAAGAAAGGCAAAGATGGGAAAGCTACCTCCTACTGCCCAGGAGCCTAGCAAGTACTTTTCCAAGCCTTATCATTACTTTGAAAGGCGGAAGATTAAAGCTGAAGAGTTAAAAAAGAAGGATCTTAAAGTCAAGAAGCCTGCTGCTGCTGAAGATGCTGAAGCCCCTGTGCAAGCAAAGATATAGTCTGGGAAGGGCATAGTTATCAAGGAGGCTGAGCAGAAATAGAATAGAATTTATCTTAAGTTTACAGTTGTAATCTTTTGTTTTTAAACACTCTGTAAACTTTTGTATAATGAATATGACAAAGTTGTTAGAACAATATGATGTGTGAAAAATCTATTACATAATTGTTCTGAGATATATGTCTGTACATGTTTTGTTTAATACATGTTTATGTACTTTCCCTGATTGCATAATACTGTTTTACATCATTCTGTAATTTTGTTATGTATGGTGTATATCATTGACTAAGGGTTATGACTTCTCCAAATAGGGGGAGATTGTTTGGTACATTGGAATGAATGTACCTGATTTGAAGAAGCCTCACCCTACTCAATGATATACATCAAAATCTATTTGATGTATTTTGAGTTGCCTTGTGTAGGTTAAGTATTTGCAGGGAAAGCTGAAAAGTTTCTAAGTCCATGTGTCGACACCCAGAAGGAAAGTGTCGACACTTAAGAAGACTTGTGTCGACACCCAAAGAAGCAGTGTCGACACTTGGAGTAATTGTGTCGACACCAGGGATGCAGAGTCGACACTAGACAGAAAGTGTCGACACTCAATGAAAAAAAGTCCAGTGAATAAGTGTCGACACTTAGAAGCAGTGTCGACACCCAGAGGAACTATGTCTACATCAGAAAGTGTCGACACTTGGAGGCTGTGTCGACACTCAGCAAATTTCAACAGAGTCTAAGTATAAGTGTCGACATAATGAAGAATGTGTCGACACTCAGCAGAAGACTCAATACATGAAGAAAGTGTCGACACTAGGAGGCTGTGTCGACACTCAGCAAAGTTCAACAAAATTCTAAGTACAAGTGTCGACACAAAGGAGATGTGTCGACACTCAGCCAAAGTCTCAACAGAAGAAGAATGTGTCGACACAAGGAGCTGTGTCGACATTCAGCAAGTATCAACACTGAAGGCATGTGTCGACACCAAGAAGATGTGTCGACACTGAACAAGTTCAACACAAGAAGATGTGTCGACACAAAGGAGTTGTGTCGACACTTACAAGAATTCAACTAAGTACTGAAGAACAAGGAGTTGTGTCGACACTCAATATCAGTGTCGACACATATTGAAGAAGCTGTGTCGAGAAGTGAATTCTACAACACAAGGAGTTGTGTCGACACCTTGAAGGATAGTGTCGACACTTAGTCTACTTGTGTCGACACTTGGTCTATAAGTGTCGACACTTAAAGACAGACTGTCTCGACACTTTCAGACAGTTACAAATATTTCAAGAAGTGACTGGATGACATGACAGCTGCCATTCCAGCCAGTCTACTACAACTGTCAGAGATTTCAGAAAGCCGTTAGAAACCGGATCAGCCGGTCACCATGAAGAAGGCCTATATATAGGCTTATTCTGTCAACAGACGAAGATGATTACATGATCAAGAGATTGAAAAAGAAAAGAAGATCTAGCTATTCATTGAAGAATCAAGTGAAGATCTAAGAAGTTGGAGAGAGAGAGCTCCTTCCAAGAAGACAGCCGTTGGAACCAGGCTGTGAAGAAGGGTTCAGACCTAGTTCTGAATCTTAAGTTGCAGTGATTGAAGATCAGCTGCAGAGAATCAATCCTATTATGTTCTACATTCAAGAAGCTTTGAAGAAAGCCAAGTGAGGTTGATCTCAGCAGAGTTCTTTCAAGAACTCATCAAGAACCTATCAACTCTTCTCTCTTATTCAGAGTTGTAGGTATATACTTTGTATTCTATATTTCTTGTAGGATCCTTAGGGATCTGAGTTGTAAGCCTGCAATTATAAAGGCTGAGTGGTAGGGTCTGTGTGCCTGAGTGTAGGAGATCTATTTCTCTGAGTGTAGGCCTGTTGTGGCTGAGTGTAGGCCTTGTGGCTGAGTGTAGGCCTTGTGGCTGAGTGTAGGTCTTTGGAGAAGACTGAGTTGTAGGGCCTTGGGCCTGAGCTGTAGGAACCTGTTTGGGGTTCTGAGTGTAAGATCTGAGGATCTAAGATAGTGGAGGAGTTTGTCCGAATCTAGTACACTACTAGATAGGCGAAGGGGGAAAGTGGATGTACCCAAACCTTGGGGAACCACTATAAATCTGTGTGTCCACTGTATGCATGTTTGATTCTGTGATTGCTGATTGATTTCTGTGAAAAAGTAATTATAACTCTGTGATATAATCTGCAATCTGCCTAAAAAGTTTAAAAAGATTTAGTCACCTATTCACCCCCCCCCCCCCTCTAGGTGATTAGGTACAATTTCTTTCATCGGCCTTGAAATTGCCAGGGAAAAGGGGGGAAGGTTCTATACAGGCGATTTGGGACTCGTCGACCCCAGCTCGGTATCAGCAAAGAGGAGGCGAGCCCGGGCCTCGCTGAAGGAAGGCGAGCCAGGCCGGGGCACTTCACCCCTTTGCCTGTTTTCCTTGGAAGATTCTTGTTTTCAACCTGGATGACTCGCGGGCGAGTTAAGGTGGTGCGACAAGGGAGGAATATTTTTGTGGACTTTCCTCCAGAAGACATTTTGCAATTAAGGATGCAATTAATGCAGGCCAAAGGCTATTCTTGACAGAGGATGTTTCTTCTATTCAGTACCAGAGAATAAAAGACAAGAATTTTTGTATCTCTCCAAGACATCAACAATCCTCAGAACACAGACAAGAAGAACAAGTTCAAAATATTCTCTGTCTCAAAGAATTCTTTGAAGAACACACATCCAAGGAGATCAAACTTTCTGAAATCCTCTGATCTCTCTTGTCTCAAGTGTTCAAGGTCAACATCTTTCAAGACTCCAGACACCTAACATTTCAGTTGTTGCTGAAATCATCTTTTGCTGGAGATCAACCTTTGAAGGCCTGTCACCCTACAGCAAAGCTTCTTTTCCTGAACATCTCAAGGACTCAGGGGGATCTTTGACACCATCAAATCCACATAGTCTTCTCAGCTTCTTTGAGAAAGAGAAGACTTCCATCACTCTCTCACCCCCATCTCTGTAAAGGGTTTCTCAAACTCCCTTCAAAAGTTTGAATTGGTTTTTGAGCACCTTGTCAAAAGCTCATTGGTAGCAAGACACCTGATCAAAAAATCTGATTTGGTTTTTGAGCATCTTATCAAAAGCTCATTGGTGCCCAGGACACATGATCAACTCATCCTGCAGTGGATTCCTACCTAGGGTGGTAGAAGAGTGGATGTACCCAAGTTTAGGGGAACCACTATATTTCCTTGTGTCATCTGGTTTGCTTGTCTTTATTTTTGTTTCTGGCTGTGATTGTTCTGTGATTATTTTGTGATTAGTTTAGTTCTGTGATTAGATTTAATAATTACTTTCCTGCTCACTCAGATTACAATAATTGTTGTAAAAAGTTTTCAAGCATCATATACTATATTCACCCCCCTCTAGAGTATATCAGATCTAGCTGCACTTTCAGTGGGGTCCAGCAAGGGTTCTTAGAATCGTTCAGTGTGTTAGATGGAATCCTGACATGAGAAGTCAGAGCTTACAGGCAAGCCCGGGTCTAAGACCGTGAGCGGGTGGGGCCTTGGAAAGAGTTCTGTGTGGCGGCTTGTATGTCGTTAGGGGAATTGTAGTACACTGTTATTTGTGGCTTAACGCCAATGGGGAAATTGGAAGTACCCAGATGTTTAATGATGTGTTAGATGCATAGACGATAGGGTGCCTTGGGTGAAGCCCGGGTTTTGCATACATGCTGCATAGTAGGCCCTTTTTCATTATATGCTCAACAATAGAAAACGTGCATGCTGTTTGAGACATCCAAGCCTATTCTTTTAGTGCTTTACTTGTTTACGAATATGATATATGAAGTGCTGACTTGCAGGTTGGAGGGGTACCCTGGGGTCCGTTAGGGGTGGCTGGGAGGAGATGTGTTTGTTACATAGTTAGAGGTCAGCCTTTGCTGACCCACGTTACAACAAATCTTTACAGGGCAAGGATCGCAAGCAGGAGCAAGCTCGCCGACCAAAAAAGCCTAAGCCTCATGAAGTGTTACCAGCTTTGCATTAGCTCTACTTTTGTGATATTATATGTTTGATGCTTTAGACTTCCGGTTTGCTTGACGAGGTAGCTTAGGAGTGCCTTTGCACATTGATGTGTTATGTATCAATTGAATTGTGGACTCTCTTTTGTTGTAAGTCCATAAGGCCGTTTTGATACTCATATATGTGTGGATAACTTCTAGTCTGGTTTGCAGTTTTCGCGGTTGTTTGCTTCTGAGTTTTGAGTTGGGCTGATTATATCATCTTTTAATGCTAAAGCTGTGGCGTATGTATGTTGTGGGGCCCCGACCAGACCCATATTATACGGTCATTACAGGGGAGGCATTACAATTTGTTATCAGAGCGAGGTTACGTCCAAGGTCAGTTAGGGCGGTCGATTTAACGTAATCGTATCGCATTTAGATGTTATCCACATAGGAGTAATGCAGGACCATGAGTGTACTTATGTTTGAGTCTTGTGATAAGAGACTGATTCTTTGTTTTCTTGCTTTTCCTAAGAGTGCAAGCAACGGGGCAGGTATGTCGAGACCAAGAGAAGAGCTTTCGGAGAGCAGCTCCACTGCTCCGGGTCCTTTGGGCATGGGTGTAAAACCGGCCGACTTCTGTCGCATGCTTACAGAAGCAATGGTGGTAGCCCAAGCTGTAGCGACAGCTCAGGTAGCAACCCCTGCTACACCGGATACGGCGACGGCCGTGCCGGGCGGAGAAGCCAGGTGAGCAGAGCCTTTGGCAGAAAGGGTGGTTGTCGGGCATGGAGACCGGCAGATGAAGTATTTTCTGAGCTTCCATCCCCCGACGTTCAAGGGAGTAGGTACTCCGACAGATGCGGAGGATTGGTGGGCATGGATTCAAGAACTTCTGAGGGCGGTAGAGACGCCAGAGGAGACGAAATCTGAGTTTGCAGCTTTCATGTTGGAGGGAGACGCAAAGTTGTGGTGGGTGAGCCATAGCGGCCGCCAATTTCCTGGACGCACGCCGTCCATGAAAGAATTTGTGGATGCTTTCCTAAAGAAGTACATTCCTGTTTCAACGAGGTTGGCCCTTCAAAGGCAATTTCTGCACTTGATGCTGTGAGATGAGACGGTGGACGAGTATGTCCAGGAGTTCACTCGTTTGGGTTGTTACGTGGGAACGACCATGGCGAACGATGAGGAGAGAGATAACCTCTTCTACCAGGGGCTAAGGGAGAATCTAAGACAACCCCTCATTGCCATGAAGAGAGCTGGTTTCAATGAGCTTGTTGAGGCTGCCAGGATGTTGAAGAGTGATCTAGAGCGAAGCCAACGTCGTAAGAGTTTTGCGCCCAAGCAAGGAGAAGGGAAGTCTTCTCAATCCTAAGGAAAGTATGAAGGGAATAGATGGAGGAAGAAGCCTCACCCATACAAGTCCGGTGAGAAAAGCAAGTGGACGTCCGAAGGGTCTCACTCTAAGGGGCCACCGACGTGCTTCAACTGTGGTAAGGTGGGGCACATTGCTCGTTTTTATAACCAAGGAGGTGCGTTGCAGGAGGCAAGGCAGGAGCAGACGGTGCGCTCCGGCACCAGCGCTGCAGAGAAAGGGAAGATTGCAGAGTCTAGCACTTCTCGGTTCCAACCGGTGCAACCAAGGACTTACAACCTTGTACATCAGGAAGCGATCCGTCAGCCTGATCTGGTGACAGGTATGAGGAAGTTTAAGTTTGACCTTGTGCTTCATGCTTTCAAACTGTTATATGTGATGTCTATGTTGTATGCTTTGTGTTAGTTTCCGGATACCCTGCTAGGGTATTGTTTGATACAGGAGCGTCGCACTCTTTCCTTGTGGAAAGAGTTATCCGGAGGATTGGAGTTGAGTCATTCTCGGCGGGTTGATGGTGAAGAGGTCCGGCCATGTGCTCGTAATGCTCGTGACCGGTTGATTGTTGGCGGCGAAGTCCCGCCACTTGTTCATGATGACGTTGTTGATGCGGCCACCATTGATCCCCGTCCGAGAGAGTTCGTGGATTGGGACAATCGTTGCCGCAAGCTCGAGGATGAGATTTTTACTACGATTCCCGCCGCCATCGTCGCTACATGTTTTGCACGACGACCGCCGCCGCCATTTAATAAAACCGCCGCCGCCATTTAATAAAATATATAATTATAAATTAAATAATAATAATTATATATTTTATCAATTAATATTTTATCTATTTTCATTTCAGCAATTTTATTTCTAAGCCATTTTATTTCATGTATTTTGATTTCATATAACATGATGGGTACATATAACCATCATGAGGTGTTTAATTTTCAATGGTGGTGATTGTGTGGTGTAGGCTATAAATAGCTATGTTATGAAGGATTTTATTAGTGAAGAATGAAATTGAGTTTAACCCTAATTTTCCCCTCTTAAGATTTCCCTCCTCTTTCCCCCTCTCAAAATTTTGGCCCCCTTCAATCCCTAGTCTCCAACTCTCCCTTCCCCTCTTTGGCCGCCAACCACCCTATCTCCTCCCCCTCTATTCGGCCCCCCTCTCTTCTCCTCCTTCCTTACCTCTTATTCCCCAAGGAAAACCCGACCACCACTTCCTCCCCCTCATAGCCGGCCACCTCCTTCTCAAGAAGGCCGACCACCGTAATCCCTTCACAACTCGGCCACCCTTAGTTTATTTGGTGAAATTTCGGCCAAGGCATATAAGGTGGCCTCCTTGTGGATTCCAACTCCGGTGACTCCGAAGAAAGCGGCGTGCGTCTTCTTATTCCGGTGCGGCTCCGTGGAATTTCGTGGAAGTGGATCTTTCCTCCTTCGTCGAGTGATTCCTCCACTCATCCTTTTGGAAGATTTGAAGGTCTATTGCTTGGGATTGGGTAACGAAAATATCTACTCTTGTGTGATTCCTTTGTTAATTAGTTGGAGGTTGCGAAACATCGACTTTTATCCGCGGCTTTTGAATCCGTCATTTTAAAAATCTGATTTTATCGTTTATGTTCTTCAATTTCATTAATCGAATCCGGATCGGGTGGATCCTTTTCTCTTGATCCAAATATTGGCGAATGGCCCTTATTAGATCTCTAAAGGATTGGCGAACCTTAATGTTATATTCAGATTTCTGGGATCGAACAAGACTAATTTTGGATCATACTGTTTAGTCAAGTTCTTCTCGGATTGTGGTTGTGACATTGTGTTATACACGACAAATATTGGAGCGGTTAGGAGTCATAATTTTAGGTGTTGTGAAGGTTGTGATATTGTTTGGCTAACAAGGGTTACTCGTGTTCAATTTATCTCATGTATTAAAAGACCTCAATTAAAAACTAAACCATTTGATTGTGCGAACGTAGAATTGGAACGTGAGAGAACGAGTCAGTGTCGTTGTCCGTTGCGGTTCGTCAGGAGACGTAACCTGCATCAATTTGGTATATGAGCCAGGTTCACGTCAATTTCTTAATTGGCACCCTTCCCTTTTCTTAGGACGTCCACACGTATTTGTCCTGCACGTTTATTTGTCAAAAAAAATTACAAAAAAAATTTCTTCTGGTCTGCCAATAACGGCTTAAAATTTTATTTTACTGCCAAAAAATTTAAAAAAAATTATTTAATAATCTTCTATTTATTTTCGGTAAGATAATACAAAAAATATATTTGTTGCCTTAGTGTTTTAGAGGGAACAATTCCATCTGTTACAATTTTATAGGATCAGAGTCACTATTCCATTGCCTGTGCACCAGATTCGAGTAGAAACTTTTCTGTCTCATCACCACTAAAATGGCCCATGATGTTAACGTTTCCCGATTCAAATCTTCTGGAATCATGTCGAATGTTAGGAAGGCAGTTCAATCACCTATAATGGATGAAATTCGGGACTTGTTTAGGCAACTAACGGCTAACCAAGCGACACCACCATCCCCTAGGAAACCCTACCATCATCAGGACCGTCCCCGTGAGTGAGATGCTGACGTATCTTGGTTGTCTAGGAGCATTGCTCCCACCTACGATGGGTTGGGAGGTCCTCAGATCTTCCTTAATTGGGTTGTTGGGACAGAACGTTATTTCGAGTGTCATGGTCTATGGGACCTCCACAAGGTCCCAGTGGTGAGCAAGCAGTTAGTGGGTTGAGCCCAGACATTCTGGTTCAACGAGGAAAGACGTATTGGGTCTCATATAGGTTGGTCGGTCATGAAGAGCCTCATCACCGATCAGTACGCTCCCGCGTGGATGTTCGATGAAGTGGCTACATTACGCCAGGACACTAGACCCGTATCTGATGATAGGAGTGATCTTAGCCCTCAAGTCAGAACCTTTCCCCAGACTGGTATGTCTACACGATGTGTACTTCCATCCACCGCTAGGAAAAGGGAGCATGTTAGATCCATTGGCCGAGATTCCATGGTTGTTACTGCTAGGAGTGCCATGAGCCCGTGGGGTGAGAGTGTTCCGAGTTGTGTTGGTTATCCCACAATAATTCCCCACGATGCTGGGGGTACGTCAGATCCCTATACTATCGAGTGCCCAGTTCAGCCTTCGATCTCGGTCTATTTAGGGTCCTCCCCCGAGTGTTATTTTCCAGCCATTGACTCCTCTGTTGATTATGAGCCAGTGCTTTTGACTGAGCCCACCGTGGAAGGCGATGTTGACATCTTTGACAAGCTTAGCGATGTTGAGGAATTCGGTTACCCCAGTGACATGGAAGAGGAGATCTCCTCTGAAGTGCCACACCATTTAATTAACCGACCCATCCTCGATCATATCTCGGGTCCGTAACCCATATTAGTTGAGGAGTTTCCCAATCATCCTGAGTTAGATGACAAAACTAGTGCGTTGGAAGAATTACCGAGCGAGGGATGAATATTCTTGGAAGTTTTGAGTAGTATTAAACTGGATGAATCTTCTTTGATGATAACTCCATTGTGTGGCAGTCGATATAATTTTGATCTTCCTCCAGATCTGACTTTTCCGCTCCTCTTTCCGGATCATGTAACTCGAGTAGATGACTTTGTTGGGCACAGATTTGGTATAACTAGCCTGAGACATTTGGTACTGCCTCTGTTAGTAGCCCCTCCATTGGATATATCTCGTAAGATATGTATTAGTGAGTTGTTAGAATTCGCATTCGGCCTTGTCACAACATTTGGTAGTTATGTATCTCCCAAATTTCATATGATTAATCAATTCTCTGATTATACGTGTACGATGAGGTCCTCTATTTTGTCCACTTCTTATTTCATGATGGGTGTGCGTCTTGGTTTGCGTCCGCTAAACATGAAATATAATTTAAATAAATTAAACCAATTAGCACCGCATTATTTTCAACCATGCCACGATATCTATGCACCTGCTCTTGTGGCCATAGCTATCCAATATGAGTCGTGTCATTTGCATGTCAACTTACTCCCGAGTGTACCCAACTTACAAGTTGACGGTGCAATTTTAGTGCGTTCACCTCCCGACTGGTTGCTGACCGACACCATCTTGAACATAACATGTAGGAAAGCTGACCCGTACCTGATTTATATTGAAATTCGAGACATTACGATTTTTTGGATTTTATGAATGATTGGGGTATTTCACCCATTTTCAACATCCCAGATTTTATGTTGTATGTTTCTCCTCCTCTAGAGTGGCTTTCTCTGTCGTTTCTTCCTCAAACTAAATGTTCTCATGGGTTGGGGAGTGAAGTTATTGCCGTATCTATCTTCCACTGGGATTCCTTGGTACTTGCACTGGTTGGTAAGACAAACGTCATTTTTCTTTCTGTCACATTTACGTCTAGTTTTTTGCAAACCTTGGTTGTTTTGGTAATGCTTCACAGGTTACTCTCGGCTATTACTTGGGGGCTCATCGTACTGTATTTGGAGGCTGCTTTATTCCACCACTCTCTCCCAGGCCACTCATTGGTGATGAGTGATTTTGAGTGGGGGAGGATTGATGGTGAAGAGGTCCAGCCATGTGCTCGTAATGCTCGTGACCGGTTGATTGTTGGCGGCAAAGTCCCGCCACTTGTTCATGATGACGTTGTTGATGCGGCCACCATTGATCCCTGTCTGAGAGAGTTCGTGGATTGGGATGATCGTTGTCGCAAGCTCGATGATGAGATTTCTACTACGATGCCCGCCGCCATCGCCGCTACATGTTTTGCACGACGACCGCTACCGCCATTTCATAAAACCGCCGCCGCCATTTAATAAAATATATAATTATAAATTAAATAATTATAATTATATATTTTATCAATTAATATTTTATCAATTAATATTTTATCTAATTTCATTTCAGCAATTTTATTTCTAAGCCATTTTATTTCATGTATTTTGATTTCATGTAACATGATGGGTGCATATAACCATCATGAGGTGTTTAATTTTCAATGGTGGTGATTGTGCGATGTAGGCTATAAATAGCCACGTTATGAAGGATTTTATTAGTGAAGAATGAAATTGAGTTTAACCCTAATTTTCCCCTCTTAAGATTTCCCTCCTCTTTCCCCCTCTCAAAATTTTGGCCCCCTTCAATCCCTAGCCTCCAACTCTCCCTTCCACTCTTTGGCCGCCGGCCACCCTATCTCCTCCCCCTCTATTCGCCCCCTCTCCTCTCCTCCTTCCTTACCTCGTATTCCCCAACGAAAACCCGACCACCCCTTCCTCCCCCTCATAGCCGACCACCTCCTTCTCAAGAAGGCCGACCACCGTAATCCCTTCACAACCCGGCCACCCTTAATTTATATGGTGAAATTTCGGCCAAGGCATATAAGGTGGCCTCCTTGTGGATTCCAACTCTGGTGACTCCGAAGAAAGCGGCGTGCGTCTTCTCATTCCGGTGCGGCTCCGTGGAATTTCATGGAAGTGGATCTTTCCTCCTTCGTCATGTGATTCCTCCACTCATCCTTTT
This sequence comes from Platanthera guangdongensis, assembly GCA_039583875.1. NCBI lineage: Eukaryota > Viridiplantae > Streptophyta > Magnoliopsida > Asparagales > Orchidaceae > Platanthera > Platanthera guangdongensis. The sequence continues at coordinate 129,095,890 of CM077157.1, forward strand.
GGAAGATTTGAAGGTCTATTGCTTGGGATTGTGTAACGAAAATATCTACTCTTGTGTGATTCCTTTGTTAATTAGTTGAAGGTTGCAAGACATCGACTTTTATCCGCGGCTTTTGAATCCGTCATTTTAAAAACCTGATTTTATCGTTTAGGTTTTTCAATTTCATTAATCGAATCCGGATCGGGTGGATCCTTTTCTCTTGATCAAAATATTGGCGAATAGCCCTTATTAGACCTCTAAAGGATTGGCGAACCTTAATGTTATATTCGGATTTTTGGGAGCGAACAAGATTAATTTTGGATCGTACTGTTTAGTCAAGTTCTTCTCGGATTATGGTTGTGATGTTGCGTTATACACGACAAATATTAGAGCGGTTATGAGTCATAATTTTAGGTGTTGTGAAGGTTGTGGTATTGTTTGGCTAACAAGGATTACGCGTGTTAAATTTATCTCATGTGTTAAAAGACCTCAATTAAAAACTAAACCATTTGATTGTGCGAACGTAGAATTGGAACGTGAGAGAATGAGTCAGTGTCGTTGTCCGTTGCGGTTCGTCAGGAGACGTAGCCTGCATCACGGGTGCAGCGTTGAAGGTGTGCATGCCCAATGGGTCATCCATGACCACCGGGGAGAAAGGGCGCATTTGTTGGGAGCTAGGCGGAGTTGTCTTCGTGTTAATAGCAGCAGTCCTACAGCTGGTCGAGTTTGATGTGATATTGGGAATGGACTGGCTAGCGGAGCAGCGTGCCAGTATTGATTGCCTATACAAGGTGGTGACCCTAAGAAGCGAAGGACAGACAGAAGTTACGTTTGAGGGCCTTAATGGAGTGGCCTGTTCACTAATTTCGGCCATGCAGTTGATGCGGGTAGTTAACCAGGGTGGAGTAGCTCTTGTGGCATTATTGGAGGTTCTCCTTGCCAAGTTATCACTTAGGGAAGTACCCGTAGTGGAAGAGTTCAAGGATGGGTTTCTGGATGAACTTCCTGGAGCGCCTCCTCGACAGAAGATCGATTTCTCGATTGAGTTAGTGCGAGAGGCTAGGCCGGGGTCACGGCCTCCATTTAGGATGGCACCAAAGGAGTTGGCCGAATTCAAGGTACAGTTGTCAGAACTGTTGGAGCAGTGGTATATCAGACCCATTTCTTCACCGTAGAGCGCGCCAGTGTTGTTCGTGAAGAATAAAGATGGTAGTATGCGGCTGTGCATAGACTACCGAGAGTTGAATAAACTGGCTGTCAAGAATAAGTATTCGATTCCTCGGAAAGACGACCTATTCGACCAGTTGGTGGGGTCGATGGTGTATTCAAAGTTAGACTTAAAGTCACAATACTATCAGTTACGAATTTGAGACGAGGACATACCCAAGATAGCATTCAGTACGAGGTATGGTCATTTTGAGTTCTCGGTGATGTCGTTCGGGTTGACAAACGCACCATCCGTATTCATGGATTTGATGAATCAGGTATTTCGGAAATACTTTGACTCTTTTGTAGTTGTCTTTATTGATGACAATCTGGTGTACTCCAAATCGGAGGTGGAGCATGAGACTCACTTGAGAGTAGTTTTGCAAGTGTTGAGGGAGAACCAGCTTTATGCAAAGTTCTCAAAGTGCGAGTTCTGGCTCGAAAAGGCAGCATTTATGGGCCATGTGATTAGTGGGGATGGGGTGGCGGTAGATCCAACAAAAGTGGAAGCCATCGGAGACTGGCTATTTTTGAGAACTGTGGCGGAAGTCTGAAGTTTTCTTGGACTAGCCTGGTACTATACAAGATTCGTAGAAAACGTTTCGCAGATAGCTCTACCCCTCACATCCCTAACTCGTAAGGATCCGAAGTTTGTGTGGACTCAGGAGTGCAGTCAGGCATTTGAGACACTGAAGGAAAGACTGATGACGGCTACGATCCTAAGTCTACTGAAAGGGACCGAAGGATTTCAAATCTTCAGTGACACATCGGGTTGCGGTTTGGGTTGCATTTTGGTGCAACTTGGTAGTGTGATAGCCTTTGGGTCTAGTCAGCTGAATCCTCATGAGTGGAATTACCCCGTCCATGACTTGGAGTTGGCGGCAGTAATTTTAGGGTTGAAATTATGGCTGCACAATGTTTATAGTGCGAAGGTGGAGATCTTCACGGATCACAAAAGCCTGAAGTATCTCCTAGATCAGAAGGTCTTGAATATACGGCAGTGCAGGTGGGTCGAGTTCCTTGGATACTACGAGATGGCGATTCAGTATACGCCAGGCAAAGACAAAGTGGTGGCAGATGCCTTGAGTAGAAAATACTCGGGGCAAGGGAGTTGGCTCGATGCTCATGATGAGCAGTTGGTGTTGGACTGGGAGTCACTCGGCTTGGAGTGCGTAGCAAGGGGAGAGTATAGCGTGGCTCGGTTGAACTGGATTGAAATGCAGAATGACTTGTCCGATCGTATTCGGGAAGCGACCCGTTTGTATGTGGAGTTTCAACCATACGTGGTGGAAGCTCAAAAGGGAGAGAGCAGCGCCTGGGAGATAATTGATGGGATTCTGAGGAATGGCGGACGGATTTGTGTACCGCAGTTCGGCAAGCTCCGTGAGGAGTTGATGTTTGAGGCTTACTTTACAAGGTACTCCATTCACTCGGGCAGTACAAAGATGTACTTGGATATGAAGAAATCCTTTTGGTGGTCTGAACTGAAGCGGGATGTAACTTTGTATGTGAATCGATGCCAAACTTGTGCCTTGGTGAAGGCCAAGTGTCAGAAGTCGGGTGTGTTCCTGAAGCCTCTTCCAATCCCCGAGTGGAAATTCGAGGACATCTCCATGGATTTTGTGCATGGGTTACCTAGATCGTAGAAGGGTAACGACGCGATTTGGGTGATTGTGGATCGCTTAACCAAAGTGGTCACTTCATCCCAAATCGAAAGGAGGACAACATTGAGAAGCTGGTAGAGTAGTATGTTCGCAACATTGTGCGACTACATGGGATTCCTAAAAGTATAGTCAGCGATCATGACGGACGTTTCACATCCAAGGACTGGAGATTGGTTCAGAAGAGTTTGGGCACGAAGCTCAAGTTTAGTACGGCTTTCCATCCTCAAACTGACGGGCAAACCGAAAGAACAAATCGTACTATGGAAGATATACTGAGGATGTGTATTCTTGACTTCGGTAAGAAATGGGAGGATCACCTCTTCATGGTGGAGTTTGCGTACAATAACAGTTAACAAGCATGTATAAAAATGGCGCCATACAAAGCTTTGTATGGGAGGCGGTGTCGAACACCGATGTTTTAGACAAAGGCAGGAGACACCAAAATTTTGGGAAAGGAAATTGTAGCTGATGCATGTGAGTTGGTGTGAACCATTCATGAGCGCATGAAGGTGGCTCAGGATCGGCAAGCAAAATATTTCAATGCACGCCACAGGAAGCTGGAGTTCGCGGTAGGCGATTGGGTCTATTTAAAGATCAAGCCGTTCAAAGGCGTTTCACGGATTCGCCAACTCAAGAAGTCGAGTCTGAGGTTTTTGGGATCTTTCGAGGTTGTTGAACGGGTATGAGAAGCAGCATACCGGTTGGCATTGTCCGAAGAGCTGAGTGGATTACACAACGTCTTCCATGTCTCCATCTTGAGGAAAGCCTTGGTAGAGGCTAGTGTGGTGATCGAATCAGTATCAGTGCCGATAGAGGAAGACTTGAGGACGCTAGTTCGTCCAGTTGCTATAGAGGATTCAGAAATTCGGCAGTTGCGGAACAAAGAGGTCAAACTCGTAAAAGTCCAATGGGACAACTGCGGCCGTGAGGATCTCTCTTGGGAGCAAGAACAACCCATGCAGGAGGAGTATCTAGAGTTTTTTCGTTCAGGTTTCATTTAAGTTTTCTATACACCTTTTTGCTTTTGGGAAATTCGGGATGAAATTCTTTTAAGGGGGAGAGAGTTGTAACGCCCCAAAATTCAAAAGAGGGATGAGCAGCGTCAAGAACCAAGTTTGGGTCTTGGTAAGGGTCACACGGCCTGGGACACAGGCATGTCCATGGCCGTGTCGTGCTCGGGTTCGTCGAGAGCCCGAGAAGTCGACGATTTTTGCTGTATGAAGTGTCGAGACAGGGTACACGGCCTAGGACACGGTCGTGTCCGTGTCGTGCTCGAGTTCGTCGAGATCCCGGGTGGTCTATGAACTGCGCTCAACGAAATGTCGAGACAGTGAACACGGCTTTGGACACGGGCGTGTCCAAGGTCGTGTCATGCGCGTGTTCGACAAATTTTCCGCAGAGTCGACATGAAGGCAGTCGATGATCGTCGAGACTTCGAACACGGCCTGAGACATGGGCCTATCCCAGGCCGTGTCCTACTCAGGTTGTGAGCCCCGGGCCATGTAAGAGGATTGAACATGGCCTAGAGCCCAGGCATGTTCGGCCTGACACGGGCATGTCAATTTCGACGCGGGCGTGTCAATTACCCGTGTCCTTCTCGGGTGGTTTTTGATCCTATGTCGATGGAGGAACATGCCCAGCAATACGGGCGTGTACTGAGTGACACGGGCGTGTCATGTTCGACACGGGCGTGTCTAGTGCTCGTGTCCTGTTCTGGGTGCGACAGTTTCGGCGTCGATTTAAGCACACAGCCTTGGACACGGGCGTGTCGCAAGCCGTATTCGGCCTAGGTGTTTTGATTTTAGGTTCGGATCATGGTCGTCCGTTTACTTCTTTTGGGATCTGATGGTCCAGGGTTGTCCTTGCTGACTAAGTACGGGAATAGGGTTTGTGAACCATCATTCTTCATCAAGTACTCTCTTTCTAAGTTCTAAAGAGAAGTGAGAGCAAGGAAGGAGGTGGAAGAGAGATCCGGCTGCCGGAGAAGCTTCGGTGCTCCAAATCACTAGCCGAGTCCGGATCTGTGGAGGCAAGACCGTTGCGAAGGTTTTCATCCGGCTATGTTTCCATGGCTAGGAAGAGGTTTCGTAAGGTAACGAAACTTCTCCTCTTGGTTTTAGGATGCATGTTTAGCATCTTTTCTTTCAATCTATTGGGCATCAAATCTATCACATGCGAGGGGTTTGGGTCGCTATGGTTCAAGAGGAACCTCCGGGTCGATTGAGTCCGTACCCGACATGTTTTTGCTTTAGAGATCCGCTCTGTTAGTGGATTAGGCATTGTGGGTGAAGCCGTGGTCGCGACCGTTAGTCCTACTCGGTGATGTTGCATACGAGCTTTAAGGATTTTGTAGAAATCCGTTGCGGCAAGACGCCATTTGCGATGTTTGTGTTTTCCCCCTTTTCTCGAATGAGTATGTGTAGCTGGAACCGGACAAGGTTAGCTCCGCAATGGCGGTAGATGGTTTCCTTGGTGGACAAGGTTAGCTCCGCATTGGCGGCAGATGGTTTCCTTGGTGCGCGAGGACGTTGCAGTACAAATGAGGTATTGGGGTGGGAATGACTTTGGACTGTAAAGCGCTAATGCATGGCTTTGTATCCGTGATCGACTGGCTATCCCGTTACATACAAGTCATGTGGGAAGAGTGTCCCGGCAAGGCTAGTCCCCTTCTGTGAGACTGGCGAGAACTCCAAGCATGGGGCACGCCCAGGAAATGAGGCCATGAGCGGGTGGGGTCCGGCAAGGGTCCTTAGAATCAGTCAGTGTGTTAGATGTAATCCTGACATGAGAAGTCAGAGCTTGCAGGCAAGCCCCAGTCTAAGACCTTGAGCGGGTGGGGCCTTGGCAAGAGTTCTGTGTGGCGACTTGTATGTCGTTAGGGGAATTGTAGTACCCTATTATTTGTGGCTTAACGCCAATGGGGAAATTGGAAGTACCCGAATGTTTGATGATGTGCTAGATGCATACATGATAGGGTGCCTTGGGTGAAGCCCGGGTTTTGCATACATGCTGCATAGTAGGCCCTTTTTCATTATATGCTCAATAATAGAAAATGTGCATGTTGTTTGAGACATCCAATCCTGTTATTTTAGTACTTTACTTGTTTACGAATATGGTATACGAAGTGCTGAGTTGAAGGTTGGAGGGGTACCCTGGGGTCCGTTAGGGGCAGCCGGGAGGAGATGTGTTTGTTACACAGTTTGTAAGACCCCCTTTTTTTCCTTCTTCGTCGACTCCGGGGTCTTAGGCCCAGAACCGCCGTTTTGCGGTGACTCCTTCACGCCCTGAAGGGTCATCACCACAAAGCGCCGATTCTGCCGGCCGAATTCGATCACAGAAAAGTAGCATAAAGATGTAAATGCAAAATTGCAGTCCACAGAGAATCACATGTCATAATAAATATAACTCCACGAAGGGAGTGTCCACAGAATAATACATCAGAGTAGCAAAATACGGGCTTAAGCCCGGTACATCATATCCTCACTACAAAAAGATCACTCATGCGGAAGCAGAAAAACTACTCAAGGTCGAGGCTCACGGTCCCGGCTGTGTGAACTCCGGAGCTAGACTGCCCCACCTCCAAGCGCACCGGTCTCTGGGGCTGCTCCTCCATGCTGGTCTCCACGATCCCCTAAATGATGCGGTTTGAAAACCGTTAGTCAAAAGACTAAGTCCTATCATCCCCCGCCCCTTCCCCCACGGCTCCTAGGCACCGAGCGGAGAGGAAGAAAGGGGAGGACTTGAAGGTGGAGAATATCAAAAGCAGATGGCAGCGGTCCTATACTAGCAAATTCTATAGCATGTAAAGACAATAAGCTGAAATATGAAAAGTAACCTTCCCTATGTGAAAACACATAAGCCAAGGGGTCTTCTGCAAGGCTCCCATCGTATAAAAAGTCTCATACCAATTTATACGATGGGGTGTCGGTTGTCAAACAGCTGTAAATATATATATATATCCAAATTTAACCTTAATTTATAAACTTGCTCACACAAGCTTATAGACCAAGGGGTCGTTTTGCAGGTCCTAAAGTATAAGCGTCTCATACCACTTATACTTTAGGTGTCAAGGTTAAAGGAAACGATTATGCTATGACATGCAAGTGGGTATGATGGACATGCAAGTGCAACACACACACCCGACTCTGTGCACACAGACCTTTAGTTCCCCCTTTCTGGAGTCGTAACCTCCCAGGATACCTCCGTAGTGGCAGACGGAAGCGGTGGGTTGGGCCTCGCCCACCTCTAAACCAGTAAAGCACTACCGGTCAGACCTATCGTACGCCTCAACGCTTGGTGCACGAAGCGGACTCCTGCGTACTCTTGTCGGCTGGCGCACCGGACTTCTGTTGGCGAAGTGCTAACCACACTTGCCGAGTCAACGTATTGGCGTCGGTGCATCGACCCTCCAATACCGAAGACCCACCACCTTAATTTCCTTTCCTTTTATGCACATGCAAATTAGCGTAATCAAGAACCGAGCCGAAGCTCCCCGGACCAACACGTCCGTCTCAAACAATCGAGCCGAAGCTCCCCGGACCCAAAGTCCGCCTTTTAACCATCCGAGCCGAAGCTCTTAGCTAACATCTGGTGCCATCAGTGTTTGTGAAATGTGCAACCCTAATTACTAAGTTACTCTTTTCAGCTTGTTAAAATAGTTTACGTTAACCTAGGACTGCCCCCGGTATTCCCTGTGAAGGGCTCTCAAGGGGCACTAGGAACTGTGTTGGGATTACGCCCAGCGTTCCCTTTCGCAAGGTACTTATTTTTTTATTGGTTGATTCCCTTACCCTTTGCTTTCTCATGTTCCGATATGCTAATCCTAGGGTGATTTGACTCCAACTCTCTCCTTGGGTAGGACGATCTTTCGTCGAACCCGAACGCCTCTAAACCCTAGGCAAAAACCACACTCTACTCACTCATCTTCCATAGATGCCACCCATTCTACTTATCCTTCCAGAAATCCATCAAGACCCATCACACATGCTCTAATTCATATCCAAAATGATTTCCTGCAGTTTTGCTATATGCAGAGCACTTAAGCTACATGACCCGTAAAAAAGGGAAGTACATGAAATACTCATCCAGTACCCCTATGATAATTACTAGAGGGCTAAAATGATATTTGAAGCATAAATCCAGAAATCCATAATTTTCCTAATTTGTCTGATAATTTATTTATTTATTCTAGTATCCAAAAAGCCCAAGTTTGAACATGAAGTAGCAATTTCAGACAAGATAATGTTCCAATAAATTTATGGTAATTACAAAATGCATAATCAACTCTAAGGCCTAAGTCTTCAAATTTTTCAGCAAGGTTTGGGCCCTTAAATTTAATTTCAAAGTTACCTCATAAAAAGTCAATTTAAAATATTTTACAGTAATAATACCTCCAAAAATTCAGAGAAACTTCAGGGATGATTATGATGACCAACAAATACCCTAGAAAAAGTTTCATAATTTATCATTTAAAAATAAGGCTATATTTGATTTTATCATGAAATTTTAAGTTTTTGGGTTAATGAACAAAGTATACTAATTAACCATCAAATATTTCCACAAAAATTCCCACATGATAATATTGATCTAGAAACACTATGTAGCAAGTTTCATAATTTTTCAATAAGTAATGGGCTCTTGCAAGAATTATTTATTATGTAACCAAAATAAAGCACTTGTGAAGTAGATGCCCTAACTAGATATCCAAAAATTCTATCAAAATTCATACATGATTAGTATAGCCTAAAACTAGCTCTGCCAATGTTTCATGCCCTTTCAATGGGCAGTGAGACCACAATAGCCAAATTATTAATTAGGGCAATCCTATTGGTTACAAATGAAGTGCTACAAATATTGATCAAAACTCCTCAAGTAAATTATCAGAGGCTCAAAATATCCTCATTCCCTCACTACCCAAATTTGGTTAAGTTTCAAGATGTTTAGCTAACACAAACCTACACTACAAGTTTTAGGTCCTAAGCTAGGGTTAGGGTTTTGGGGACCCTACCCTTTTCAAAATTAGCTAATATTTTTAACAGATGGTTTTATACATCCTAGGAACCTCCTTGCAGAATTTGGGTGTCCATCCAAGGTGTTTAGGACCCATGCCCTTCACAAGGCAAAAAGGTCCCTCCTTAGGGTTTGGCCTAGGAACTTAGGGCAAATCAATTCCACACTACCCCACATTCCATGGGGAGGTGCTAAGTGCCATAACAAGTCAGTGGCCCAAATTTTAGCCTCTGTTGAGGTGGTTTGGTCACTCAAAATCAGAAATGCACCTTTTGACCAAAATACTCTTATTAAGGTATAGTTAGGGTTGGGTCAAAACCTATTCAAAACACATCCAAATTAGGTGAAACTTTATACAGATACCTAACATGAGCCCAGGGACCACTCACCAAAATTTGGGAGGGTTTGGAGGTAATTTGACTACTTAATTTAATTACCCTAGCTTTATTAAATAAAGTCAAAACCTTTAGGAAATTTGTGTCCAAAAATTCTGAGCTTTGGGCAGGCCCTAGGTATAGGTAGGTTAGGTTCCCTGCCAAAATTTCAACTGATTTGGGCTAGGGATGAAGTGTGGGCACTCAATTTAATGACTGTCTAGCCCTAAGGGTATGTCCCACCAAAATGGGTGCCCTGGTCAGACCATGCACCCAAATGGGTTCAAACAAATTTTAAATAAAATAGACTTAGAGGGCTACAACTTTTGTGTTGAAAGTTTGTCCACCAGAAGACCCTAAGTATTTTTAAAAATTAAAACCTTTTAATGTATAATGTGTGACAGAAATGAAATAATCCAGAAATAATTTCCTATAGTTTATTCCCTGATGCAGCACGAATCTTGGCGCAGGGATCAACGGCATCCAGTCATCTTCTCCATTCAGCCAACGATCCCGATTGATCCCGCCTGGAGCAACTTCCAAACGCCACCGCCGGCGATCCGGCCGCCTCCCCGGCCGGCCACCGCCACCACCACCTCCGTAGAGGTGGTGGCCGTCGCCAGGCGGCGGCTTGGCCACCGGAGGGCCGTTTTCCGGCGATCCCGAGAGGAGGATTTCCATGGAAAAACCATGAAATTTCTAAATGGATTCGAGCTCAATTGAGCCCGAACCTTGAACCTAGTGATTGCTAAGAACTATCCATGAGAGAAGGGGTGGAGGAGGACCTTCTTGGCGGCCTGAATGCGGGAAGAGCGGCGGGATGCCATTGACGACGGCGGCGGCGCTCGGCTTCTGCAACAGTACAGTGGGATGGCTCGTCTCCTCCAGGTAAACGCTCGAAAATATTCCCCTTGGCCCCCTGATGGTGTTTAAATGGCAATTGGGGAAGGGGGGTGGCTGGTTCTTCAATGGCCATCAACACCATTAATGGTGTGGCTCGGGTAGAGTGGAGGGGGGCTGAATCCACCCCTTGGTGGCCGGGAAATGACTGGAATCAACTCCTCTCCCCTAGAGGAGTTGATTGCAGCCATAAATGGTGGCTGTTAGCCTCCCTTGGCCGGCCTTCCACTCTCCCCTTCCTCTTCCTCATCTTCTCTCTCCTCCATTATCATGGAGGGGAGCTCCTCTCCTAGTCACCTCTGGTTGACTGGTCAACCCCACAAGTTAAATGCAGCCCACTTGGTTATGATGGTCATGGAAATGGGGTTAGCCTAAGGGAGAAGTGGCTTGGGCTTGGGTTAGCCCTTTTGGGCTAGGTTTGACTTGACCTAAATGAGGGTTGACCCGGGCCAATTTGACCATCTGGGTTGACCCCATTGGGTTTTTAGTGGCCCATTGGACTCCCTTAAGGTCTAGGGTTACTTGAATAGGGTTGGTTGGGCATCTTGGTGGTCACATGTCCCTTGGCAAGGGCACTTTGACCATTTTAGGGCTAGAGTTGACTTGGGTCAACATGACCAACTGGGTTGACCCCTATGGGTCCTTGGTGACCCATTGGCTTCCCCTAAGGTCTAGGTAGGGTTATGTAGGGTTACCCTGCACTTTGGAGGTCACATACCCTTAGTAAGGGTACTTTGACCAGATTTGGAGCTTGAGTTGACCTGGGTCAACCTGGCCTCTAGGGCTGGCCCCAATGTGTCCTTAGTGACCCTTTGACCTCATTTTAGGGTTAGGAGGGCATAGGTGGGGTCCTATAGGCTAGGAGTAGGTCAATTGACCCTAAGTAGGCTAGTTTGACCCATTTAGGGCTAGGGTGGACATTGGTCAACTGAGCCGCTTTGGTTGACCCCAATGGGTTCTTATGGCTCTAATGGGCCTCCCAAGGTATTAGGGGTGTTGTGGTAGGGTCTTGGGGTTAGGGTGTAGCCCATGGCCATCCTAAACCACTGTTCAGAGGTCTACTATTTGCAGACCATGATGATTTTCCACATTTTGTCTCTTATCTCTTGGCCCATTTCTGGCTTCCTAGGGTTTTGTCATGACCTAGTCATGGCCAAGACCACTCTTAGGGGTCTAGTTGGAAATGGGATGTTACAAATCCCAATAAACAAAACAAAGATTTCGTCCCCGAAATCAAGGTTAAGCCTACGGGAATTTCTACCGAAGAAAAGAACCTTGGAACATCCCATCATGACGCCTTGTTTGCTAAATTAGGTTTAAAGGGAAACCTAGATCTATGACCATTTTGCCCAATCGGCAAACCAAGATCCCAATAAACAAGGAATAAGCCCCCAATAAACAAAAGATAAGCATCTATCTGCCTAGAGCAGCCCTTAGTAATTTAAAGCAGGAAATAAATTAACATCTTGAGGGGTCTGAGAGGTATACCTGACTGAATAACTCTGGGTATCTTTGTTGCATCAGGTCCTGCGGCTCCTAGGTATGCTCCTCCTGGCCGTGGTTCCTCCACAGGACCTTGACTAGTGGGACCTTCTTGTGTCGCAAGACCCGTACTCCTCGGTCGTCGATCCTCACCGGCTCCAAACGAACCGACCGGTCTGAAGCTACCGGCCCTTCGGGGGTCAAAATCTGCTGCTCCGGGCGTATCAGAGCCCTCCTCAGCGAAGAAATATGGAAGACGTCGTGCAGCGCTTCCAGCTCCGGTGGTAACTCCAGCCTGTAGGCTAGGGGTCCGATCCGCTCTAGGATCCTGTAAGGGCCCATGTACCTAGGGCTGAGCTTCTTCCTCCGACCACGCACCCGCGAGACTCCATGCATGGGCCGGATCTTCAGAAACACACGGTCTCCCACCTGGAACTCCACCTGCCGATGTCGGGCGTCATAATACTTAGCATGTCTGCTCTGCGCCTCTAGCATCCTGTCTCTGATCAGCCTCACCTGAGCCTCGGTGTCTTCAACAAACTCTGATCCCAACACCTTCGGATCTTTGTCCTGAACCCAAGAAAGCGGGGTCCGGCATCTCCTCCCGTACAAGGCTTCGTAAGGCGCCATCCTGATGCTGGACTGGTAGCTGTTGTTATAGGAGAACTCGACCAGGGGTAAGAGTTTCTCCCACGGTTCCCCGCGGTCCAAAATGCATAGCCTCAGAAGATCTTCCAGCGTCCGGTTGGTGCGTTCTGTCTGCCCGTCCGCCTGGGGATGAAATGCAGTGCTGAAGGTCAATCGCGTGCCTAAGTAAGCTTGCACGGATCTCCACTCCCTGGAGGTGAACCGGCCATCCCGATCCGACACTATCGTCTTGGGCACCCCGTGATATCGAATGAACTGCTCCACAAATCTCCGTACTAAAACTCCCACAGCGTCGTCCTTCCTGATCGGAATGAACCTGGCTACCTTAGTCAACCGATCGACGATGACCCAAATCGAGTCATTCCCTGTTCGTGATCGGGGAAGTCCGTGAATAAAATCCATCGCGATGTCTTCGAACTTCCACTCCGGTACCGGGAGTGGTTGCAACAACCCCACAGGGTTTTTGCACTCTGCCTTCACCAGCTGACAAGCTTCGCAGTGGGTCACAAACTGAGTAATATCCTTCTTCATGCCAGGCCAGTACATAGTCTTCTTCAAATCCGCAGTCATCTTCGTGATGCCCGGGTGCACCGAGTATCTGCTGTGGTGGGCTTCTGCCATAATATCTTCCCGGACCTGGCCTCCTCCCGGTATATAAGTCCGACCTCTGAAGCATACCACGCCGTCCCTCATCGTATAATCTCCTGCTGCACCGTTCTCCAAGGACCAGAATATCGGCTCCAGATCGACATCTCGCCTCTGTCCCTCTCTGACTCTGTCCCGGATATCATCTGTAGCACTCACCGCTGCTAAATACTCCGTGTAAAGCTCGGGGTCCTCGGATGACACCAGTGTGATGTGCATATCCTCCAATCTCCTCGCCAACTCCATAGACATAACCTGAGTCCCGACTGCGAAAGTGCCAGCTCTCCGACTCAATGCCTAATGAAAGTGGACAATTTACATGTGATCCCCCATATGGGCACACCACTGCTTCCGTTGCTTAGTTTGTCCCCAAACTAAACCCGCACGGGGGTGACCCAGGGTTGTGGACTGCTACTTTTCGATCGAGGTCTCCTCTGATACCACTTGTAAGACCCCCTTTTTTTTCCTTCTTCGTCGACTCCGGGGTCTTAGGCCCAGAACCGCCGTTTTGCGGTGACTCCTTCACGCCCTGAAGGGTCATCACCACAAAGCGCCGATTCTGCCGGCCGAATTCGATCACAGAAAAGTAGCATAAAGATGTAAATGCAAAATTGCAGTCCACAGAGAATCACATGTCATAATAAATATAACTCCACGAAGGGAGTGTCCACAGAATAATACATCAGAGTAGCAAAATACGGTCTTAAGCCCAGTACATCATATCCTCACTACAAAAAGATCACTCATGCGGAAGCAGAAAAACTACTCAAGGTAGAGGCTCACGGTCCCGGCTGTGTGAACTCCGGAGCTAGACTGCCCCACCTCCAAGCGCGCCGGTCTCTGGGGCTACTCCTCCATGCTGGTCTCCACGATCCCCTAAATGATGCGGTTCGAAAACCGTTAGTCAAAAGACTAAGTCCTATCATCCCCCGCCCCTTCCCCCACGGCTCCTAGGCACCGAGCGGAGAGGAAGAAAGGGGAGGACTTGAAGGTGGAGAATATCAAAAGCAGATGGCAGCGGTCCTATACTAGCAAATTCTATAGCATGTAAAGACAATAAGCTGAAATATGAAAAGTAACCTTCCCTATGTGAAAACACATAAGCCAAGGGGTCTTCTGCAAGGCTCCCATCGTATAAAAAGTCCCATACCAATTTATACGATGGGGTGTCGGTTGTCAAACAGCAGTAAATATATATATATCCAAATTTAACCTTAATTTATAAACTTGCCCACACAAGCTTATAGACCAAGGGGTCGTTTTGCAGGTCCTAAAGTATAAGCGTCCCATACCACTTATACTTTAGTTGTCAAGCTTAAAGGAAACGATTATGCTATGACATGCAAGTGGGTATGATGGACATGCAAGTGCAACACACACACCCGACTCTGTGCACACAGACCTTTAGTTCCCCCTTTCTGGAGCTGTAACCTCCCAGGATACCTCCGTAGTGGCAGACGGAAGCGGTGGGTTGGGCCTCGCCCACCTCTAAACCAGTAAAGCACTACCGGTCAGACCTATCGTACGCCTCAACGCTTGGTGCACGAAGCGGACTCCTGCGTACTCTTGACGGCTGGCGCACCGGACTTCTGTTGGCGAAGTGTTAACCACACTTGCCGAGTCAACGTATTGGCGTCGGTGCATCGACCCTCCAATACCGAAGACCCACCACCTTAATTTCCTTTCCTTTTATGCACATGCAAATTAGCGTAATCAAGAACCGAGCCGAAGCTCCCCGGACCAACACGTCCGTCTCAAACAATCGAGCCGAAGCTCCCCGGACCCAAAGTCCGCCTTTTAACCATCCGAGCCGAAGCTCCCAGCTAACATCTGGTGCCATCAGTGTTTGTGAAATGTGCAACCCTAATTACTAAGTTACTCTTTTCAGCTTGTTAAAACAGTTTACGTTAACCAAGGACTGCCCCCGGTATTCCCTATGAAGGGCTCTCAAGGGGCACTAGGAACTGTGTTGGGATTACGCCCAGCGTTCCCTTTCGGAAGGTACTTATTTTGTTATTGGTTGATTCCCTTACCCTTTGCTTTCTCATGTTCCGATATGCTAATCCTAGGGTGATTTGACTTCAACTCTCTCCTTGGGTAGGACGATCTTTCGTCGAACCCGAACGCCTCTAAACCCTAGGCAAAAACCACACTCTACTCACTCATCTTCCATAGATGCCACCCATTCTACTTATCCTTCCAGCAATCCATCAAGACCCATCACACGTGCTCTAATTCATATCCAAAATGATTTCCTGCAGTTTTGCTATATGCAGACCACTTAAGCTACATGACCGGTAAAAAAGGGAAGTACATGAAATACTCATCCAGTACCCCTATGATAATTACTAGAGGGCTAAAATGATATTTGAAGCATAAATCCAGAAATCCATAATTTTCCTAATTTGTCTGATAATTTATTTATTTATTCTAGTATCCAAAAAACCCAAGTTTGAACATGAAGTAGCAATTTCAGACAAGATAATGTTCCAATAAATTTATGGTAATTACAAAATGCATAATCAACTCTAAGGCCTAAGTCTTCAAATTTTTCAGCAAGGTTTGGGCCCTTAAATTTAATTTCAAAGTTACCTCATAAAAAGTCAATTTAAAAGATTTTACAGTAATAATACCTCCAAAAATTCAGAGAAACTTCAGGGATGATTGTGATGGCCTACAAATACCTTAGAAAAAGTTTCATAATTTAGCATTTAAAAATAAGGCTATATTTGATTTTCTCATGAAATTTCAAGTTTTTGGGTTAATGAACAAAGTATACTAATTAACCATCAAATATTTCCACAAAAATTCCCACATGATAATATTGATCTAGAAACACTATGTAGAAAGTTTCATAATTTTTCAATAATTAATGGGCTCTTGCAAGAATTATTTAGTATGTAACCAAAATAAAGCACTTGTGAATTAGATGCCCTAACTAGATATCCAAAAATTCTATCAAAATTCATACATGATTAGTATAGCCTAAAACTACCTCTACCAATGTTTCATGCCCTTTCAATGGGCAGTGAGACCACAATAGCCAAATTATTAATTAGGGCAATCCTATTGGTTACAAATGAAGTGCTACAAATATTGATCAAAACTCCTCAAGTAAATTATCAGAGGCTCAAAATATCCTCATTCCCTCACTACCCAAATTTGGTTAAGTTTCAAGATGTTTAGCTAACCCAAACCTACACTACAAGTTTTAGGTCCTAAGCTAGGGTTAGGGTTTTGGGGACCCTACCCTTTTCAAAATTAGCTAATATTTTTAACAGAGGGTTTTATACATCCTAGGAACCTCCTTGCAGAATTTGGGTGTCCATCCAAGGTGTTTAGGACCCATGCCCTTCACAAGGCAAAAAGGTCCCTCCTTAGGGTTTGGCCTAGGAACTTAGGGCAAATCAATTCCACACTACCCCACATTCCATGGGGAGGTGCTAAGTGCCATAATAAGTCAGTGGCCCAAATTTCAGCCTCTGTTGAGGTGATTTGGTCACTCAAAATCAGAAATGCACCTTTTGACCAAAATACCCTTATTAAGGTATAGTTAGGGTTGGGTCAAAACCTATTCAAAACATATCCAAATTAGGTGAAACTCTATACAGATACCTAACATGAGCCCAGGGACCACTCACCAAAATTTGGGAGGGTTTGGAGGTAATTTGACTACTTAATTTAATTACCCTGGCTTTATTAAATAAAGTCAAAACTTTAGGAAATTTGTGTCCAAAAATTCTAAGCTTTGGGCAGGCCCTAGGTATAGGTAGGTTAGGTTCCCTGCCAAAATTTCAACTGATTTGGGCTAGGGATGAAGTGTGGGCACTCAATTTAATGACTGTCTAGCCCTAAGGGTATGTCCCACCAAAATGGGTGCCCTGGTCAGACCATGCACCCAAATGGGTTCAAAAAACTTTTAAAATAAAATAGACTCAGAGGGCTACAACGTTTGTGTTGAAAGGTTTTCCACCAGAGGACCCTAAGTATTTTTAAAAATTAAAACCTTTTAATGTATAATGTGTGACAGAAATGAAATAATCCAGAAATAATTTCCTATAGTTTATTCCCTGATGCAGCACGAATCTTGGCGCAGGGATCAACGGCATCCAGTCATCTTCTCCATTCAGCCAATGATCCCGATTGATCCCGCCCGGAGCAACTTCCAAATGCCACCGCCGGCGATCCGGCCGCCTCCCCGGCCGGCCACCGCCACCACCACCTCCGTTGAGGTGGTGGCCGTCGCCAGGCGGCGGCTTGGCCGCCGGAGGGCCGTTTTCCGGCGATCCCGAGAGGAGGATTTCCATGGAAAAACCATGAAATTTCGAAATGGATTCGGGCTCAATAGAGCCCGAACCTTGAACCTAGTGATTGCTAAGAACTATCCATGAGAGAAGGGGTGGAGGAGGACCTTCTTGGCGGCCTGAATGCGGGAAGAGCGGCGGGATGTCATTGACGACGGCGGCGGCGCTCGGCTTCTGCAATAGTATAGTGGGATGGCTCGTCTCCTCCAGGTAAACGCTCGAAAATATTCCCCTTGGCCCCCTGATGGTGTTTAAATGGCAATTGGGGAAGGGGGTGGCTGGTTCTTCAATGGCCATCAACACCATTAATGGTGTGGCTCGGGTAGAGTGGAGGGGGGTTGAATCCACCCCTTGGTGGACGGGAAACGGCTGGAACCAACTCCTCTCCCCTAGAGGAGTTGATTTCAGCCATAAATGGTGGTTGTTAGCCTCCCTTGGCCGGCCTTCCACTCTCCCCTTCCTCTTCCTCATCTTCTCTCTCCTCCATTATCATGGAGGGGAGCTCCTTCTCTCTCCTAGTCACCTCTAGTTGACTGGTCAACCCCACAAGTTAAATGCAGCCCACTTGGTTATGATGGTCATGGAAATGGGGTTAGCCTAAGGGAGAAGTGGCTTGGGCTTGGGTTAGCCCTTTTGGGCTAGGTTTGACTTGACCTAAATGAGGGTTGACTCGGGCCAATTTGACCATCTGGGTTGACCCCATTGGGTTTTTAGTGGCCCATTGGACTGCCTTAAGGTCTAGGGTTACTTGAATAGGGTTGGTTGGGCATCTT
The DNA here is from genome assembly GCA_039583875.1 of Platanthera guangdongensis. Taxonomy (NCBI): domain Eukaryota; kingdom Viridiplantae; phylum Streptophyta; class Magnoliopsida; order Asparagales; family Orchidaceae; genus Platanthera; species Platanthera guangdongensis. The sequence continues at coordinate 129,113,874 of CM077157.1, forward strand.
GGTGGTCACATGTCCCTTGGCAAGGGCACTTTGACCATTTTAGGGCTAGAGTTGACTTGGGTCAACATGACCAACTGGGTTGACCCCTATGGGTCCTTGGTGACCCATTGGCTTCCCCTAAGGTCTAGGCAGGGTTATGTAGGGTTACCCTGCACTTTGGAGGTCATATACCCTTAGTAAGTGTACTTTGACCAGATTTGGAGCTTGAGTTGACCTGGGTCAACCTGGCCTCTAGGGCTGGCCCCAATGTGTCCTTAGTGACCCTTTGACCTCATTTTAGGGTTAGGATGGCATAGGTGGGGTCATATAGGCTAGGAGTAGGTCAATTGACCCTAAGTAGGCTAGTTTGACCCATTTAGGGCTAGGGTTGACCTTGGTCAACTGAGTCGCTTTGGTTGACCCCAATGGGTCCTTATGGCTCTAATGGGCCTCCCAAGGTATTAGGGGTGTTGTGGTAGGGTCTTGGGGTTAGGGTGTAGCCCATGGCCATCCTAAACCATTGTTCAGAGTTCTACTATTTGCAGACCATGATGATTTTCCACATTTTGTCCCCTATCTCTTGGCCCATTTCTGGCTTCCTAGGGTTTTGTCATGACCTAGTCATGGCTAAGACCACTCTTATGGGTCTAGTTGGAAATGGGATGTTACACAGTTAGAGGTCAACATTTGCTGACCTACGTTACAATAACTTTTTACAGGGCAAGGATCGCAAGCAGGAGCAAGCTCGCCTGCCAAAAAGGCCTAAGCCTCATGAAGTGTTACCAGCTTTGCATTAGCTCTACTTTTGTGATATTGTATGTTTGATGCTTTAGACTTCCGGCTTGCATGTCGAGGTAGCTTAGGAGTGCCTTTGCACATTGATGTGTTATGTATCAATTGAATTGTGGACTCTCGTTTGTTGTAAGGCCATAAGGTCGTTTTGATACTCCTATATGTGTGGATAACTTCTAGTCTGGTTTGTTGTTTCTGCTGTTGTTTGCTTCTGAGTTTTGAGTTGGGTATATTATATCATTTTTTTAATGCTAAAGTTGTGGCGTCTGTATGTTGTGGGGCCCCGACCAGACCCATAATATACGGTCATTACAGGGGAGACGTTACATAAGCGCTCCACTTCCAGGATCAGCCACAAAACTTTCCTCACCTACGATCTTTGAAAACTTTCGGGCAAAACAGGGGTTAAGGTCAAATATCCTAATGTCAAAAATCCATGAAACGGGAAAATCATACTGTGCCCGCAATGATCTCGGCAAGAGCTTTCCGGATTTATGTTTTGTTAAGGGTTTCGTGCACCAGAGCTCCCAAAGGGCGATGGCCTGAAGACTACATGATGTTCGATTCGCTCTCTTTTTTCCGGACTTTGGGCCAACAACTTGGGGAAGATGATGAATAGGGTTTCTTAAGTACATATATATAAATATATAATATATTATACTTATAATAATTAGAAAGTCTCGAACGGAGAGAATGACCAAATCACCTCGGGTTTTTGACAAAATTTGCACCAAAGCTAAATGTTGGAGCTACGAATTCAACGGCAAAGTCGAAATCAGGATCCAACAAATCAAACTCAGGTTAAATTTCATCGAAGTTAAAACAACAAAACATCCTTAAAAAATTCACCAAGTCTCCAAAAATGCTCGGTTCACAATAAAACTTCACAAATACACTTAAAATTAATCACTATAATTTTCCAGGACAAAAACTCTAATTTTGATGAGTCTAAAACCTAGTCGTCTTGCACCAACGAACAAAATCTCGTACTAACAACGGCGCACCGTTAACCCTGTGTCAATGTAACACCCTTACATTATTATTACTCCACTAAAGGGATTGAAATAATTATAGAAAAATTAGGGGCGTTACACATACTATTCATCAGACTCATGAATGCAGAAGGGGCATTTGTGATCCTGAAGGGCATCACCGTGAATTTGTATAGTCTATATTGCGAACTGAAAGATATCTTTTGTATATCTTCTTCCTTGATCTATAGCTGGTAGTATCCAGATCTTAAATCAAGCTTGGAGAACTAATAGGCTCCCTACAATTGGTCAAATAGCTCGTCAATCCTCTGTAGTGGATAATTATTCCATAATGTTAGTTGGTTCAGCTCCCGGTAATCAATGCCGAGTCGTAGCGACACATCCTTCGTCTTTACAAATAATACTAGTGATCCCCACGATGATGAGCTCGGCCGATCGAATCCTGAATCTACAAGATCCTATAGCTGGGTCCTGAACTCTTCCAACTCCTATGGGGCTATCCTGTAAGGTGCCCGAGACACAGGCCTCGCTCCCGGTACCAATTGGATCCGGAATTCCATATCTCGAGTCGGAGGCAATTCAGGAAATTTATTAATGAAATAAATGTGATTTAATGACTTAGCAAAAATCCAAGTTTCTATCACATGGTTATATTGATGTTTTAGTCATCTTAAAATTTTGGTAGGATTTTCGGAAGTCATATACATGGGGAATTTCCAAAAATTTAAATTGTCACACATTTGTATTAATGAAATATTTATGGTTAATATTATCTAGAAAATTCTAAAATTTGGGCTATGCTGTTATTAGGCCTTTTCAAATCTATGGTAATTTTCTCAGATTTTTTGAATGAGTTATTTTAGTACTTACTGTGCAGTGTCACATATTTACCCTTTCAATCATATATGTAAATTATGGATATAATCTTTCTGGAAAATTGTGAAACTCTATAAATCATGGTATTTCATCATTTTGTACCACTGAAAATTTTATTAGAGCATTTGAAGTTCTGGATATGATACTTCCTTTAAAAATTGATACAAGTCATGATTTTAATAAATTTTTATTGATGATAAAATTAATTTGTAATGTTATAAAATTCTGATAATTTCTTAATTTAGTCTTGTTGAACTTATGGTATGAATTTTAGATCAATTAGAAAAAATATAGTGAAGGTTGCAACTTAGAGAACAAAACTAGTTCAATTTCATTCGGTCTACAAATAGTGAAAAATTGATGTATTGATTAGGCCAGCAAGATCACTTAGGAAATTAATGAAATTTAGAACTTAGTTATAATACATCATTTATATCTTCCCTCAGAATTTGTAGAATTTTTGGAGAACTTTCGTACTATAGTTTGATCTTAATTTAGAATCATGTCACTCTTCTACATAAAGGAATAAATTAGGCCTTAATCACCTTATAAAATTCTGATAATCATTCATGGTAATATTATAATCATGGTGCATCATTATTGTTAGTTTGGAGGCATGTATATAAATATATGAGATTTGCACCACACCTAGTGTATCAGAGATCTTAAAGGTTGAGCATCGTTCCAGAGAATGTTTGCTTAAGGGTAAGCCTTGTAATATGATTATAGAAGTTAATCTTGACTAAGTGTCAAGTGAATAACCATAGAATCCAGGTTGAAGTATAAACGCAAGACACCAAAGTGTGATGAGTGTTACTGAACATGGACACTAAGGTGAAGTATTAGTCTTGGAGTCTGACAAAAGATCGTGACTCCCATATAAGTATTATAAGACATTTAAGGTTGCTTAAGAGTAATAATGAGAGTGGGTTATTAGTAATGGGTAGCCAATAATAAAGTAAGTGTCCGGGAAATGATGATTTGGGATTCAGCACATTATATTCCATAGTACCGCTGCGAGCCCTTCACCGTGTAGCCATCGGGAAGTCCAGGATTCACCTTCAACTTCTAAGTGCAATTATAATTAGATAAGAGTAGTCTAATTAGGAGAACAAAGATACGGTAAACCTCATCTGGGGTTATGGCTTAGAATGGTACATGATGGTTAGTCCTGCAAGCTGAAGGATCGGGAGATAGTAATATCACGACGGTTAATTCTGCGAGCTAAAGGCTTAGGAGATAGTAATATCAGGACGGGTTAGTCCCGCAAGATGAAGGCTCGGGAAGTTATAACATCAGGACGAGTTAGTCCTGCGAGCTGGAGGCTCGAGAGGTTTTATATTAGGTGTGGTTAATCCTGCGAGCTAGAGGCTTCGGTTGAGATAAACTTGCATATACATAGAAATGAATTAGTGTCTGGCCTTCGGTACTGGGCCAATCATTACAACGATGGTAATACGTTGACTCGTGCGAGTTGTGAGGGTTTGAGGGGGCAGTAGGTTATTTATACTGCAGTCTGGAGGACAATTTACAAAAATGCACACTCAACCATAATGACTAGTGGGATGTCCAACAATTAGTACGCTTGGAATCTAGAGTGTGCCTTTGATATGTACAAAGGTGTATGAAGGGTCTAGGTCTGGTAGTATGTATAACTACCTAGGAAGTGGATGTGCCCACACCACTATTGCCATAGCCACAATAGTGGTATCAAAGAGTTTATCTGACTCTGAAAATGTGGAACAAAAGGTCTGTGATCACAGAAACGTGTGGGAGAGTCGCACTTATATGAATCATAGCATGCATAACAACTTATAACATGCATACTTATTATAGGTCATTCATATAACAAATTGTTATCATATAACTTAGTATGAGCTCTTTTATATGATAAGTTACAATTCCGGAAATCTTAACTTATAAGTTTGTATGACCATTCATATAAGTTAAGATACTCTTATGATGATAGTGCAATAGTACTTGTTTACCTACGTCACTCTTACTTACTCTACATGCTTCTACTAGTTACTTCTTCTATAATTTACTTCTTCTACCATTCTACTACAACTTACTACTGGTTAATATACTTATACTGCTAGCATAGTGTAAGACCCCATTTTTTCACAAAACCAACATGGTCTTATACCCAGAACCGCCGCTTTGCGGTGATACCAACACACCCAGGAAGATCGTCACTACAAAACGCCAATCTTTCCAGTCATACCGATCGCAAAAGAGAGGAATAAGTATAAAGAGTAAAGTAAAACTCAAATACTTGTCCACTAGAAATCACATGAATATAAAATAAATCTCCACAAAGGGAGAGTCCACAGTGATAAATCAAAGTACTAGAAAAAGGGCTCCTGCCCGATACATCATGATCTTCACTACAAGTCACTCAACGCGGAAGCAATTATATAGTAACTACTAATGATCGGGACTCACTGTCCCTGCTTGAACTCTCGTACTAGACTGTCCCGTCTCCAAGCGCACCGACCTCTGGGCTGCATCTCTAGGTTCGGCTCCACGATCCCCTAAAATGATTTGGTCAACGACCATTAGTTAAAAATACTAAGTCCTATCATCCCCCACCCTCCCCCATGGCTTCTAGGAACTGAGTGGGGAGAAGGTAAGGGAGGGTATTTAAGGTGGAGAGTAACAAAAGTAAGAAGGTGATAACTGAACTAGTCTATCATGAGCTTAAACTAACAAGGAGAGCAAGTAAAAGTACAAGAAGCTAAACTAACCATGACCTATAGGAATGCCCATACATACCTATAGACCAAGGGGTCGTTTTGCAAGGACTATTGCATAAAGACTCCCATACCAATTTGCACAATAGGTGTCAAGGGTTATATGCAATGATTATGCTATGTCATGCAAGTATGTTATGATAAGAACATGCAACTGCAACACACACACCCGACTCTGTGCACACAGGCCTTGAGTTCCCTCTTTCTGGAGCCTAACCACCCAAGAAACCTCCGTAGTGAAATGAAAGCGGTGGGTTGGGCCTCGCCCACCTCTAAACTGGTATCAACACTACCAGTCAGACCTATCATATGCCTTAACGCTGATGCACGAAGTGGAGCTCCTGCACACTCTTACCGGCTGGGGTACAGGACTTTATTTGGCTAAGTGCTAAACCATACTTTCCGAGTCAACATATTGGTGTTGGTGCGATGACCCTCCAATACCAAAGACCCACCATCTTAAATTTTTTGCACATGCAACATCAAAGTATTTTCCCACCGAGCCAAAGCTCCCCGGACCTTCCCGTCCATCTCAAAACCAACCGAGCCATCGGCTCGCCGGGCTAACCTGCTCATCGCCAAAACCACCTAGCCTACCCCTCGTGAGACCCAACCTAATTCCCACAACATCGGGGAGCGTTAGTTCAAGTGTAATCCTAGAGTATTGCTAATTACTCTTATAATCCATTTAGTCTTACGGCTTACGTTAACCTTGCAATGCCCAAGACATTCCCTGTGAAGGGCTCTCGAGGGCACTAGGAACTACGATGGGCTGAAGCCCAAAGCTCCCTTTCACAAGGTACTTATTATTATTGGTATCTACAAATGCAAACCCCATTAAAAGTTATACTTAATCTAACCCTAGTGTATTTTGACTCTCTTCTCCCTCCACAGGAAGGATGATGTTTCGTCGATCCCGAGCACCATTTAATACTTATCGTTCTAATACTTCCACATCTTGACTCCTAATGATGAACACATTTTCACATCACCAAAATAAGTAAACTATTAACCCCATCTCTCTAAGTTCATTCCACATGTCATCAACAATTTTACTATATGCAGATGAATCTAAGTTATATGATGTACATGATAAGAGGTACTCCAAATTTTCATCCAATGGCCAAAGAATAATTATTGGGGGGGGGGGGTCTATCATGATATATTTAGCCTAAATCCAGAAACTTGTAATTTTTCTAATTAATTTGGCATTTATTAAATTTCCCCAAAAGTTAGGCCATGGGTAATTTTGAACATAAAGTCCTAGATTTCCTTAAGTTTTGGCCACCTAAAAATTATGAACACTATATGATAGCATAATATCAGTGAATACCAAATTTCACATATTTTCATAAATGTATTAACCTTTAAATAATTAATTCAATGTAATTCAAATAATTAGAGGTATTGAAGGGAGTACCACAATTCATAGTCCAAAAATTATATAAAAATTAACAGAGCTTTAATATGAGCACAAAATATTACTAACTAAGTTTCATGCGATTCCAAGGTGAGTAAGTTATATAGAAAAATACCTAAACTAAATCCATGATAGTGCACTTTGTGAAGAAATTTTTGTAAACTCATCTAAATAACATGTAATAATTTTTTAAGCTTTATTATGCCCTAAATAGTTATCTGGCCAAGTAACATAATTTTTCAGCAAGATATAGTATTTATTATCTATTTATTAAAATAAAGTGCACTAGTCACTTTACACATGAAGTACTAAGAGGAAATGCCCAATTATTCCAAATAATTTATCAGTGTATACAAATAGTATTTGATTAACTTTGCCAGAGTTTCATAACATTCGAAGATAATTAAACCATAGTTACTTCGATATCATCAAAAAGGGCAAGGTGAAGGTTATATCTACTAGTATAAGCTATTGTTATCTAACCATCCTATAATAAATTTCAGAGGTTAATATTACTATAAAATTACTTCTACCAAAATCTCATGAAGATCCAAAGTAATTGGACACCTAAATTATTACATAAGGTGTATTGACCTAAATAATTTTCAAGTGATATAAGTGTCGTGCATGTGTCCAAATACCACCAAATTCCTTCCTAGGGCATTTCACCACCCTAAGATCACATGGACTAAACACCAAGTCCATACAAGGACATATCACCCCATATCCTTCACAAACCCCCAAAGTTCAACCTTATGGTTTGAACTAGGGTCCTATGGCATATCCACCCTAATTCTCCCCAAACTCCATGTGAGGGTGTTTAATGTCATAACAAATTAATGGCCCAAGTTTCAACCTCTGTTGAGGTGATTTGGTCACTCAATACCAACAAGGGACACTTTGACCTAAATAACTTTTCGGGCCTAGGCTAGGGTTTACCAAATTCCAAACCAAATCATATACAAATGGGATTAAATTTTATACAGAGTCCTATATTGACCCCAAGGACCACTCACCAAAATTTGGGAGGATTTAAAGGTCGTTAGACCCTTTAATTAATCCTTGCATGGAAAATGAAATAATTTCCAAAACTTTAAAAATATTTTTTCCAAAAATTCCCATTTTATGTTATAGATCTAGATATGAATGGCTCATGCTCCAAATTTCAAGTCATTTGGAGGTCAGGATTGATGTGACAGAATAGGTGAATTTATGGGACCAAACAATCCCTGATCAACCCTAAGTATTGACCTCACCAAAATGAGTGTTGTGGTCTGACCTAAACTCCAAATTAATTCAAATCAATTTTAAAATACACTAAACTCATAGTACTACAAGTTTCATGTTGACCACATTTTCTAATAAGGCCTCTAAGTATTTATAATTTAAATTCCAAAATAGGTGAAATTATGTGACAGAATATACATAAATCAAATTTAATATGTTTAGATCTGCATAGATCTTAAAGCAAGATTGGATGGATCCTGGCTTTCTTCTTCCTCCAGCCAACGACCATGACCTACCAGACCTGGAGCAAACTCCAATCCCAATTGCCGACCCTCTGACCACCTCCCTAGCGAGCCACCGCCACCACTACCTCCTTTGAGGTGAGGGATATCGGCCGGAGGTGATTTGGCCGCTGGAGATGGCGGATTTTGGCCAACCCGACACCTTCATTTTCATGAAAAACCAGTGGAAAATTCCACTCGATCGTGCTCAATTGAGCCCGATTCTTATCTCTAAAGATTCCTAAGATCTAACCCATGAAGGAGTGGAGGAGGACCTAGTTTGCGGCTTGAATGTGTGTGCTTTGCCTCCTCACCATTTCCGGCCACTGAGCTTTGGCTCCTCTGCAACTTCTACACCAACCTCAATGGAATTGAAAAGGAATCGGGGGAAATGCTTGCCCTTGCTTTGGTTAAGGTCCTTAAAGAAGGAATTTGGGAGAGAAGGCTTATAACTCCCTAATTTCATCAAACTCCATTAATGGCCAAAAAACAACTTTTCGGTTTCAGCCAAATTAAGGGTGTTGAGCCACCCCAATGGCCAGCCACCTCCAGAAAGCTTCTCCTCTCCCTCAGAGGAGTAAAAGACCCGTAAAAGTGGGGGTTATGGAGCCTCCATGGCCATGATGGCCATTAAGCCATAGTTTTCTCTCTCCTCCAAATTTGGGGAAACTCCATTCTCTCTCTCCTAGTCACCAATCTCTGAAATTGGTGGGACCCAAAGATGCCTATCCACCTACTAGACCAATGTGACACACTAGTTTGGGCTTAGCCCACTTAGATTGGGTTAGGTTAGGCCAAATTGACCAGTTTGAGCTATGGATTGAGTTTGTCCAAATTAGCCACTTGGGTGACTTAGGCATGGGGGATTTTGTGGCCATTAGGTACCCCATGATGGCAAGAGACTAAGGGTGATGTCATTTGACACTTAGGGGGGTCATTTGACCCAAATTGATCTAAGTTGACTTTCTTAGGCTTAAGGTTGGCCTTAGTCAACTTGGCCTCTTTTGTTTACTCCAATGGGTCTCTATGGATCTAATGGACCCTATAATGGGTTAGAGATGTTGTGGTGGGGTCATGGAGTCATGGTGAAGCCCTATGGTCATCCCTAAGCTAGTAATTGGAATTCTACTATTTGCAGACCAAGGTGGTTCATACCCTAATTCCCATGTTCACCCAAGCCCTTTAGTGCTCCCCAGGGTTTTGTCATGACCCAGTCATGACAAAACCATCCTACGGTTCTAAAAGTCTGAGGGATGTTACATATAGATTCATATATAATGTTAGATTATACTCTTGCTATTATACTTCCCGTGTCATCTGCTTACTTGTTGATACTTCCTTTATTATCCTCAACTTTCATCTTATCGCACAGTGCCTAAGAGTCACATGGGGTGAGGCGAGGACAAAATGACTTAGTCTTTTTGACTAACAGTCGGTTGTGACTGTAGGAGCTCGAGGAGCTAGAGTGCCAGCATGACCAACCGGACTAGGTGGCAGGACCTGAGGAGTAGATGTTGTGCACTACTAGTACACAACTACATGCGCTGATTAGTGTTTTGTTTTATCTTCCTCTTAGAGATGTTTTGAGAGAGAGATTTGTATTTCATTTGATTAAGTATCAGGCTTAAGCCCTTACACACTTTTGTACTCATTGTTGGACTACTAATTTATATATATACATGATATGATGTGATTTATGGACATGCTTATTATAGTTTTACTTCTTTTCTCAAATTGGCCTAAAGGTTGAAATGATCGTACTAGCTGGCAGGAATATCGTCATGTGATGGAGACTAACTTGCGAGTTGGTGTCACCGTAAGGTGATAGTTCTAGGCATAAGAACCGGGTAACTCTTTGGTAAGGGGGAGGGGTATTACAGGAGCAACCCTCCATTTTATAGAAGGATGCCTCTCCTTTACCTTTAGCTACACTTTCCTTGGTGATATTACTGATTCAATGAATGATATTGTGTTTCGGTGCAATGATGTTTTTGATGAGTTTTTATGTCTTGATACAGGAAATACAAAGAATGAAATGAGAATTAATGAGGAGCTAGTATCAGATGGTAAGGAAATACATATCAGGAATGATGATGAATGAATGTTGATCACAGACACTGAGGAGTTAGCTGCCATGGAGGATATTGAATGTGAAGAGAGGATTGTGTTTGTTTGGGAGGCGATTAGAGGATGTCATGGAGCCAAACCAAAAGCTTCAAATAAATTGCATTGGGAAGACCTTTTCTCTACCAGCCTGGTGGAGCAAGGAGATGCCCCTATTACTTCCACTTTGAGTCTATTAAGTGTGGAGGATGTCCCTCGGAGGAGGTCACTATGGGTGGAATTCTGAAAGAAAGACCGTGATAAGTGCGCAGCCGGCTAGGCCGTAATGCAATTCGCTTCCGGTAAAAATTTGGGTGAGAAACTTTCTCATCCACACCAACACACAGGCACTACACCGTCCTTTTCCCTCCAGGCTGAGATGTACCATAAATTAGTAGTTAGCTAATCGCTTCCAATTTTGCATCTGTTGAGCTTGTTAGGAGTAGTCATAATTATCTTTTGGGATCTCTTTTGATGTACTTTTTTTCTTAGACTTTATGAACAATGCTTTATACAGGTATTTGGTCCAGCTCAAGGACGGTAAACAAAGCGCTCTTTGGAGGCATCCCATGTTACATGTGTTTTTCTATTGATACTATTATTATCCTACATATTTTGTTTTGTTGTTTTGTCTAACCCCTACAGGAAGCCGTTGACCACTTCTTTTGTTAGCCAAGTGAGACTGAGGGCAAATTTTCAAGAGAAACATTCACATTCAGAGGATTCTGGCATGCCCCATTCTCGGGTATGGGTAACTAATTTCTATCCCAATTTCTTTTTTCTTGCAATATTCTCATATTTTTCAAATTTTGTAGCATTGATGACAATACTAGATTTTAGTCTGGCGAGGGGGGGGAGTTTTCCGTTAGTCACGCCCGCACCACATGTTCATTTTGCCTGTCATTAACTCTGTTTTCTTTAAAAAAAAACTTTCTTCAATTTTTTTTGAAAATTGTTTTATGTGTTCATTCATTTGCATATCATGCCCCACCCACTACACTATAGCTTTAATTTGTGTTATTCCCGCATTTTCCGATTACTCTAGGATGGTTGGATAGTTTGATTTATAATCAAAATCAGAAATTGATTTGTGAGTCGTAGACTCATGCAGTGATCCTAATCGAGTGCCAATGTTCTCAGATTGAAATAGATTTAGAGTTAATTTTTCTGCATAGGTTAAATATAATGTACTTTTTTAACTGTCGTTGGTTTATATTCACTGCTCGTTGGAACGTGACCAAGTCTGATGATAGGGTATTGTTGGTTCCATTGATCTCAATGTCCTGGATTTGAAGAAGGCCTAACAAACAATATATACACATGTTGTGATCTAACTTGTGCTCATGTTTAATATTTGCAAGTTGTCCTAGTAGAAATGATGGGACAGATAGCCTAAGTGGATAAGTCAGGTAAGTACTTACCTAAGTGGTGGAAAGACAGAAAACTATCTAAGTCTATAGGCATTGATGAAGATCATTCACTTAATGGCAGATGGCTTATAGAGCTGAGTGATGGCTATTTAGTCAAAGCCATGAAGTGGAAATCTGAGAAAGTGGCTAAGTCCACAGGTGTTGAGTGAATTTAACTCACTAAATGCCATAGAGCAAAAGGCTATGAGACAGGCTAATACAGTACAGGCCTAAAGAGAAATGGGATAAAAAGTGGCAAAGTCCACAGGCTTTGAGTGAAGATCATTCACTTAACGCCATAGCTCCATAATCGTTGAGCATAGCCTAGTCAGTCGCCACAGGAAAACTGAATATTTACCAAGTCCACAAGCGTTGAGTGAGGCAAGCTCACTCCACGCCATGTGATATTACATTGACTAAATTCTCAAAGCAAGTGTTCATCTTGACACAGAAATTCGTCGAGCTGATCTCAAAGTTTGTCAATCTAAGCTTTCACTTGTTCGTCGAACTGAGCTCTAAATTCGTCGAACTGAGCTTTTACTTATTCGTCGAGCTGAGCTCAGTATTCGTCGAACTAAGTTCTTAGTTCGTCGAACTCAAACTGATTTCTAAAATAGAAAATCTGGATAAGGAGGAAAGCATTGAATGAGGCGTGCTCATTCAATGCTCTCAACTCTATGATACAAAATTAGTTAAAGAAAAAAACATTGAGTGGGGCATGCTCACTCAACGCTCTTAACGCTTAAGATGCTGAAAAAGCAGAAATGGCTAAGGCAGAAAGCGTTGAGTGAGGCATGCTCACTCAACGCTCTCAATGCTAAAATTACAGAATGTGGCTAAGGTATAAGGCATTGAGTGAGGTATGCTCACTCAACGCTCTCAATGTCATGCATACAATAAAGGCTGTAGAAAGGGTTAAGGAAAAAAGCGTTGAGTGAGGCTTGCTCACTCAACACTGTCAATGCCTACATAGACAAAATTATCATAGTAATTTGGCGTTGAGTGAAGCTCATTCACTCTATGCCTATTCTACTGATGCTTGAATTTTGACTAAGCCTTCAGATACTGATGTCATCAAGTCCAAAAGTCAACCATATTCAAATTGTTAGCGGCAATGCTACAGTATATGACAAAAGGCACTGCAGGCCTACTGTACGATAGTTAGGCATTAAAGCAAGGATGTAGCCATCATTAATGGTGTGGGACCCACTGATAAAAGAGTTGTTGGGTTACAATAAATAAAAGGAGAATCCATTTACAGAAAGAGCACCTGTTATAGTAGTTCTTCCCAATCGCCAATGTTGTGGCTGTGGCTGAAGAAAAGAGAGCCCAAGACAAGCAAGTCTAGAGGCATATCAAGTTAGCTGTTGATATCAACAGCTTCAATAGCAAGGCTGCTGGTGCCAACTTCATCTGCACCATCCGTCAAGTTCAGGGTGATTAACTGAGAAAGAGATAGCAGCTAGGGCTGACCCTTGTTGTAGTTGCTTCACAGATCGAGCCAATAGATCCTAAAGAACATTCACTTGGAGAGCTGTGAAGAAGGAGATAGGGCTGAGCAGTTGGCTCACTTTAGAAAGGTACAGAGAAGCTAATCTACAAGTTGCTTGCAGCATAAGCCAAAGCTTCTACATCATTGTTGTTGTGAAGAAGAGAGGGCTGAGCATTAGGATCAGTTTAGAAAGTGGCAGAACAGTGTTCTGCAAGTCACTTCCAGCTCAAGTGGATATACTTTTTGCTGTGGAGTAGTTGGGACTAAGGTGTTCTTAGTCTAGAAAGGAAGACTCAGGAAATAAATTCCTGAAGTCAAAGTTGGGATGAGTCTAACTCAGTCAAGGTAGATTGGCATAGAGAAATTCCTCTTGTGTCCAATCAAGAACCTCAACAACCCACTTCCATCTTATAGGATCCTTTGTGGATTTGAGTGGTAGGAGCAAATTTTCTCTGAGGTAGGATCCAGAAGTGGATCTGAGTTGTATGGCTAATAAGTCAATTTATATAGTTATTTTAGTTTAGTTTTTATTAAATTAATATTTTAGTTTATTTAGTTTTATATTAATATGTATTATAAATCGTTTCTTTTCGTATTTTAGGTCTATTTGGGATGCAGATAACAAGTTGGAGCATGCAAGGCTAATCAAGAGAACAAAGTAAGAATTTCTTGAAAAATCATGTTTACACGCCCCGGTCACGGGCGTGACCTTCAGGTCACGGGCGTGACCTTCAGGTCACGGGCGTGACATGTGGTCGTAACCCATAAAGGAGAACCAGAGTACTTGCCACGTAAGATTAAAGTTACATGACCCGGTCATGGGCGTGACCTATGGGTCACGGGCATGTCCAGCAGGCGTGATTAGCTGACGGGTATGCAGTTTCAATTCCAGGTGGTTTTCAAGTTACATGCCCCGGACACGGGCGTGACCTATTGGTCACATGGGTGAACCATAAGCGTGACTCCCCGGTGTTACTTGGTCATCAATCAGTAGATTTCATTGCAAAGCGTTCAACCCTACACGCCGTACGTCACGGACATGACCTAGGGGCATGACCTCTTCAACAACTGCCAAAGTAAATTCCCGTTGTTTCTCCTTCCCGCCGTTTCTAGTAACATACTTGACAAGCCCTAGGCCACGGGCGTGACCTAGGGGCGTGACCCGCAATTAACATTTTTTGGCTATTTCGCGCTAACATTCCAAGGACTTGAAGGCAATGGTTCCGAACCTTACACGCCCTAGGTCACGGGCGTGACCATCCAGCAATCTTGCCTATAAATTCCACACAATTCGAGAAGCTGGGGGAGGCATCTAGGAGTAGTTCTTAGCCAGTTTTAGCACTTTATTTTCTTATCTTTGCATTTCTTTCTTGTACTTTTTAAGTCATAGTTTAGTTTAACTTTTGCTATTTACAATTCAAGTACTCTTTCATTGTAAGCATGTCTCCCTTTATATCTTTATGTATTTTGTTTAATCATGTCATGTAGCTAATTTCATTTGCACTTGATCATGATAATCTTTAAAATTAAATAAATTTATTTCCTTTATAAACTATCTTTATTTCTACTTTGATTTATCTTTGAATTATTTTGTGTCGAATTCATATTTCGCGGATATGTTCTTCGATTTTAGATTTGTATCCTATATTTACCGAGAGGTTGTGGATACGAGTAGATCACTCAAAGTTAGAAGGATCCGCATGAACTCCTCGAGATAGGATGATACAGATCTTCCGGATTGGAGTTAAATCTAATAGCGAGGTTCACCGCATAAGGCAAGCTTAGGGGTTTCGACTAGACGAGAGGTCTTAATCTATCAACCTAAGTTTAGTCGAGAGTGTATTCTCGAGAGAGGCGCTTTTGTAATTTAGGATCTCCATGGTCGAAGTAGATAATTAAAAGTATGCATTTCATAGAAGTTTATTTGAGTTCAAAGGGAGTCTTGATCAAGTGTTTGATTTATTTTCATTATTCTTCATTTAGTTTTAATTACCTCTAAAATATTATTAGATAAAATAATATTGATTTACGTCAGTAGAAGTATTCAACATGCCCTGAGTCTAATACAACATTTCCTAAACTATATTTTGATAGATACACTTGCCTATTTCAGTATTATAGTTTGGATATATTTTTAAAACTATATAAATTCTCGATCAAGGGACATTTAGCCTGAGCTGTAGGATCCAGTATGGATCTGTGGTAGGTGATTAATTGAATACTGAGTTGTAGGGCTTTTGAGCTTGAGGTAGGTGAGTCATTCTTACTGAGTGGTAGGGCACTTGTGCCTGAGCTGTAGGATCCTTTTGGATATGAGGTAGGACCTTTGGGTCTGAGCTGTAGGAGAGTCATTCTCTCTGAGGTAGGATCGCTTATGGATTTGAGGTAGGGTTGTCCTCCCAGCCTGAGTTGTAGGGACTTTAGGCCTGAGGTAGGTGATGTTTGGATCACAGAGTTGTAGGGCATAGTGCCTGAGCTGTAATTCTTGGAGGAGTCTGATAGATACTGAGGGATCTTAGTTGTAATCTCTTTGGAGAATTGTTTTAGAGAAGTGCCTTGACCAAGAGGAAGTTGGCAGGGTGGGGGAGAGTGGATATACCCAAAGATTGGAGAACACTATAAATTTGTGTGTACTCTATTGTGTTGCTTTTCTTTGTGCATGTTGAAAGTGTTCAGTTGTCTACCTAAATCACCTAGATGGGGTTGAATAGGTGAGTTGTGCGTCTTTTTGCGGAATAACAAAATAGCAACCGATGCACAAAAATCTACCAAACATTCACAGACGACAAGAGATTTATAGTGGTTCGCCAACCTTGGGTACATCCACTTTCCACTCATCGATCTAGCAAAGCACTAGACTCGGCTACTCCACCATCTCTGATTAAAAACCAATCCTATGCCTCGGAACAAAGTTCCTACAACTCAATCCACAACACGGATCTACATTCGGAAGATGAAAACTTCCTACAACTCGGAGACAAAAGTTCCTACATTCGGAGAGGAATCTCCTACAAGAATACATTGAGAAAATGAAAAACAGACAGTAATATTTCTCAGATCTTGAAAATCTCGGCCAAGGTCTTCTTCCTTTGAACTTACGGCTTTATCAGAAAACTTGAAGAAGAGGCTCGAGAAGAACTGGATCTGAAATTTCTTTGACTCACATGATCCGACAAATGATGAGGAGTTGAAGAACAATCTCGATCTGTAAGTCGACTTGATCTGAATCTTCTTGAACGCAAGTCGTAGGCGATTTACACGATGATGGTCGGCGGCGGCTTTTGTTTTTGGAAAGCGAAAATAGGATTCAGAATTCTTAAGAATATTCTTTATAGTGCTTGTTGTTATGGTTAGTTGAATTTGACAAGACCTTATATAAGATCCCCCTAACGGTCATAATTATCATTAATGACGTACACGTGGAACAATCACGTCAAGACATTTGAAAATCCCGTCGGTTCTGGACTTAGTGAAAATTCTGGAAAAAATGACTGAATTACTCGAGTGGAAGATAAGCTACTTGAGTACTAATATGAGTTCTCAAGTGGACTAAATCAGACAACTCGAGATGAAGTCTTCAGGAAATTCAGAAAAGAATCTATCTTCACTCGAGTGGAATAAGACTTACTCGAGTGCTAGAAAGTTTACTCGATATGTGGAGATGAACTACTCGCGACAAGGACTTGGAGAAAATTCTGGGAGTTAAAATCTGGTTACTCGAGTACTGGAGCTTGACTACTCGAGAAGTAGATAGATTACTCGAGTACATGAACTTCACTACTCGAGTGGGGTAAAAACATCACAAGAGTTTTCCTTCTGTCACTCGAGACAAAGTATTCATCTGCTCGAGTGGTGAACCTGACCACTCGAGTAAAAGACTTAGAATAATTCTGAGAGGTAAAAACTATCAACTCGAGTATAAGAAGTCTACTTAAGTAATGGACTTGGCCACTCGAGAGCTATGTTCATACTACTCGATAGCAATTTCCTTTACTCGAGATATAGACTTAACTTACTCGAGAACATCTAAGGTTCAACTCGAGTACTTAAGCTTCTACTCGAGTGAAATACTTAGAATATTTTCCTTCATGAGAATTTTCCTTTCTTCAATAAAATCAGCAACAAGTCTTTCATCAACAATCCCAGTGCTTGAAGATGAAGTGTATCCCAATAGAGAGGTGTCACAACCCGCATTTCCTCAACGAGTACCTCGTATTAGAGCAAGAGGAACTACGGGTTATGATGCCACGTCGTGCAGGGGATAACTACACACGCTCAGGCAACCCTTGATGCTTACTTTATGAGTTGAAATTCAACAGTTAAATGCAAGAAAACCTTTGGGTTTAATGGCCGTATCCCTCGGCCTTAGGTATCAAAAACTGTATTTGTGCGCGGCGGAAATACTTTGTTTATTTATGACGATCTCCTATATGCAGTCTATAGTGATACTACTATAAGAAATCATCTTTGTTTACGTCATTTGGAAAATACGTGTTTGGTAATCAAAACATGTTATGCATGGATACAATAATAGGTTTGTTTAGCTTAAAAATACCTAATGCAACCTACCATAAATTCTTCCCAAGAGCAAGAGACATCATTTCATCCAAATGAGTCACATTAGCAGTCTATTATTCATATATCACAAGTAAAGAAAGCCACCAATGGGCGCCAACAAGCTGACACGAACCCATTGGGGCACATGTATGTCTGTACAACAAAGAAAAGAACTACCTCGCTCAGTAAGCTCGGCTAGCTCCCAAGAAACTCGATCCAAGCACTAGCCGCTCAACCGGCTACAACATGCACCTGAGGCATTCAAGAAAGAACACCTCAGCAATCATCAAAACTACACAATATAGTAGGAAGTTCAGAAAATATGACGAAGGGGCTTACCGACCCCGTAGCAATGTTTCATGTAAGTAAAAAAAGAGTGAACAAAACTAGTGGAAAACGCACCAAAACACATGCCAAACGCACCAAGTGCGTCCACGTTTCATCAAGTCCTGCTCAACCCGCAGGATCAAAAGGCAAAACACATGCCCATTTCATCATCCTTAGTACAAGAAACAACTATACGAGGGAAACATAAGCAGCGGTTAAATGCGATTCAGCAAGGGTCTTTTGGTGGCAGCCCTAAAGTGGAACGCACCAATAAAAGCCAGCTCAAATCGAGGCCAAAATGGTGCTCTACACCACAAATCCAAACCTGGTGGCCACAAAGGCTTAAACCACACCACCCCTTACCGAATCCTCACACAAACGCTTCTGCCATGGTTCACCATTCTCCTCGCAAAACTCACCATAAACGAACCTAATCTTAACACCACAAGCAAATCTCACCATAACACAAGTACACACGTTCCCTTCCTTCATCCTCACACATGACGACAAATTGCCAACGTAGAGTTTGATGAATTGAATTACATGAAAAGAATCACATGCTTTTGATCAAAGAAGAATCACATGATAGAGTTTGATTAACTTAAGTACATGAATCACATGTTTGGAACAAGAAAGAATCACATGCTGTTGATTAAGGAAGAATCGCATAAATTAGAAAGGTTGCATGAACATGAATCAAATTAGCTACATGAATCACATGAACAAGATAAACTACATGAATCATCCTAAACAAAATTAAGCATAGGGAAAGTCAAAAGTATCATAAGGCTAGTGAGGGATAACACAAAACAAGAAGAACAAGCTAGGAAAATGGAAAGAGAAAAACTAGCTATTTTGCACAATCAAAGACAAGAAAGAAGATTGGCAAGGGTGAAGAACACTGCTTGCCTGAACCGAGACGATGCCGCGACGGCTGCTCCTCTCTTTCCTTGCCTTGCTTTAGCCCTTGCTCCCTTGAGTTCCTTTTGGAATGAGGAAGAAGATGAAGTGAAGGTGAAATGAGGAGGAGAAACTCTGTTTCGGCCTTATTTCCTCCAGAACAGAGCTGGACCGTTAGATGCAGAACCAAGGAAATGAACGGCACAAAAAAACTGGAAAAAGTCGATTTTCGGCCCTGTCACGCCCTGTGTCACGCCCGTGACGCAGGGCGTGTATCGTAAGCGGCGCAGAAAGTCGGCAAATCCAAGTTTATCCACACGGTACACGGCCGGGTACACGCCCGTGATGGGTCGGTCACACCCGTGACCTAGGGCGTGTAGCCCGTGTCTCGACACCTCGTCGACCAAAAGTGTCGACACTCAACACAGCTTGACACGCCCTGTGACACGCCCGTGCCACAGGCCGTGTCCCCTCTCTCGACACCCGACACTCGACACTCGACACTCGACACTTGACACTCGACACTGCG
Organism: Platanthera guangdongensis; assembly: GCA_039583875.1. NCBI lineage: Eukaryota > Viridiplantae > Streptophyta > Magnoliopsida > Asparagales > Orchidaceae > Platanthera > Platanthera guangdongensis. The sequence continues at coordinate 129,133,511 of CM077157.1, forward strand.
GGACACGGCCCGTGACACGCCCGTGTCACGGGGCGTGTACCCCATTCGTCGAGCTCAACTCGACACAAGAAAACTTCGTCGAGTCAAGGAGGTCACGCCCAGGTCACGCCCCGGGTCACGCCCCGACACGCCCGTGTCGGGGGGCGTGTCACGCACAAAAACGACTATTTTTCCCTGTTTTGAAAAATATTTTTGTGTCATCCTAGACCATTTTTGCCTTAAGAACTTTTTACCTTTTTTGTAGCAACCCGTTTTGAGCAACATTACCCGGGCACGAAAAAGTGCAAACATTCCCTAAGAGGCCTCACCGAGTCCCCAATTTGGACTCCGGTTTGCTGGGGAATCGTGCAACTCGGCTACCAAAACAGCCACTCGCAAGCCCGCGAGAAAAACCATGCTCGAACAACGGTCAAAGCCAACGTAACGCCCATCAAGCGTACGCAATCAAAAATCTGGGGTGTTACAGTCACTCCCCCTAACAAAAAGTTTCGCCTCAAAACTTTTCAATCATTTTGATCTCAATCAAATAAGGTAACAAACCAAAAACAGCAATGCAACAAAAACACCAATTCACATACCGGCTTATTTACGGGAACAAATGAGGGTGAGTCGCCCTCATCGTTGACTCGAGCTCCCACGTCGCGCTTTCCACATTCTGATATTTCCATAGCACCTTGACCATAGGAATCTTCTTTTTCCGCAACACGCGATCTTGGGAGTCCAATATCCCGATGGGCATCTCCACATAAGAAATGTTTGGCGCCAATTGCGGCGCAAAATCCAAAACTCGCTGATCATTCTGCACACATTTGCGAAATTGGCTAACATGAAACACGTCGTGAACACCAGGAAAGTTCACGGGTAATTCTACTTTGTAAGCGGATGCACCAACTCGCGCAAGAATCTTGAAGGGACCCACAAACCTTGGGTCTAATTTGCGCTCTTTTCCAAACTGTTTAATCCCAACCATTGGGGAGACTTTCAAGAAAACGGAATCCCCCACCGCAAACTCTAATTCCGACCTTCGTCGGTTGGCGTACTTTTCATATCGCTCTTGGGCGATTCGGAGCTTCTCCCGTATAAGTCGTACGGCAACTTCCATGTCCTTGAGCGCCTCTGGGCCCAACAAAGGCCGCTCGCCAACCTCAGCCCAAAAGAGGGGAGTCCGACATCGACGCCCATATAAAGCTTCGAACTGAGCCATTTGCAAGCTTTCTTGATAGCTGTTATTATATGTGAATTCCATAAGCCGCAAACGTTCATCCCATGCTCCGCCATACTCAAGAATGTAGCATCGAATCATATCTTCCACAATTTGATTTACTCGTTCCGTTTGGCCATTCGTCTGAGGGTGGTAAGCAGTGGAATACCGCAAATCCATTCCCAAACCCTCTTGTAGACTCTTCCAGAAACGAGAAGTAAATCGGGAATCCCTGTCTGATATGATATTAACTGGCACACCATGCAGTCGGATGATCTCGTTTAAATAGAGCTCCGCTATTGTCTTCATCGGGTAGTTGACCTTAAATGGTATGAAATGAGCACACTTGGTCAATCTATCCACGATCACCCACACGGAGTCATGTCCTCATGGAGACCTTGGTAGGCCTGTAATAAAATCCATTGAGATGCTTTCCCACTTCCATGTTGGAATCTCCAATGGTGTCAACTTGCCACCAGGCCTCCCATGATCAGCTTTCACCCGCTTGCAGGTATGACATTCAAATACAAATTGCGCTATATCTCTTTTCATTCCATACCACCAGACAATTTGTTTCAAATCACGGTATATTTTTGTTGAGCCTGGATGGTAGGCCATACTTGAGCCATGTGCTTCCCGGCACACCCTCTCGCGAATGTCTCCAACTGCGGGAATACAAAATCGACCACGATACTTTAACGTGCCCCCCTCATCAATATAAAAGTCCGGTAATTCACCCTTTTCCGTTCGAAGAAATAAATGTAAAAGATCCGGATCATCCTTTTGTTGTTGTCTTGCAAGCACCAGCCATGATGGTTCTTCTACCATCGAATGACTTTGCGGGTCATATTTGCCCACGGAAATATCCATCAATAGAAATTCCTCCACAAGACGGTCGACTGAAAGATGAAATAATTTCCCCGTCTTCCGACTCAATGCATCGGCCACAACATTAGCTTTCCCCGGATGATACTGAATGTCCACATCATAATCAGCTACATATTCAAGCCATCGCCGTTGGCGCAGATTCAGTTCCTTTTGCGTGAAGACGTACTTTAAACTTTTATGATCCGTAAAGATTTTACACTGTGCACCATAAAGTAAGTGTCTCCACAACTTCAACACAAATATCACCGCTGCGAACTCCAAATCATGCGTTGGGTAGTTCTTTTCATGACTTTTCAACTGCCGAGACTCATACGCAATCACCTTTTTGTCTTGCATTAAAACACATCCAAGTCCAACGTGCGACGCATCCACAAAAATGTCATAATCTATCCCTTCTATCGGCAAGACCAACACAGGAGCGGTACATAACCTATTCTTGAGTTCCAGGAAGGACACCTCACACTTGTCATTCCACTCAAATGCCACATTATTCTGGGTTAAGCGAGTCAAAGGTGCAGCCAACGTAGCAAAACCTTCGACAAATCTGCGATAATAGCCGGCCAATCCCAAGAAGCTTCGAATCTCCTTGGGTGTCTCCGGTCTTCTCCACTCCATGACTGCAGCAATCTTTTCGGGATCCACTGAAATGCCATGGTGATTAATGACATGACCCAGAAAGGCAACTTGAGGCAACCAAAACTCGCATTTGCTTAGCTTGGCGAATAACTGTTGGTCTCGCAAAGTGGCCAATACCAATCGCAGATGCTGTTCATGCTCCTCAGCACTGCGGGAGTAGGCAAGAACGTCATCAATAAAAACCACCACAAACTTATCCAAGTAGTCCTTGAACACCCTGTTCATCATATCCATGAAGGCTGATGGTGCGTTGGTCAAACCAAACGACATCACCAGAAATTCAAAATGACCATGTCGTGATCGAAATGCAGTCCGCGGAATATCAGACTCCCGGACCTTGAGCTGATGATAGCCCGAGCGGAGATCAATCTTCGAAAATACGGAACTGCCACGCAGTTGATCAAACAAATGATCGATTCTTGGCAGTGGGTACTTGTTTTTAATCGTCACCTTGTTCAACTCCCGGTAATCGATGCAAAGCCGCATCGACCCATCTTTCTTCTTCACAAATAACACTGGTGGACCCCAAGGTGATGAACTCGGCCTGATAAACCCTTTTGCCAATAAGTCATCCAGCTGGATACGCAACTCTGATAGCTCACGCGGGGCCATTCTGTACGGCGCTTTCGCAATAGGCCGCGTACCCGGTTCCAAATCAATAACGAACTCGACATCACGATCAGGGGGAAGACCAGGAAGATCAGTAGGAAAAACATCTGGGAATTCACGCACAACAGGAATCTCCTCCAAACGCGGCAAAACAGCACTAGTCCCCACAACTGAGACTAGACAAGCAAAACAGTCGGAAACAAACAACGTCCGAACACATACCGCCGAAATCCCTGGAGTATCCTGGCATGAATCACCATAAACACTTCCCGGCTGACCATTGTCCTTGATAAAATCCAAGCGCTTCCCTTTGCACTGGATGACGGTGTCATAGCGGGATAACCAGTCCATGCCCAGAATGACGTCAAAATCCGCCAAATCGATCACCTTGAAATCAGCCTTCGCTAAGAAATCGCCCAACAAAATGGGACAATCAAGAAGACCCCAGTCTGCCACCACAGAAGCACCGGAAGGGAACTTCACCAAAAAGGCATTCCCCACTCGATCTGGTGTCAAATGATACCGATCCAGAAAGGTTCGAGCCATAAATGAATGGGTCGAGTTGAAATTCAACAGTTAAATGCAAGAAAACCTTTGGGTTTAATGGTCGTATCCCTCGGCCTTAGGTATCAAAAACTGTATTTGTACGCGGCGGAAATACTTTGTTTATTTATGACGATCTCCTATATGCAGTCTATAGTGATACTACTATAAGAAATCATCTTTGTTTACGTCATTTGGAAAATACGTGTTTGGTAACCAAAACATGTTATGCATGGATACAATAATAGGTTTGTTTAGCTTAAAAATACCTAATGCAACCTACCATAAATTCTTCCCAAGAGCAAGAAGACATCATCTCATCCAAATGAGTCACATTAGCAGTCTATTATTCATATATCACAAGTAAAGAAAGCCACCAATGGGCGCCAACAAGCTGACACGAACCCATTGGGGCACATGTATGTCTGTATAACAAAGAAAAGAACTACCTCGCTCAGTAAGCTCGGCTAGTTCCCAAGAAACTCGATCCAAGCACTAGCCGCTCAACCGGCTACAACCTGCACGACGTGGCATCATAACCCGTAGTTCCTCTTGCTCTGATACGAGGTACTCGTTGAGGAAATGCGGGTTGTGACAAGAGGCAACACATGAGTCAACACCATGGATCACACAATGAGGGATAACATTGTATGGTCCTGTGTTTGGTGACCCATTGTAGGCTGACATTGGTCTACACTTGACAATTAAGTCCTGCAAACACATAACTCAAACAATACATCAAATAAAACTTAATTTATCTCAGTTCAAGGGTGACTTCACCAAATCTGGGTTATTGTGGATACAATACCCAACAATCTCTCTCTATTTGTAGAAGTCAGAACCCTCTACACTAAGGAGAATTATATAAACAAACAAAGAGCTAGATGTGCAAGATAGAAATCAGGGTAATAGGCACACAGATTATAAGCAAAGTGTAGATGATCAAAATTAAAGATTATATAATTAGAATTGTCCAAAAAAAATCATTTCAACATAATTCTCATCCACCCTCTTGTAACCTCCTTTAATCTAAACTTGATGTTGTTGTTTATCCTTCTCTTGTTGTCTCCTCTGATAACTGTAAGGTTTTGGATAGTACTTAGGAGGCTTTGGAGGAGTAGTAGGGTTGTTTCTTCCATGTTTTTTACCATACAGTCTTATTTTGGTCATAGACTTCTCATATAAGTCCCATTTTTTGGGGCTATAGTGATCATGTCTATTTTCATTAAAGTCCATGACTAACTTTAGAGTATCCAGAATAAGTGACTTTGAAGTAGGAGACCAAATTTTTGCAAACTCAGGAGCTTTCCTTTTCTCTGTATCTGGAACTGGAATGGATCTACTAACAGAGGCTCCATCACCATACCTTCTCTTCTTTGGTATGCGAATTTCAGGAGGAGCTTGAAGAAATATGTCCACTGGATCAACCTCCCAAATCTGAGCATAGGATTCTAGAGGAGGGGCTTCTGAGCTTTCAGGTCTTGGAGAGAAAGAAGGCTGAGGGACATGAACAGGAGCAATAGGGGCCAGTGGATTCAGATGATGAGGAATAACATTTGGATCAGCTTGAAAATCAGGGAGTATCTGGTTATGCATCCATACAGCTGTATCATAAGTATGGAATTTTACACTTTGGATCTGACTCAGCACATCATCATGAATTTCTTTTAGCTTTGCTTCCCAGAGTGTTTTCGTGTTGACATCTGATTTCTCTAAATATTCTTTGACTATATTCTCCCCCTTTCTGACTTCTACAGTCAGATTATTTATAGCATATTCCTTGAAGGTACCTATCTCTTCACAGATCTTGAATGTGTGAGCTTCAGCTTTCTTTTCTAACTAAATTTGGTTATTTGCAACAGTAACAGCTTGTTCCATTACATGACCAACACTGGTGATTGTGTGGTCCAGAGCTTTTCCACCTATCTTGAATAGCTGCCTTAATTCATCTGTATTATGCTGAATTTCAGCAAATCCTCTACTCATCTCTTTCTCAAGAGCAGTAACTTTGTTTTGAACAACTTTGAGAGAGTCATCAAAATACTTTCTCTATTCAAGTAACATCTATTCAATCTTACCTATAATGTCATTTGCAGCAGCAGGAGGAGTAGCAGCATTAGAAGGAACTGAAGTGTTAACCCCGAAATCGGCGATCCTTCCCAAGGCAGCCAACTCGCTCGTCGCGGCCTGCCCCGGGTTCCTCCTGGAGGTCGCGACACCTTAGTGTGGGCGGACAGAATTTTCTGTCCGCTCAGGCCGCACGGCTTGGGTGGTCTCAGTGGTCAGACCTCCCAAGCCGCGCCTTGTTCCCTTGGTCAGCAGGGGCCGCGGACTACTCCTGCAGTCCGCCGCTGCAGGCCGCGCTCCTTTTCAGCTTAATCGTGGCTTGCCTCAACAGATGCCCCCCTTGTCGGATTCAGATGCCTATCCGTCCAGGACGCTTAAACCGCCAAGCAATGGTGGCAACCTACCCCCAGGCCGCCAGCCAGCAACCTCAACTTCCACCTTGCCAACACGCGCGACCTGCCTCGTCAGTCTGGCAGGTCGCTCAGCCTTTGTCACCCAGCAGCATGGGCAGCCAGCTTCTCCAGTCCACCTGTGGAGTGCAGACACTCCAGCTCCCCGGCTGCCTACAAAGAGCAGCAGCATCATCCAGTTCATCGCGAGCTGGGCGGACTCAAAGTGCAGTCAAGACTTCTAGTCTGCTTACATTGGTGCACCTCAGCTCCAGCTCCTCAGCAACAGCATGCCTCATCTTCGGCGGACTCAGCTCGTCAGCAGATGCGAACTTCGCGGACTCAGCGGACTCACCATGCAGCCCACCATTCCTCAGCTTCTACTCGCTTCTCTCCAATAGGCGGACAACCTCCTCAGCCCACACAGTTTGGCGCGGGCTCGACTGGTAGTGGCGGACTCCTCCCGATCCGCCAAGCAGCAGAACCTTCTCAAGGCAGTCCTAGACCGCATAGCCTCGTGCGGACTCAGCGGACTCAGCGGGAACTCCTCAGTTCGCACCCTTAGCGCAAGCCCAGTTCAGCAGGGTGGACTAAACGAACTTGTCATGCAGCGCGCCACTCCTTTACCTCCAGCATCCCTCTCGTCAGCAGAAGCGGACTCGGCGGACTCCTTCCTCTTCTCGCTCCAGTTACAGCCTCACTGGGGGTAACCTCACTGGAAGCTGTTACCTCCTCGGGCCTATAAATAGACCCCCATGCCTCTCATTTGAGGGGAGGTCTCAACATCGCCAAGGCGCTCACGCTCGAAGGCAGCCCACATCAAGCTCAAGCAGCCACCCCCTGCGGACTCCATTTCCCAGTCCGCTGCTTCTCTTCTCTTAGCCGTGCATGGCCTGTCGGCCTCAGTTCCCAGTCCGCATGGTCTCCGTTTCTCCCTTAACCGCGCGGCCTGCCGACCTGGCTCCTCAGTCCGCGCTGCTTCCTCTAGCACTCTTTCCATAGCCTCCAGCTTCCTCTTTGTACCCCTTTATTGCTTTCTTGTAAAGGTGTATTGGATAAAGAGATCACTAAACCACTGAGATATCACCAAGTCGTGTTATAGGCCCCCTCGAGATTGGATTCCGGCGTAAGGCCACAATGACCACATATCGCGGGGAGTTTATGCATATGTATAGTGTGGGCTATCTAACTCTCATGCGGAGGAATACGGGACTTCGGATCCTGGCCGACATCTGACACAGAGTGTGTGTTAGGGAAGCCCCATGTGTTAGCTCTGCTGTGCTTCGTTAAGGATACATTACAGTTACGGTGATCATTGCTTGACAAGCAAAGACGACCAAGCGTAGCCTTGTCTCTTCGATCATCTAACAACTGTGATGGCCAAACACTCTTTGGTACTCTCGATCCGTGCCTTTACAAGACCCACAATTCAACTGATCACTCCACAGACAAGCAATAGGCCACTTGGCGCAACTAGTCTCATTGATCAGTGATGATTGTACCCGAGGCAAGAGAGCAGTGCATCTGCCAATTCCTTCTTAGGATTTTTGCGCATATCTCCCTTTTGTGCTCTGTCAAGGGAGTGTAGCTAGTCCTCTTTGTTATCGACTGCCTCTTTCACAGGTTAACAGGTTAATCCGACCTACCAAAAGGATTTGCAACATTCATTTTGCTTATGCTCATCTTTTATGCATTGCTTGCTCAAAGCTCTATCAGATGATGACTTACATGCTCTCTACTTGTATAAGCTCCGTTACTCTCATCTTTTATTCACTTCTTGCTTAAGCTCTATCAGATGATGATTCACAGAGCTATTCATTACTCTTACCAAACGCTAATGGCATCAAACATTGATTAAGGAATCTAACTCTCTTTGATCATCAAGCAATACTATTGGGATCTAGTCCAGATTGACAGTACGCATCAAGCTTCTTCTCTGCTAATCTGATCCTATCCATCCTATCATATCAACAGTCAACGCTTGACTTGTTGATCTGTACTTCATGTTAAAGATATATCTAATATAGCAAGAAGATCACTATTTCTTGGTTTGATCTTCATTCAATTATCAGCAGAGTGTATCAGGCATTTCCTCTACTATATGATCATATCGATCTTAACTCATCAACAGCTAGCATCTGCAAGCCTCATCTCAGGTACTTGCATCTTAGCTCAATATTTTATGTCTGCTGCTCACTATTCTCTTTGCAGTGGTTAATAGGCACCTGCAAGTCATATCCAGGTACTTGCAGCTTAGTCTTTATATACTATTTCTGCGTCTAACTCTCATTTTGCAGAGAACAGCAGATGCTTCCAAGTTTGTTCACAGGCACTTGCAAGCTAGTTTCATATGTTTTGTCTGCTCCTAACTCTTTTCTTGTAGAGATCAGCAGACACTTGCAAGTTTCTTCACAAGTACTTGTAAGCTACTTTCACATGTTTTGTCTGCTCCTAAATCTTTTCTTGTAGAGATCAGCAGACACTTGCAAGTTTCTTCACAGGTACTTGCAAGCTACTCTCATATATCATGCCTGTTTCTAACTCTCTTTTTGCAGAGATTAACCAATACTTGCAAGTTTCTTCACAGGTACTTGCAAGTTACTTTCATATATTGTGTCTACTTCTAACTCTTCTTTTGTAGAGACCGACAGATACCTGCAAGTTGCCTTCAGGTATTTGCGGATTTTTCTTTACTCTCAGAATTGCTTCTAACTTCTCTTTTGTAGAAACCAGCAAAGACTTGCAAGTTCCTTTCATGTACTTGCAACTCGTTTTTATTCCTTGTATACTTCTCACTCTTTCTTTTGTAGAGGATAACAGGTGCTTGCAAGTCTCCACCAAGTACTTGCAAGTTATTATGCTCCTATGTTTTCCTCTCACCTTCATTTTGAGAACTCAGCAGGAGACACATCTTCCTCGTTTTGCAAAGGCAAATCCAGGTTCACACAAGGTGCACCTCCCATACATTCCTACACTAACTTTCCTCTTGCAGGAAAAAGACAGGCATTGGAAACCTTCTAAGGAGAGGCATCAGGTTCTATCTCTCCTTACCCCTTCCTTTCCTTTGTGGTGGATCACAATTTTCGTGGGTCTAAAACTTTTTCGAAGTTCTCTTCTGAACTTAAAAAGTGCGGGGATTATGTTAACTCCGAAATCGGTGATCCTTCCCAAGGCAGCCAGCTCGCTCGTCGCAGCCTGCCCCGGGTTCCTCCTGTAGGTCGCGACACCTTAGTGTGGGAGGACAGAATTTTTGTCTGCGCAGGCCGCAGGGCTTGGGCGGTCTCAGCGGTCTGACCGCCCAGGCCGCACCTTGTTCCCTTGGTCGGCAGGGGCCGTGGACTGCTCCTGCAGTCCACCCCTGCAAGCCGCGCTACTTTTCAGCTTAATCGCAGCTTGCCTCAACAGATGCCCCCCTTGCCGAATTCAGATGCCTATCCGCCCAGGCCGCTTAAACCGCCAAGAAAAGGTGGCGACCTGCTCCCAGGCCGCCAGCCAGTAACCTCAACTTCCACCTAGCCAACACGCGCGGCCTGCCTCGTTAGTCCGGTCGGTCGCTTAGTCTTTATCACCCAACAACGTTGGTAGCCAGCTTCTTCAGTCCGCCTATGGAGTTCGGACACTCCAGCTCCCCGGCTATTCGTAAAGAGCAGCAGCATCATCCAGTTCATTGCGAGCTGGGCGGACTCAAAGTGCAGTCAAGACTTCCATCCCACCTACGTTGGTGCACCTCAGCTCCAGCTCCTCAGCAACAGTAGGCCTCATCTTCGGCGGACTCAGCTCGTCAGCAGATGCAGACTCCGCGGACTCAACGGACTCGCCATGCAGCCTGCCATTCCTCAGCCTCTACTCGCTTCTCTCCAGCAGGCGGACAACCTCCTCAGCCCGCACAGTTTGGCGCGGGCTCGACCGGTAGTGGCAGACGCCTCCCGATCCTCCAAGCAGCAGAACCTTCTCAAGGCAGTCCCAGACCGCATAGCCTCGTGCGAACTCAGCAGACTCAGCGGGCACTCCTCAGTTCGCACACTTAGCGTAAGCCCAGTTCAACAGGGCAGACTCAGCGGACTCGCCATGCAGTCCGCCACTCCTTTACCTCCAGCATCCCTCTCGTCAGCAGCAGCGGACTCGGTGGACTCCTTCCTCTTATCGCTCTAGTTACCGTCTCACAGGGGGTAACGTCACCAGAAGCCGTTAACTCCTCGGGCCTATAAATAGACCCTCATGCCTCTCATTTGAGGGGATGTCTCAACATAACCAAGGCGCTCAAGCTCGAATTCAGCCCACAACAAGCTCAAGCAGCCACCCCTTGCAGACTCCATTTCCTAATCCGCCGCTTCTCTTCTCTTAGCCGCACATGGCCTGCCGGCCTCGGTTCCTAGTCCGTACAGTATCCATTTCTCCCTTAACTACGCGGCCTGCCGACCTGGCTCCTCAGTCCGTGCGGCTTCTGCTGGTACCTTTGCCGCCAGTTTCCTCTTTGTACCCCTTTATTGCTTTCTTGTAAAAGTGTATTGGCAAGCTGTAACTCTCAATATTAATCAAAGGAAAGCCCGTCGCAAGAGTGGCATCTAAGCCGCGACGGGTGAAGTCTGATGTTGCCGCTGCAAGCGGCCCCTCTCTCTCTTCTTCTTAGCTCAACTCAGCTCCCTCGGCATCGACGTGCAAGCACAACTGTCCAAGTAACCGTCAGCTCGACAGCTCCTTATCAACATCCCCTCTTGCTCATCAGCCTTCCCGGCTGCTCTCAACAACTCTCTCCTCTATCCCCGCAACCCTCGAACAAGCATTTGATCCACTCTCGAGCACTCAAAAGCTTCCTTTTCCCCCACAACCTTCATCCTCTTCCTCTCCTAGCTTGTGAGATCGAACACCTCCTCCTTGTTAACTAGGCGGTGTTGTTTTCGTGCATCAACATGGAGGAGGAGGAGCAGACCATGGAATAACTTCTTCAATGGTGACTGAGCTCTTAGCCCTGGTAGTATAAATTAGGGCATCCCCTTCTTCAGTGATGAAGGTGGGGATAGTGAAGTCCAGCTCTTCAAAGGAGCTTCCACTGGTTCTAGGATGTCTCTTTGTCATTAGAAATTAATATGGTCTTAACCTACTCTTTGTCAGCAGTAGGAGAGTGGTGAACAGTGGATACAGGAGATGGAGTATGAGTAGGTGAAGGTACTGGTGTTGGTTTCTTTGATGGTTCAGTAGGTTGCTCTGATTGGAGTGGAGGAAGAGGTTCATCAGTACTTAACTCTTCAATAATTTCATTGATGGCTTCTTCTGTAGATAGAATGGCTTCTTGCACCTGAGCATCTGAGGGAGTATCTTCTGGAGTTGATGGAGGGAGAGAAAGAGCAGCAGCTGGTGTAGGAATACTGTCTTCTGGAATAGAAGGAGCAGGCTCCCCCTCAGCAGCTGCACCAGATGTGCTGGCTATATGAGGTGGAAAGGGAGATGGGGTCCTGTCCTCTATATCAGGATGATCATGGGCTATGGCAGACTGGGCAGGATTCAGCAGTTTTAAATCCCATCTCTGAATGGAAGAAATTGATACCTTCTTCATGTGGTTTAGTATTGTACCTTTGGAGAAATTGAAGACTTCAGGATTGATATCATGCAACATCAAAGAGATGATCCTGGCATAGTTTGGAGCCTTGATGCTCTCCCTGATCTTATCAAGAATCAACATACCAAACTGATATTTCTTCCTGCAGATAATGGTTGTCATGATGTCAAACATGTTAAGAGAAATATCTCTGATTGAACTGGTCTTGCATAAGAGGATTTTTCCAATAATGTCGACTAGAAATTTGCTCTCTGGATTGAGCTCTGATCAACGAATGGTAAGTACTTCTGGTGAGAGACCATAGAACATACATGCCCGATCAGAATCTTCATCACTGAGATGTTCTTCTTCATCAACGACGGGAAGTCAAAGAAGATTGGAAACAGTGGTTTTTGAGAGCTTTATCTTGATCCCCTTCACTGTGGACTTAAGAACTTTCCCATTTCTTCTTACCTTAATGTTCTTAAAGAATTCTTCAACCTCTGGAAATAGAACCTTGCACGGTTGTTGAAGAACGAACGTCAACCCGACGGTGTCGAGGAGAATAAGTAGATTCCCGAAATCGTCAGACAATTCGGCAATCCCGGCGGTGACGAGTTCATAACCGATTCCAATCTTTGACGGCGATGCGATGATCCGGAAAGTTGAGAGAAATTTGGTGCGGGGAAGAGGACAACGCGGGTTCTACGACAGTCGGCGTAAGATGAACAGACTTTCCCTTTTTCTCGAGTGAAAGGATTTTGAATCGTGTAGAAAAATGAAATCCGGACTTTTCCTATTTATATAACCCTAATTTATCGATAATTAAGAAGTAAATTAAGCTAACATACCAATGAAAGATACAGTATAAGCCTCGGGTTGCGAATAAAGAAATTTGAATCGAAGTTGAAAATTGACTTCCGGATACTCGAGTGGATCGACAGTACTCGAGTGAAATAAAGATAGTACTCGAGTGAAATAAAGATGGTACTCGAGTGAAATAAACATAGTACTCGAGTGACGTCTTCCTGCTTCTCGAGATGAACTTAGTACTCGAGTAGTGTTACTCGAGTGACTGGAGGAGTACTCGAGTAGGCTGAAGTTGCATTCGAGTGGTCTTTGTCTTACTCGAGTCATAAGGTCTGAACTTGAGAAATTTCAACTTTTGAAAGATTTCTTGACATTTGAGTTTTATTGTAAGTCCACCTTCTCTAATCTTCTTTGTTGAGCATTCCAAGTTCTGTTTTGAAGAACGAGAACTTGGCCTCATCCAACGGGTTCGTGAATATGTCTGCAATCTGCTGGTCTGTTGGGACATATTGTAGATCTATGTCCCCATGCTCCATATGCTCCCGGATGAAGTGGTACCGCAACTCTATGTGCTTTGTCCAGCTGTGAGAGACTTTGTTGTTGGCTATTACAATTGTGCTGGAGGAGTTGCAAAATAAAGGGATGTTTTGGACTTGGAGATTGTAATCTTCCAGCTGATTCTTTATCCAAAGTAAATGTGCACAACAACTTCCTGCAGAGATATACTTTGACTCGGTTGTTGAGATTGCAACACAGTTTTGCTTCTTACTACTCCAGGAAATGAGCCTTCTTCCAAGGAATTGGCAAGTTCCGGAAGTGCTCTTCCTATCGTCTTTGCTACCTGCAAAATCTGCATCTGAAAAACCAATTCTCTTGCTATCATTACTTCTTGGGTACCATAAGCTAAGATTTGGTGTACCCTTGTGGTATCTCAAAATTCGCTTTGCAACAGCGTTGTGAGATTCCTTAGAGTTCACTTGAAATCTAGCACAGACATATGTTGAGAACATTATGTCTGGTGTACTGGCAGTAAGGTAGAGCAAGGATCCAATTATGCTTTTGTACTTAGTTTCATCAAAATGTTTCCCTTTCTCATCCTTGTCCAGAGACACAGTTGAACCCATTGGAGTCCTCATAGAGGTTGCGTTCTCCATTCTGAATTTCTTAATTAGCTCTTTGGTGAACTTTGTTTGTGAGATGAAAATTTCATCTTCAGATTGTTTCATCTGAAGCCCTAAGAAATACTTCAGCTCGTTCATACTGCTCATTTCAAACTTCCCTTGCATAAGTTCTGAAAACTTCTTGTAGAGGTTGTCGTCAGTAAAGCCAAAAATAATGTCGTCGACATAGATTTGCATTAGTAAAATCCTGCCTTTTATTTCCCTAAGAAATAATGTCTTATCTATCTTTCCCCTTGTGAACTTGTTCTCAAGAATAAAGGTAGACAACGTCTTATACCAAGCTCGAGAGGCTTGTTTCAAACCATATAAAGCTTTAGATAATAGATAAACATAATCAGGAAAGTTAGAATCAACGAAACCTGGAGGTTGTTCCACATACACCTCTTCCTTTATGTCACCATTAAGGAAGGCAGACTTCACGTCCATCTGATAGACAATGAAGCCTTTAAGAGTGGCATATGCTAAGAATAACCTGATTGCCTCCAGCCTTGCCACTGGAGCATACGTATGGTCAAAGTTGATTCCTTCTTCTTGACGATATCCTTTGGCGACGAGTCTTGCCTTATTTTTTATGATCGTTCCATCCTCGTCCATCTTGTTCCTGTAGACCCACTTTGTCTCAATGACATTCTTATCTTTGGGTCTTGGAACAAGTTTCCAGACTTGGCAATGCTTGAATTAACTTAGTTCTTCCTCCATCGCCATTATCCAAGATGCGTCTAAGTTTGCTTCCTCAAACTTCTTTGGTTCAACCTGAGAGAGAAAACTTAAATATAAATTCCTGTTAGCTGTACCTATACGAGTTCTGACACCATCCCGAGGATCTCCTATGATTTGGTCCATTGGGTGATCCTTCAGATGTTTGAGCTCTAGAGTTCTTGCATCTGGAACTTCTTCTTCAATCACTGGAGTGACTTCATCAACTTGGATGATTTCTTCATCTTGATCATCAACCTATCCAATCGGGGTTGGAGTGGTGATCTTGAAGAACTTTTTACCTTTTTCTTTAGTTGGCTCATCCAAGTTTAGATCTTTTAACTTTGAGCCTGCATCTTCAATGAACATACTAGAAGAGTTGCTTTGCAGCAAACTCGTTTCATCAAATACAACATGTATGGATTCTTCTAGGACTAGAGTTTTTCTATTAAATACCCTATATGACTTACTATGGCTACTATACACTACCAAAATACCTTCAAAACCCTTTTCGCTAAATTTGGTAGTATGCTGCTTGCCAATGTTAAGGACGAAGTACTTACAGCAAAAAATTTTAAAATACAAGACAGTCGGTTTCTTGCCCTTTAGAATTTCATAAGGTGTCTTATTGTGGTTCTTGTTTATGAGTGCTCGATTTTAAACGTGGCATGCAGTGTTGACGGCTTCAGTCCAGAAGTATTCTGGTAGTGAGACATCACTCAACATGGTCCTGCATGCATCTATGAGTGTTCTATTCCTTCTCTTAGCCACTCCGTTCTATTGAGGAGTACGAGGAGAGGAAAACTCATGAAAGATACCCAAGTTTTCGCATAATTCTGTCATGGCCCCAGATTTGAACTCTGTTCCATTGTCACTTCTGATCTTGACTACAGAATAATTGTATTCATTCTGGACCTGCCTGACAAAATTTGTAAAGATGTCAAAGATATTTGACTTATGTTTTAGTACGAACACCAACGCAAAGCGCGAGTAATCATCAATAATAACCAACATATAAACCTTGCCTCCCAAATTTCTGACTTGCAGTGGACCAAACAAGTCCATATGAAGCAGATGTAAACATCTGTTAGAATCTTTGCCAATAACGCTTTTAAAGGTAGACCTTGTTTGCTTGCCTTTTACACATGCGTGACAAGGTGTATCTTTAACGTACTTGACATTTGGGGCATCACGTACTAAATTCAGTGAAAATAATTTATTAATAGTTTTGAAATTAATATGTGCTAGTCTCTTGTGTCAATTGTCACCAAGAGACGCACTATCTTTAGCCATAAAACACACTGGTGTAGAAGAGTCTATACAAATGAAATTTAAACAAAATATGTTTCTGCTTCGAGTACCTGATAGAATTGTTTCCATATTGTCAATCGATTTTATCAAGCAATTATCAGCATGAAATTCAACAATATATCCTTTATCGCTAAGTTGGCTTATGCTTATGAGATTGTGTTCCAATCCTTCAACATAAGCCACATCTGAAAAGGATACTCTACCGTTAGATATCATACCATAGCCTTTACTAATTCCTCGGTCTAAACCTCCAAAGATGACCTTTGGCCCGTTCATGGCTGGAGAATTGTTTTGAAGAAGGCTTCTTGTCCCGGTCATGTGCCGAGAGCATCCACTGTCCAAATACCAGATAGGAGTTTTGGTGGCCTTTGGACATACCTACAATTACAAATCAATTTGCCTTAGGAACCCAAACACATTTGGGTCCTTGGTCTCTTGTTCGAATACTCCCCCTACTAGTATTAGCATTATGAGTGGACTTTCTCATATTGATAACCTGAGGAGTTGCAAAATTCCTGGAATTAAACCAGCAGTCGATGGCAAAGTGACCAATTTTGCCATAGCACCAACAATCGAACCTGTTCTATCTTTGCCTTAAGTTCTCCTACTTGACCTTTTGAGATGGTAGTCTAGTGATGAGTCCATTTTTTATACTTATTTTCGGACTCATCTGGGTTATTTTTCACGCGTTTGCACTTCACTTTTAGTTTGTTATCGTATATATTTTATTTTTTCTTTATTCTCATAGGAAGTGCACATTTACGCTCGTGGTTGTGTATTTTGTTATTTTTATTGTTTGTACTCCTTTTTGTGATTGCCTGAAATGTCTGCACAGATTAGTGAATTGTTTTTCCTATCGGTACAGGGGTCGTGTGCGTGTTCCGTGATGGTTGTGAAACAGGAATACTGAGCACAATCATGGGATCTAATGCGTACGACCACTGGTCGTGCGCACTACTCTTCGTTTTCCAAAATCTGCCTGGGGTAATCGCACGACCATTGGACCTAGTGCGCACGACCACCGGTCATGCGCCACTGATCGTGTGCATTGATTCCTCTTTTCTGGAGTCCTGTCTGGGGTAATCGCACGACCATTGAACTTAGTGTGCACAACCACTGGTCGTGCGCCACTGCTCGTGCGCGTTATACCAGTTCTTCTTCCTATTCTGCCATGCCAGTGCGCACAACCACTGGACATAGTGCGCACGACCACTAGTCGTGTGCTCGTGATCGTGTGCATTGTTCAATCTGCTTTGTATAAATATTACAGGTCTCGCCCTAATTCAGAATCGCTGAAATCTTCTGGAGATTGACATTTTCTCCGCCGTTTTTTCCTCATCTTCCACCCTAGGGAGGTGCTCTGGGCAAGCTTTCACCGCCAAATCCAAGCAGGAGCTTCCTCTCGTCCTTCTCCTTCATCTGTGAGCTTCAAGTAGGGTTTGACTCCATCGCCAACAAGCAAAGAAAAGCTTGCAACTTTCTTCCGCAATCGTGACACGAAGAAAAAGGGCCATTGGAAGGTGGTGACAGCCCTTCTCTACCCCGGACGCAGTTGAGGACCGAGCTTGAACGCGGATTGACGACCCGACGATTCCAACCGTGAATCCTCAGCAAGACTTCGGATTCGGTCGATCTCTTAACTTGTTCTTCCATTATTGTTGTATATGTGTGTTCAAATCTATTTATATTGATGAATTGCACTTTGGTTGTATATGTTATGTGTTTCATGTCTATGTGATTCCTATTTCATTTTACAGCTTAAGTTGCTCGAGTTGCGCCATATTTCATCCACCGTCCATCCGCCCTTGCCGCTCAAGCAATTGCTAGTGGCGTGCGTAGTGAAGAGGTGCTCACGACCCTCATTTCTCCATTCTCATCACCTCATCCACAAGCCTACTCGCCCATCCGCCTATTGATTCGGTGCATAGCGGTCCGACTAGTCTTCCATCCCGCCTGGCGAAGCATCGCATAGCGGCGTTGCATAGGAGTAGTTGTTAGATTTTTACTTTCTTTGTCCGCAAATATCAAAACCCCCCTTAGTTAGCTCCGACCTAAGGACTTCAATCTCAAGTCCTCCTCGAAATTAACTCCACCTTACTGTGTTCCTTGAGAGATCGATATTTGGGAAAACTCGCCCACTTTATATTACTTGTGCGACCGGTTCACTGCCATGATCTTTAGCATCAAGTTTTTGGCGCCGTTGCTAGGAAACACAATCGTGTGAGTTTTTGGAGAGGGAGATAGGAGATAGAAGCCCTTTTTCATTTGTGTATTTCATGTTTCTTCTTTGCTTTAGTTTTTAGAATCTGTTTCTTGTTTTTATTTGTTCTTATTCTAGTTTTAATTTTTTGTAGCAGGTTTTCCTATTCTTTTATCTGTGGTGTGTAGTTAATTATTGCTTAGAAATTTTCTGTTGGTGAATTCTTCTTGTTGCACCATGTATTATTATATGAATATTCGTTGCCGATGGTGCGGGGATTATAAGCATGGTAGTGATGAGTGCCCCACTGAAGATTGGGAGCATAATTCTCGTGGTTCTGTGTATGGAGCACCGTCTTCCTATGGTACTTCATACACCCAACCCAGGTCTTATGGTCTCTCCTCTTCTACACATTCATCTTTTTCTTATTCCTCTCCGGTCCCACCTGGATCGAGTAGTAATGGAAAATGATGTTTGTGTTGTCGTAGCACCGACCACGTGTTGAAAGATTGCGCAGAATTTCAGCGCCAGTTGGAGGAGGATGATGAACCGGGTATCCGATTCACTCTATCACCCTCTCAAATGGCCGCCCCTTTTGATTCTGATGATATATTCGCAGCACCACCTTGTCTATGAGGGACTGCTGTAGATATGCCCATCAGACTTTCTGCTGATCGGTGTGACGACATTGTTGCACCGTCTCTCCCCATGCACTCTTCCCCTTTTGTTGATTCACCCCAGGAGGAACCCGCACATATTTTCTCTGATGGTGTTGTTCCTCCGCCTTCTTTGCAAGAATTATTTATCCCAATTTTTAGTGAGTTGGTTGATGATATTCGGCCGGATTGTGATTCTAAGCCTGAGGATGTGCCCATGTTTGACGAGGATATTATTTTCATTAATGGACAGTATTACGTCTTGGAATATGTGGACGCACCGAGGTGTGTTTATGAGATCCTCTATGTTGAGGAAGTTTCCACTTCCTTGATGGATGAGGAGGTCCAAACCACCACCGAGGACCTCGAGCTCGCGGATTCCCCTCTCTATGACTCATATGACACCGACAATGAGCTACATTTGGATCCTGCTGGGAGTGCGACCGGGACCACTCCCCTTATTTCAGATTATTTTAGTTCTTCTTTTCCTTTATTTCTTGATCCCCCTTCTTTATCTGAGCCTGGGCGGGTTGAGTCTCCGCAGGAGCTTCAGGCGGACTTGGAGCTTTCAGCTCGAGTCATCGATGGTAGAATCCTCTCTCATGAGGAGGTTGATTCCTCCTCTATTGAGAAAGCTCCATTGATTGCTTTCTCCTCTTGCCTTCTCCCTGTAGTAGACGATACCTTGCTGGGCAAGGATTCATTTTGTGGTGAGAAGAGTGAGGACCAGCGCTCCTTCTCTTCTTACTTCCTATTTCCTCTACCTGTGTTGGGCAGGTATTACTATTTAGGTAAAGGGGTAACTGTTCTATCGCCGTATCGGTACCCGTTACCGAAACGGATATTAGGACAGTTACCTGTGCATTTTTTTTCATAGACCCATTAGCTAGAACTGTATATAATTGAATAAGTCATGCTGGGATGACAATAACCCCAGTACTTATCTTTCATTTCTTGTATTATTATTTTTCATGTCTAGCTTAGTTTTAGTATTTCTTTGTATTTTGTATATGTTTCTTTTATTTTTGTGGAGCTCACCCCTGCAGGTATTCATGGCAAATCGCATTGGCGGGGTTGTGATTCTTCGTATGGCGGACCTGCTTTGGTTTTTCACGCGTCTTCTGGTATGCTCACTAGCTGAGCATTGGGTAACCTCTCCCCTTGTTTCTATCTGATTTTAATTTTTATATCATATACTGTATTCTTAGTTTATGTCTGGTGGAGAGCTAGTATTTGTTACCTTTTGCACGCACACATTTCTTGTGCATACTAGAAGCTTTTATTGTTATATTTTGATTAGTTCATTGCATCACACACCACTGCACCCACATGAGCGCGTGCTTAGTTTTTTGCGTGCTGCGAGTTAAACTCATTTCTTTTGTATGATTTGGGAAAATTATGGTGTTGACTTAGGATTGTGAGACAAAGTAAAATGTTGACCTTGTTGTGTTTCTAGTCAACTGCTCTCGTCTCGTGTAGAAATTTGAGTAGATTTAATTTTTCTGTATGCTTATAGTTTTATATTTTTCTAATTACGTAAATACTTTTTATTCTACTCAAAAATTGGTGAATCCAGTGTGAATCCTACGGTAGCTTAGGGATGTGTGTAGACGGCCGTTAGGTTCATATTGCTCGAGTCGGGAGAATGGATAGTCTTTCTCATTGGCTAAGAACTTGCCCCAAGCTATTCTTGAAGCATGGGTATAGGTTAGTCATGCATGAGCGGGATGTAGGCCATCATTTTGGCTCGGTTGAGCTTTGTACCATTCCTAACATCTTATCCTCGCGAGCCCCGTTGTGCCTACCCCTCCTTTTGATTCAGCTCCACCATGATTTCACCAAAAGCCTCAAAGCCAATCCTAGTCGCACACCCAAGTTGAGCTTTAGTGTTTACATTTTAATGTTGGGGTGTGATGTGGTGATTTTATTTGTGATTATATGGATGTGCTCCAATGTTATATTTCCTGAAATTGCAAAAAATAAAAAGATGATTTGAATAAATAAAAAAAGAACAATAAGAGTGAAAAGAAAAAGTATAATTGAAAATCCTATTTGAGTTGTGATTATTTTTGGAGTAGGCGGTGCACACACCCATATGTTAAAAGTTAAGTTTGGGGTGTGGTATACCCGCATGTATTTTGGTTAGCTGATGGATTCATTTTATACTAGCTCATTTGGGTTTGGTGCATAGCCATTCTTATTTATCATTGTTTACCTCACCAAAACCCAAGCCCCATCTCTTCACCTAAAGTCCTACTGATTTGTGTGTGAACCAAACTAGTGTCGTGGAGAGAATGCGAAAGGGCAAGCATATGGTCACTGACATTGGTGGATTCCTTTGGAGGTTATCCCGAGCCCTGATCTTTAGCAATGCTCGTCTAGCGATTAGTCTACTTTCTCCCTACGCGTGACCGGATGATTCACCGTGCTTCCATTTTTAAGTAATAATAAAATGTTGATACGCATTGTGCAAAGTATAAACTATTTTGTATACCTAGAAATTTCTTCTATTATATTTTTACGCGTGCGAGCATGCGACTTCTCATGGTAGTCCGTATCGTAAATTCCTTGTTAGCTAAATCATTTTCCCTATCTGCTTAGATTTTGTTTGCTTGGGACACGCAAACAGTAAAGTCTGGGGGTGTGATGAGTCCATTTTTTATACCTATTTTCAGACTCATCTGGGTTAGTTTTCACGCGTTTGCACTTCACTTTTAGTTCGTTATCGTATATATTTCATTTTATCTTTATTCTCATAGGAAGTGCACATTTACGACCGTGGTTGTGTATTTTGTTACTTTTTTTGTTTGTACTCCTTTTTGTGATTGCCTGGAATGTCTGCACAGATTAGTGAATTGTTTTTCCTATCGGTACAGGGGTCATGTGCGTGTTCTGGGATGGTTGTGAAACAGGAATACTGCGCACGATCATGGGATCTAATGCGCACGACCACTGGTCGTGCACCCCTGATCGTGCGCACTACTCTTCGTTTTCCAAAATCTGCCTAGGGTAATCGCACGACCACTAGACCTAGTGCACACGACCACCGGCCGTGCGCCACTGATCGTGTGCATTGATTCTTCTTTACTGGAGTCCTGTCTGGGGTAATCGCACGACCATTGAACTTAGTACGCACGACCACTGGTTGTGCGCCATTGCTCGTGCACGTTACCCCAGTTCTTCTTCCTATTCTGCCATGCCAGTGCGCACGACCACTGGTCGTGCGCCCGTGATCGTGCGCATTATTCAATCTGCTTTGTATAAATATTGCAGGTCTCGCCCTAATTCAGAATCGCTGAAATATTCCGGAGATCGACATTTTCTCCACCGTTTTTTCCTCATCTTCCACCCTAGGGAGGTGCTCCGGGCAAGCTTTCACCGCCAAATCCAAGCCGGAGCTTCCTCTCGGCCTTCTCCTTCATCTGTGAGCTTCAAGTAGGGTTTGACTCCATCTCCAAGAAGCAAAGGAAAGCTTGCAAATTTCTTCCGCAATCGTGACACGAAGAAGACGGGCCATTGGAAGGTGGTGACAACCCTTCTCTACCCCGGACGCTGTTGAGGACCGAGCTTGGACGCGGATTGACAACCCGACGATTCCAACCGTGAATCCTCAGCAAGTCTTCGGATTCGGTCGATCTCTTGACTTGTTCTTCCATTATTGTTGTATATGTGTGTTTAAATCTATTTATATTGATGAAGTACACTTTTCTTGTATATACTATGTGTTTCATGTCTATGTGATTCCTATTTCATTTTACTGCTTAAGTTGCTCGAGTTGCGCCATATTTCATCCACCATCCATCCGCCCTTGCCGCTCTAGAAATTGCTAGTGGCGTGCGTAGCGAAGAGGTGCTCACGACCCTCATTCCGCCATTCTCATCACCTCATCCTCAAGCCTACTCGCCCATCCGCCTAGTGATTCGTTGCATAGCGGCCCGACTAGTCTTCCATCCCGCCTGGTGAAGCATCGCATTGCGGCGTTGGATAGGAGTAGTTGTTAGATTTTTACTTTCTTTGTCCGCAAATATCAAAACCCCCCTTAGTTAGCTCCGACCTAAGGACTTCAATCTCAAGTCCTCCTTGAAATTAACTCCACCTTACTGTGTTCCTTGAGAGATCGATACTTGGGAAAACTCACCCACTTTATATTACTTGTGCGACCGGTTCACTGCCGTGAACTTTAGCATCATCTAGCAGGTGCAACATTCTTGGAGGAAGAAGCTTCATGGTGATGGCAATCACATGATTTCTTCTCCTTTAGTGGCCTTTCCACAACAGGCTTTACCTTTGGTGTTTTCTTGATGTTATGACCATGATTATAAGGGCCATAGCTCGGAAGAATAACTTCTTCATAAGTTGCCTTAAAGGCACTCTTACCAAAGTTTCGGGGGCGAGTCCATCCTTGGTAACGAGACTTGGGTTCTACATAAGTAGGCCTAGTCAAGTGACCGTAGGATGAGTCAAGATCGAACTCATTTGATGGAAATATAACCTTCTTGAAAGAGATCTGATCTTGAGGGGCTTTCCCCTTCTCTTTGGCTAAAGCCTTCTTGTCCTACTAATTCTTTCTCTAAGCCTTATTCCTCCTAGAAGATTTACTAGGAGCTTCAACATGGCCTAGCCTAGCACCGTTGGCCTTAGCTGAGAATTCAACAATGAAAGGAAGAACAGTCTTAGGCTTCGAGAAACTTTCAACAAGTTTCTTTTCAGCAGCAAGTTGTTCTTCTAACTCTTTGATGATCTTCTCTTTCAGGTCTACGTGCTCGAGAGCTTTGTTATATTCTTCAATAGCAGTATTGAAGTTCTCCATGAGCGAGTCCATCTTAGCGACTTCCTCTATCAAAGTTCCCTCCCCAGCCTTTAGAGACTTTATCTCTTTAGCTTGATTTTTCACGACTCGTCGACATTTGTCGTAAGCCTTGATTAACTCCTTGTATTGGGCCATGAGTTCAGACTCATCGTCAGAAGATCTATCCTCATTATCATGTTCAGAAACATCAGATTCAGAAAGAGGAGTGTGAGAGTTTACCTTCCCAGTGAACTGGGGCTCTTGTTCATCATCAGTCTGTGTCATAAGCCCAAAGTAGGCTTCTTCTTCTTCACTCGACTCAGATGAG
The DNA here is from genome assembly GCA_039583875.1 of Platanthera guangdongensis. Taxonomy (NCBI): domain Eukaryota; kingdom Viridiplantae; phylum Streptophyta; class Magnoliopsida; order Asparagales; family Orchidaceae; genus Platanthera; species Platanthera guangdongensis. Next base: position 129,157,351 of record CM077157.1, read on the forward strand.
TCAGACTCGCTAAGAGTTTTGCCCTTCTTGGCTATTAGGCACTTTTCTGTCCTCTTCTTATTGTAAGAGGATTTCTTTTCCTCTCTCTTTCCACCCTCCTTTTTCTTGTGGGGGAAGTAGGCAATAACATGACCTGGCTTATTGTAGCAATAACAAACGATGTTAATGGAAATATGTTTGTTCGGTTTAGTAGTATACATGTCATGGCTGCTTGAGCCTTTTTTGTGTCGATCACCATCATGTCGAGATCTTCTGTAGGAGGCATCCTTGCCTTTCCATTGCTTCTTTTTTTTCAAGAATTTCTTGAACTGTCGTGAGAGTTGAGAGAACTCTCCTTCAGATAGCTCTGAAACTGAGGTACTTGGCTTCGAGGTTTCTTCTTCACTTACTTCGTGCGCTGGGGCAGGAGAGGCAGCCTTGGACGTCCTTGAGGTGTCTGCCTTGAGAGCAACAGATTTCTCCTTAGATAAAGACCTATTTTTCTCTTCTTCAGCTTTTCTTGTATTGAGTTGCAGCTCATATGACATAAGCTTCCCGAAGAGATTTTGCGGGTCTGTCTCAGCTAGCTTTCCAAACTCCTGGATAGCACAAAACTTGTTATCTCATTCCTCAGTTAGGGATCTCAAGAACTTATCATTCAGTTCTACGTTTGTGAAGACTCGTCCGTAGACCCTTAGGTCGTTGACTATCTTGAAGAAGTTCTCAAACGTATCTGCAATGGTATCCTTGGGTCCTTGTTAGAAGGCTTCATATTTCTGATTCAGAAGGGATCTTATATCATCCCTAAATTATTTTGTACCTTCCATCAAGGTGATGAGGGACTGCCACATCTCCTTAGCAGTCTGGCAGTGGATCAGGTTCTCCAACATGGATCCATCAACTGCACTTGCTATAATATTCTTGGCCTTCTTGTCTAAAGACACAAGTGCAATCTCATCTTTGTCGAGATCCATCAATTTCTTAGGAACTTTCTTTGTTGGATCTATAATGGAGACGGTCATAGAAACGTAAGGACCTTCTTCAACGATCATGAAGATCCTTGTATCCACAGCTTCCATGAAAAATCTAATTTTTTCTTTCCACATGGGAAAGTTATTCTTTGTGCACAAGGGAAGCTTGGAAAAATCTTTAGCCTTGTCCTTGCTTGGATAATCTAAAAAAGACAACTAGGGACGGATCTGATCAAGGTGTTAACCTTTTAGTGATCAACCTCCCGCTGATACTAATTGAAAGTGTTCAGTTGTCAACCTAAATCACCTAGAGGGGGGTGAATAGGTGAGTTGTGCGTCTTTTTGCGGAATAAAAAATTAGCGATCTATGCACAAAAATCTACCAAGCATTCACAGACGACAAGAGATTTATAGTGGTTCCCCAACCTTGGGTACATCCACTTTCCACTCACCGATCTAACAAAGCACTAGACTCGGCTACTCCACTATCTCGGATTGAAAACCAATCCTATGCCTCGGAACAAAGTTCCTACTACTCGATCCACAACAAGGATCTACACTCGAAAGATGAAAACTTCCTACAACTCGGAGACAAAAGCTCCTACACTCGGAGAGGAATCTCCTACAAGAATAAATTGAGAAAATGAAATACAAACAGTAATATTTCTCAGATCTTGAAAATCTCGGCCAAGGTCTTCTTGCTTTGAACTTGCGGCTTTATTAGAAAACTTGAAGAAGAGGCTCGGCAAGATCTGGATCTGAAATTTATTTGACTCACATGATTCGAGAGATGATGAGGAGTTGAAGAACAATCGCGATATTTAAGTCGACTTGATCTGAATATTCTTGAACGCAAGCCATATGCGATTTGCACGATGATGGTCGGCGACAGCTTTCGTTTTTGGAAAGAGAAAATAAGATTCAGAATTCTTAAGAATATTATTTACAGCGCTTGTTGTTAGGGTTATTCGAATTTGACAAGACCTTATATAAGATCTCCTTAACGGTCATAATTAGCATTAATGTCGTACACGTGGACCAATCATGTCTAGACATTTGAAAATCCCGTCGGTTCTGGACTTAGTGAAAATTCTGGAAAAATTGACTGAATTACTCGTGTGGAAGATAAGCTACTTGAGTACTAATTCGAGTTCTCGAGTGGACTAAATCAGACAACTCGAGATGAAGTCTTCAGGAAATTCAGATCATAATCTATCTTCACTCGAGTTGAATAAGACGTACTCGAGTGCTAGAAAGTTTACTAGAGATGTGGAGATGAACTACTCGAGATAAGGACTTGGAGAAAATTCTGGGAGTTAAAATCTGGTTACTCGAGTACTGGAGCTTGTCTTCTCGAGAAGTAGATAGATTACTCGAGTACATGAACTTCCCTCCTCGAGTGGGGTAAAAACATTACGAGAGTTTTCCTTCTGTCACTCGAGACAAAGTATTCATCTACTCGAGTGGTGAACTTGACCACTCGAGTAAAAGACTTAAAATAATTTTTAGAGGTAAAAACTGTCAACTCGAGTATAAGAAGAAGTCTACTCGAGTAATGGACTTGACCACTCAAGAGATATGTTCAGACTCCTCGAGAGTCATTTCCTTTACTCGAGAAACAGACTTAACTTACTCGAGTACATCTAAGGTTCAACTCGAGTACTTAAGCTTCTACTCGAGTGAAATACTTAGAATAGTTTCCTTCATGAGAATTTTCCTTTCTTCAATAAAAGCAGCAACAAGCCTTTCATCAACAATCCTAGTGCTTGAAGACGAAGTGTATCCCAATAGAGAAACTATACATGAGTCAACACCATGGATCACACAATGAGGGATTACATTGTATGGTCCTTTGTTTGGTGACCCATTGTAGACTGACATTGGTCTACACCTGGCAATTAAGTCTGCAAACACATAACTCAAACAATACGTCAAATACAACTTAATTCATCTCAAAAGAACAAATCCATACAAGGACTGGCCTCACTAAAATATCACTGTGATGTGCAAAGACCATACACGACTAGCAACGCAGCGACCACAATGGTTGTTTTTTATCGTTCGTGCTAACATACGAATAGCTGATCCGCAAGTGGAACGGAGAATGGCTATAGGCCAAAATCCTTTCCGGCTAAATGGAATAATATTAATTCCGATCGAGTTTTGGAGTTGTACCAAAATAGATCCACCAAAAAAAAATTCACGATTCGAAAAAACGGTAGGATCTATCCCAACAAAACAAAAGCGAGGAGCGCCAATCCTCTCGCGAGATCTTTTCGGAAAACCAACTGAAAATCTCAAATCTATTTTTAGGAACACCGCGAAAATTTAGCAATTCGAGAAATCACGCAAAATCCGTCCACCACAAGAATTAATTAAAGAAGAGAATCTCTTAGGTAGGAATTTCGTTACCCCACTCGGAAACGTAGATCCGAGATGTTGGATCCACAAAGTACGATCGCTCTTCCCTTTTCGGAATCCACGAGAAACGCACCACGGATGAAGATCTTGTTCGCCTCCTTCGCTTCTCGCCATGGTTGATTACCCCAACCTTGATTCTTCCTTGCACGAGATCTTCCTCCTCCAAGGTTGGCCGACCACCTTTGAAAGAAAGGGATGGACACGTAGATGAGAGGATGTAGTAGGAAGAGGGATGCGGGAGGAAATGAGAAGAAGAAGAGAGAGAGAAGGGGGGTGCGGCCAAGAAGAAGAAGAGGAAGAAGAAGGGGGGCCGGCGGCTAGAAGAGAGGGAGGGGAGATAGAAAATTTAGGGTTTGAGGAATTCTTAATTGATTTCAATATTAGTCTCCATAACAAATGATAATGTGGTCTTATATAAGGCTTACAACCATGTGGCTATTAGCAGCCCAAAATAAAAATGTTGCAGAAAATGAAATGACAAAATAACATAGTGTCAAATACCACATATAACCAGATAAAGGCAGACCAAATAATAAAATAAATTCAAAGCTTATTTTTGTTGCGTGGGCGAAGATTGTAGCCGTGCCCGCTACGGCGCCGCAAGTCTCTTGATGGTGGAGCATCGTCGTCATCTTCTGTCACGGTCACACCGCCATGGTCGTCGTCTTCATCACCCAATTGGCCGTCGTGGTGGCCGTCGCCATCAATCGTAACACCACCATGGTCGTCGTCTTCATCACCCAATTGGCCGTCGTGGTGGCCGTCGCCATCAATCCTCCCGCTCTCAAAAGGACTCATCACCGATGAGTGGGCTGGATGGTAACGGTGGAGGAGATCTGCATCGAGAAGAGCCAGGTCTGCCGAAGAAATCCAAGAGTCGTCTGAAGCTGGACGACCACGCCATCTAACCAAAAACCTATGAATGTCGCCGTCGGGAGTAGAAAACACCGCATCCTGCAAAATCTTGTCAGGCAAGAAATCGGTTCGGGGGAACCTTGGAAAAGCGTTAGGCGAAGAAGAAAAACAAGTTGCATCATCAATAGACAACGTACCTCCCGAAGAATCCGAAAGGGAGAGCGGTCCAGAAATATTCGCACCCCCCACCCCTTTAGACGGTATAGTGGAAATATGAAACGGAGAGACTGACAATTCATGTGGTGGAGTGACATAAAGCGTTAAATCTGAAATGTTAAAAACCGGGGAGATTCCCCACTCAGCGGGTAACTGTAATAAATATGCATTTTCACCTAGCTTCTTCAAAACCCGAAAAGGACCGGCTCTCTTATTCGCTAATTTTTTTATGGTGCCCGAGGGCAACCGTTCAGGGATAAGACGTACCATTACCAAATCACCAATCTTTAAGGGGACTGCTCGCTTATGTATGTTAGCATTCGATTGATAAATAGCATATTGTTTAGCTAACGTCTTGCCAATGTGCTCATGGAGAGTGTGAACGTGCGAGGCGAAGTCCTGTGCAAATTGACTTGATTTAAGTGATGGTGGTAACGGAATCAAATCAAGAGGCACGGGCGCCTTATATCCATGCACTATCTCATTTGGCGATAACCCGGTGGACCTATTCTTAGAATTATTATAGGCTAACTGAGCGTGGGGGAGAATAAGATCCCATGTACCCTTATGATCGCCCACCAAGCAACGAAGTAATCCTCCCAAACTACGGTTAACAACTTCCGTTTGCCCATCCGTTTGGGGGTGGTAGGCCGACGAAAACATAAGCCTCGTGCCCAACAACTTCCACAGTGTCTTCCAAAAGTAGCTGGTAAACTTAACATCTCTATCGGTCACGATGGTTTTGGGGACACCTCGATGAGCTACGACCTCCTTAAAATACAACTTAGCGACATGGGAAGCATCGTTGGTGCTATGACAAGCGATAAAATAAGCCATTTTAGAGAATCGGTCCACTACAACCAAGATGGAATCGTGACGCCGAATTGTCAGTGGGAGGCCCAATATGAAGTCCATGCTAACATCCACCCATGGGGCAGAGGGAATCGGAAGGGGTGTGTAAAGGCCCGCATTGGTCTTGTTACCCTTAGTTAATTGACATACGCGGCAGCTCCCTACGATTTTATTGACCATTGGCTTGAGACCCGGCCAAAAGAATTTATCCTCCACAAGCGTGATCGTTTTATCGCGACCGAAGTGTCCACCTAAACCTCCACTATGTAACTCCCATATAGTAAAATGGCGTAGGGACGAACGGGGAATACATAATTGCGTGTGCTTGAATAAATAACTGTCACGAATGTAGTAGGCTGAAATAGTAGAGGGGGCCTGTTCCTGAGCGGCTAAATAAATATCCTTAAAATCCGGGCATAGGACATACTCTTCCTTAATGCGTTCAAATCCTATTACCGTCACCTCCATTTTAGATAACAATAGGGTGACACGACTAAGGGCATCCGCCACTCGATTTAACGTACCCTTAAGGTGCTTAATAATGAATGTGTACTCCTGAAGATAGGAGACCCATTTGGCGTGCCGAGGGCTGATTTTACCTTGAGAGTTTACAAATTTTAGCGCCTCATGATCCGAGAGGATTACGAATTCTTTCGAGATGAGATAGTGTCGTCAATGTTGGAGACAACGTATCACGGCATAAAACTCACGATCATAATTAGAGTAATTTAATTTTGGGCCCGCAAGTTTCTCGCTAAAGTATCCGACCGGATGTCCCTCTTGACTTAACACTCCACCAATTCCTATCCCCGAAGCGTCGCATGATAATTCAAACATTTTACTAAAATCCGGCAACCGTAGTAGGGGGGCTTCGGACATCCGATCCTTAATCATTTGAAATGCGCTTGCGGCCGATTTGGACCATATAAAATCACCCTTCTTCATACACTCAGTGATGGGTGCCATGATACTACTAAAATTGCGAATGAATAGTCGATAAAACGTGGCCAATCCATGAAAACTCCTAACTTCCCGAATATTTTGCGGTTCCGGCCACTCTCTAATTACTTGGACCTTCTTAGGGTCAACATGTATACCCTCAGCGTTCACTATGTATCCTAAAAATTCCACGGAAGTCACACCGAATGCGCACTTCTTAAAATTAATATATAAGTTCTCTTGGCGCAATGTAGTAAGGATTGTCCGCAAATGAGTTTCATGATCGATCGGCGAGGTACTAAACACCAAAATATCATCGAAATAGACTACGACAAATTTTCCCATGTATGGCTTAAATACTTGAGTCATTAATCGTGAGAAAGTGCTTGGTCCGTTGGTGAGTCCCTCTCCTAGCACTAACCACTCGTAAAGCCCGTCCTTAGATTTAAAGGCCGTTTTCCATTCGTCTCCCTCCCGAATCCTTATTTGGTGGTAACCACTCTTTAAATCCAATTTTGAGAACATGGTGGCACCGGACATCATATACAATAGATCGTCCAAACGGGGGATGGGAAACCTATACTTGACAGTTATTTTATTGATGGCCCGGTAGTCTACACACAACCTCCAAGACTTGTCTTTCTTCGGGACCAACAAGGTCGGGACGGCATAAGGGCTTTTACTATGACGGATAAATCCTTTAGCTAATAAATCAGAACTTAACATTTGTAGTTCATCATGTGCGGAGGGATTAAGTCGGTAATGGGGTAGGTTAGGCAAGGACGAGCCCGGGACGAAGTCAATTTCATGTTGAATATCTCTGATTGGTGGCAACTTGGACGGTAAATCTACCGGATAGACGTCCTTATATTCTTCCAATAATGTGCGCAGAGATAACGGTATGTTCTCTAAAGAGGGTGAATCTTCCTGTACTTGTAGACATACTAACGCATATATGACGCCATCGAGAAAGGTCTCACGTTCTAACTCCTTCCTACTTATAAGACTTATCGTTTTCCTTTCCGCAGGGACCACTGTGTCCTTAGACGCAATCGACGGGTCCTTAGGTGGTGTGGGTTTCAAAACAATGGTCTTACCATTGAACTTGAACTCGTAGGTGTTGGCTTTGCCAAAATAGGTCACGTCATAATCATAAAGCCATGGACGTCCTAGTAGAACGTGACAGACATCCATAGGGATGACATCACACCACACCTTATCGACGTAGTTCTTCACCGTAAGCGGTACCAAGCATCGCTTAGAAACTGTGATGGACGTTTTGTTCACCCATGCTATCTTATACGGATGTGGATGCGGCTCAGTGACTAAGTGCATTCGAGTGATGGCATTCTCCGAAACGACGTTCATACAACTACCGCTATCGATTATTAACTTACACCACTTGTCACCGTTCTTAAAATTTACCGAGAAGATATTCGTCTGATTGTAATCGTCCGTCGCTCGCGGTGTATTCAGAATACATCTCATAACCATCATAAACGAGTCGTCGTCAATATCACTCGGCTCGGCGTCTGACTCAGTACTGGCTTCATAAACGATCTCGGCGGGGTCAGACGTGGTATCTAATAGTGTCAATGGTTTACTCTTAGTGGGACACTCACTAGCGTAGTGTCCTTGAATTCCGCACGAATAACAGGTAGCGTTAGTCTTATTAATTCGTCCTATTGGGACTCTCTCACCATTGGGATTTTTACTGTTCCTAGCGGTAATTACTATGGAACTTGAGTCAGTCAATCGGAACTTTCCTTTGTCTCGCATGGATGACGAAGGTGGGGGTCCTAAGATGGACTTTCCTTTCTGGAATGCCCGACCCTTGGACTTGTTGGCATTGTGCTTTTCTATATCTAGAACTGCATTGAATGTTGTGTTAAGGTCCGTGTGACCATAACGCAAAAGCTTGTCTTGGATGTCCGTGTTAAGTCCCTTACGGAAACGAGATAGTGTGACCTCGGGCATTTCTCGAATATCACAACGCACCATCATATCCTTGAGTCGCCCCATGTACTCCGCTACCGATTGGCCCCCTTGGCGAAGGGTGGCTAGCTCGTCGAACATTTGGGTTCGGTGATACGCCGGGACATATTGGTCATGCAAGAGTGCCTTCATGGCGGCCCACCCAATTGGGGGTGCGCCATTCACGGTGCCTAGACGCCTCTCTTTGTTCAACCAGAACGTTTTGGCTTTACCCTGAAGTTTCATTCGTGATACCCGCACCTTCTCAACGTCCGTCAGATTGTGCCACTCCAAGTAGCACTCAATATCCATGATCCAGTTTAGAAATACTTAGGGTTCACCTATGCCGTCGTAGGAGGGTGATTCCATTTTAACGGCCCTAGTTAGGTCGAACTCATAAGGGGCTCGAGGTGCGTTCTCATAATCCTGATCACGTGGGTGATTTTGTCGCTCTTCTCGTTGGTTGGCGGGCTGGGGTGGTTGCCCCGGTCGATTTATCCCAAAGCCGGGATTTCGAGGCGCCGCCTGAATTACAGCCAACCCTTGTATTAACTGAGTGAGTGCATCGAACCTGGTGTTAAACTCTTCACTAAGCGCCGCGATTGTTGCGGGAGCATGCTCATCATCATGGTTGTCGGCCATGTGGGAGGTGGATGGAGGATACTCTGTGCCAAATCTCGTGTGCATGAACGACAGCGATACAGGGTGTCTCACCCAGACACAAGACTGTTTGAACAAGAGTTTTATAAATCAGGATTTTTATATGCCTAATGAGTTGGAGAATGAAAATATTTTTTTGACTTATATGCTTAGAAAAATAGGTAGAAAATTCAGATTTTTTTATACTTCTTTTTTTTGCAAAAATTTTTTTGTTATATGCAGACCAAAAAGAGAAATTCAGATTTGGTGATTACGAAACGTGCACGACCAAGTGTGGGTCGACATCCTATGAAAGGGGAGCGTAAGGACGGTGTCGATTGAGAAATCAACACAACCTCGCTTTGATACCAAATTGATGTAGGCTAGGCCTTTAGGATCCTACACGGAGGGCGTAACTACAGCCTTGGCAACGTTATCGCTCCCTAACCGGCACACAAACGCAACGCAACGACCACAATGGTTGTTTTTTATCGTTCGTGCTAACATACGGATAGCCGATCCGCAATTGGAACGGAGAATGGCTATAGGCCAAAATCCTTTCCGGCTAAATGGAATAATATTAATTCCGATCGAGCTTTGGAGTTGTACCAAAATAGATCCACCAAAAAAATTCACGATTCGAAAAAACGGTAGGATCTATCCCAACAAAACAAAAGCGAGGAGCGTCAATCCTCTCTCGAGATCTTTTCGGAAAACCAACTGAAAATCTCAAATCTATTTTTAGGAACACCGCGAAAATTTAGCAATTCGAGAAATCACGCAAAATCCGTCCACCACAAGAATTAATCAAAGAAGAGAATCTATTAGGTAGGAATTTCGTTACCCCACTCGGAAACGTAGATCCGAGATGTTGGATCCACAAAGTACGATCGCTCTTCCCTTTTCGGAATCCACGAGAAACGCGCCACGGATGAAGATCTTGTTCGCCTCCTTCGCTTCTCGTCATGGTTGATTACCCCAACCTTGATTCTTCCTTGCACGGGATCTTCCTCCTCCAAGGTTGGCCGACCACCTTTGAAAGAAAGGGATGGACACGTAGATGAGAGGATGTAGTAGGAAGAGGAATGAGGGAGGAAATGAGAAGAAGAAGAGAGAGAGAAGGGGGGTGCGGCCAAGAAGAAGAAGAGGAAGAAGAAGGGGGGCCGGCGGCTAGAAGAGAGGGAGGGGAGATAGAAAATTTAGGGTTTGAGGAATTCTTAATTGATTTCAATATTAGTCTCCATAACAAATGATAATGTGGCCTTATATAAGGCTTACAACCATGTGGCTATTAGCAGCCCAAAATAAAAATGTTGCAGAAAATGAAATGACAAAATAACATAGTGTCAAATACCACATATAACCAGATAAAGGCAGACCAAATAATAAAATAAATTCAAAGCTTATTTTTGTTGCGTGGGCGAAGATTGTAGTCGTGCCCGCTACGGCGCCGCAAGTCTCTTGATGGTGGAGCATCGTCGTCATCTTCTGTCACGGTCACACCGCCATGGTCGTCGTCTTCATCACCCAATTGGTCGTCGTGGTGGCCGTCGTCATCAATCGTAACACCGCCATGGTCGTCGTCTTCATCACCCAATTGGTCGTCGTGGTGGCCGTCGCCATCAGACATCTGCCTTATCGAAACCACATTCTCGAACCACTGGATGTGTTGAATCTGGTCATCCTTCCCAGTATAGTAGGACATCTCTGGCTCCCAAAACCCCTCTGGAACTGGGGAGGATGAAACCAACTCACTGAAGGGGCTGCCACACCCTATTGGGCGAGTTAGGTGATCTCATTACTCCACCTCGCCAATCTGGCCCACGCTCGCCGAACCGGGAAACAACACTCTTTCGGGGAGATCTCGCCTACTCTCCTCCTCTGCTGCCTCCTTCCCAGCTCACCTAGCTGGGGCGTCCTCGCCTAGGGCTCGGTCAGTGGCGGCTGGGAAGGCCGGCGTCAAGCACTCGGTGCGCGCGCCGAGTGAGAACTTGATGAGGAGGTTAAGCACCTCCTGCCTAAACTCCTCGAACATCCCGACGATGGCGAGAGGGGGAGGGGTGTCGAATCGGCCCTGCCCGAACCTTGTCCTTCTCCTCCAGTCATAGAGCTCGCATAAGATTTTTGGTGCTGACCACACTCCACTCTCACCGCACCAAAATGTTGAAATCGAAGAATTGGTCTCTGTGGAGTTCGACCCTATGGGAAGGGTTGATCGCACACTTACTTCTCTCTCGCAATCTAAACGACCAAAGACTTAGCACAAGCAACAGACCCAAGGCTCCAGCACGGAGGTCCCACCACACACCCGGAAGATCTTAGAGTTCTTCCCCTCCTTAACCAAGTGTTGAGCTAAGGATACTTCAGAAAGTGCAAAAAGACCATGGCACAAGTAAGCATGCCTTCTAAGGTACTCCCTTGGGTCTATTTATAGTTTTTTGAAGTTGGTCTGCTAACAGCGCACCTCCGCTGTTTGGAACAGCTATATACAGCCAAAAGTGGTCTGCCGATAGCGTAACTCTACTGCTCTGGAAGGATATTTGCACCCCCTATAAGGGCATCCGGGTAATTTTGCCTCTGGACCCCACTGGGCAAGTGCCGAGGAACAGGCGGTCAACTCGCCCTTCTATAAGGCAGATGTGGTCTGGCTCCCGCAGCTCACCTTCATCTCTAGGCGAGAGCGATCTGGGCTGCCATGGCTCACCTGCCCCTATACGGAGGCGAGCCGGCGATAAGGTCGCCTAAGCAGGCGCGGGCTGGATGGGCTGGCTCGCACGACTCGCTCGCCTAGCCTTGGCGGGAGCGAGCCGGCCTTCATGGTTCTCCCGACTACTACATTGAAGCGGGTCGGTCGATTTGGCTCGCTCGCCTCGTCTGGTGGACCCACTCTGCGAACACGGGGTTGTACAAATTATTTCTTCATGCGCGGGTAGAATCATGGTGCAGTAAGCGTGTACGGTTGTCTGGTAGTTGTAAGTATGTTATTAATGTGTTGCATTCACACTATATATTTTATTGTGTTTAAGGATGTTTAAAAAATTGGGCAGATAGTACCTGGAGTCAGTAGATTTTGAAGTAACTCTTGACTTCCCGTGTCTTCCATTGTTGGAATATGCGTTAATGGGTTCTGACTGTTGAAGAATAATGTTTGATGAGCTCTAATTTAAGCTAACTAATGATAAAAATGAATAATGCTAATAAAGTGATCAGATCAAAACTTTAAATTTGATGTACGGAAGATAATTATTTGTTTACACACAATCTTACTTTTTTGAGAGAGAAAGAGGTTCTCAATGTTCAAAGTTGATGTGAAATTAGATGACAAAGAAATTGTTAATAAAATAGTTGTTGGTGAAGAAAGATGGGAAGAAAAACAACATTTTCCTATCACACTGACATCCCTAATCTCCATATCGAAACAATGTGGTATAATCAGATGTATGAAATGAAAAAAGTTATGTATTACAATCAGAAACAATTCCCTTACTTGTTCTCAATCATATATCTATATATATGTGCTTGCTTCGCCCGTTCTCAGTGCGTCGTTACGGGCTTTGCCTGTTTGACAACCAAGCGGGCTTCGCTCTTAGCCAAGTGACATCGTTCGGAGGTGGTGACAATGTCCGGGGGCGGCGTCATTGTTTGAGGGCGGCGACATTCGTTGGGAGTGCCCGTTCTCGACGCGGCATTGCGGTTGTGCCCGCAAACTAAAGACATTGGTCGTAGGCGGCAACATTTGTCGTGGGCGACGATATTGGTCATGGCGGTGACATTGGTCGTGGTTGGCGACATTAGTCATTCTTTATCAGAATTTTTATTTTTCACTAGACACACCTCGCGATAAAGCTACGTATAACTGGCCATGATCGAACAAATCGTCCGTTAAGCAATTCTTGATAATGTTCGTTATTTAGTGAACATTATTTATGTGTGTTATAGCGAACAACGATAATGTCAGCTCGTGTTCATAGACATCAAAAAAACGTAGCCCAAGAAAATACTTTGCAGCAAAAAAATTCCCTTGAGATTTTTACTAAAAAATCACTTCGCAAAATGTTTTTTTTTAGCATTGACAAAACAGGAAGACAAAACAGAGAACAGGAAGACAAACCAAATAACTTAACTGCTCTGAAATGAAACGACAACCGTTTTGGAGGTTTGTAAAACTTTATAAAACTTTTATAGAATTGGGCTTTCTAACCAGACACACATTTATGTGCAGGTTGTGTTTTTTTTTGTTGGAATTTTGCATGTACAGGTTTGTGCTGCGGCTGTTTTGGGCTAGAATTTCATAAACTATGCGTCCGCATTTATACACGTTGTATTTGTTGGACTTTGACTAGGTTGATCGGGTCAACATATTATTTTTTTTATGTGTTTTAAAAGCAGGAAAGAGAGTGTGCATTAATTTAGAGAGTTGAGAGGTTGGTTGCCTTTATGGTGCTTGGACACTTGTCATTTTTCTATGAGTCTTGTTAGCATATATATAGGCATGTAAGTATTCCTTTTAAAGTTGATGAGATAGGAGTTTTTCCTCCACATTTCGTTTTAGAGAGAGAGAGAGAGGAGCGTCGCAGCGCTAAGTTTGCGTGGTGGTAACTGTGTTCATGCCAGGGCGGTTTGAAGTTCTAGCCGGGCGGCTTGAGTGCTTGTGGTTCAAGTGGTGATCTCGCCTGTGCCAGCTTGAGGGAAGAGGTGCAGCTCGCGGGAAGAGGTGCAGCTCGGGGGGTTGGGGCGGGGGGGGGGGGGGGGGGGGGTCTCGCCGCGAGAGGAAGTGGTTGCAGGTTGAGTACTCGCGCGCGTAGTGGTCTAGCCGCAAGCCAGGGCGGACTCGCCGAGTTGATCTCGCCGTGCCCGCTCGCCTGAGTGGAGCTCGCATGTGAAGGGTGGAGCTCGCCGTGTGAAGGAGGCAAACCGCACGGGTAGGTGTTTTGGTGTGGTGGTCTCGCGAAGTTGTCGTCTAGCGGAAGCAGCTCGCACGGGTGGACTTCTCGCCTCGCCGGGTGGAGCTCGCGCGGGTAGTAGCGGTTTGTGTGCATGGTCTCGGCGGCTACTGTTGTGGTGTGTTTTAGAAGTCGTGTCGCTTGCTAGTTGAGGTTGTGCGGGAACCCATACATGTTTCGAACAAGTGGTATCAGAGCGAGGTTACGACCCCTGGAAGTTGTGTAAATTGCTCGGAAGGCTCAGTGACTAGTGGAGATGGAGATGGGAGGTGTCATGCCGGGGCAAGTCCCCAAGTTCACAAAGACCAATTATGGAAATTGGAGCATCCAGATGAAGGTGTTGCTCGCCTCGAAGGAGCTATGGGAGGTAGTAGAGGACGGCGTTGAGGAGCTTACTGCAGAAGCAGAAACAGCATTGACTAATGCTCAGAGGACAGCGTTGAGAGAGTCCAAGAAGAGGGACAAGAAGGCTCTCTTCTTACTATATCAAGGCATGGATGAGGCGACTTTTGAGAAGATCTCAGACGCGGAGACATCAAAGGAGGCATGCGAGATTTTGCAACGCTCCATGCAGGGAGTTGATAAGGCAAAGAAGGTGAAGCTGCAGTCCCTTCGAGCTCAGTATGAAGTTATGAAGATGCAGGGTTCAGAGAAGGTTGGTGACTATGTGACCCGTCTACGAACGCTCACAAACGAGATGAAGAGGAATGGCGAGGTGACAGATGACTTAAGCTTCATGAAGAAGCTTCTGCGATCTATGTCTAAGAAGTTCAGGAATGTGGTAGTAGCAATTGAGTAGTCGAAGGATCTCACTGTGATGATGGTAGATGAACATGTTGGCTCGCTGCAAGCCCACGAGTATCGCATGTTGCAAGATGATGAGCAGTCGAGTGGCTTGGGTAAAGCACTCCAGACTCAGCTAAATTTTGGAGAGAGCTCGGGAAGAGGAGAAGGCCAGCGTGGCCGAGGCAACCAAGGAAGAGGTAGAGGAAGAAGAGGAGGAAGAGATCGGGGAAGGAACCAGTACAACCAGAGAGAGGTGGAGCAACCTCAAGGTTGGAGGAAAGATGCAGGAGGAAGAGGAAGAGGCCAAGGTAGAGGTCAAGGAAGAGGTCAAGGAAGTGGTAGAGGCGATATGTCCCAAATACAATGTTACAACTGTAACATGTTTGGGCATATGAGCTATGATTGTTGGGCTCCAAAGAAAGGAGGAGAATCCAACAACTACGCTGAAGCAAGCAACACGGGTGGCGACCCGATGATGTTCCTAACCATCCATGGAGCAGGAGGTGAGAGGAACGGTGTATGGTACTTGGATACAGGCGCAAGTAACCACATGTGTGGAGAGAAGGAACTGTTCACTAGCCTCGAACCAAATGGTGGTGAGGTCAGGTTTGGCGACGCTTTGAAGATTTCAGTGGAAGGAAGGAGTGATTGCGGTTACCATGAATGGGAAGAGGGTGCATCTCAATGATGTATTCTATGTGTCAGGCTTGAGGAGTAACATCCTAAGTCTTGGACAGCTAGTGGAAAAGTGCTATCGTATCCTGTTGAGGGATGGCACCTTAGCTATGAAGGACCATCAAGGAAGGGAAGCAGTAAGGGTGAAAATGACGACGAATCGTCTTTTTACTCTAAGTATGGATGTCAGGGAGACGGCATGTCTCACGAGGATGGGGGAAGAAGAGGAAGCTTGGCTGTGGCACCACCAGATGGGTCATCTGGGGTTCACAGGCCTGAAGTTGTTATCTCATTCCAAGATGGTAGAAGGACTGTCTAGGATCATGCCTCCACAGAGGGTCTGTAAGGCATGTACGAGGGGAAAGCAGAAGAGGCAGACTTTCGAGGGTGGAAAGTATTAGAGAGCGAGGAGGCAGCTGGAGCTAGTTCACTCGGATATCGCTGGTCCGTTTGAGACTACTTCAATAGGAGGAAGCAGGTACTACATTACCTTCACCGACGACTTCAGCAGGAAGTGTTGGGTATATTTTCTAAGGGAGAAGGCCAAGGCCCTAGACAAGTTCATGGAGTTTAAAGCTATGGCAGAGAAGGAGAGTGGTCAACCACTGAAGGTGCTTAGAATGGATAGGGGTGGGGAGTACACCTCTAGGCTGTTTGACGAGTACTGTAAGTAGTGGAGGATCTCTCACCAGCTGGCGGCAGCATATTCACCACAGTAAAACGGAGTGGCAGAGAGAAAGAATCTTACCATCATGGATATGGCAAGGAGTATGGTGAAGGGCAAGGGGTTTCCTAAGAAGTTTTGGGTGGAATCAGTACGGTGGCAGTGTACGTGCTGAACCGTTGCCCAACGAAGAGCGTGATGTTCAAGACTCCGTTCGAAGCTTGGTGCGGGTGGAAACCAAGTGTGAAGCACCTAAGGGTCTTCAGGTGTATGGCTTATGTCCATGTATCGGACTAGAGGAGAAAGAAATTGGATGATAAAAGCGAGAAGTGCATCTTCATAGGCTACGCTCCGGCGAGCAATGCTTACAAGTTGTATAACCCGGTGACTGAGAAGGCCATCATCTCAAGAGATGTGGTGTTTGAAGAAGAAAGCAGCTGGAGCTGGGACGATGCAGTGAAAGGCATCAAGGGGATGTTCTTTAATAATGATGAGGAGGAAGGTGGACAAGACGCTGAAGCCAAGATGGGTGGAGCTGAGCCACCATCACCACCTAGCGGAGGTTCAGGGGGAGCTCTCACCCCTTACTGAAGTGGAGCAAGCGCGAGTGGTGGCAGCTCTGGCGGAGCTAGCACTAGTGGAAGCAAGGACAATCGTCCTCAGCCCAAGATTAGGACGCTGGATGAAATTTATGAGGAGACGGCACCGACACTTAACAATTTTTCATTATATTGTCTTTTGGCAGATGTTGATCCGTGCTCCTATGAGGAAGCTGCAAAGGAAAAGACTTGGAGAAAAGCGATGGATGTGGAGATTGCCTCCATCAAGAAGAACGAGACCTGGAAGCTAGTCGATCCGCTTGCAGGCCACAAACCCCTCAGAGTGAAGTGGGTCTATAAAGTAGAGAAGAACAAGGATGGTGGCGTGGAGAAGCACAAAGCAAGGCTTATTGTGAAGGGCTATCGTCAAGTCCAAGGAGTGAATTATGATGAGGTCTTCGCCCCCGTAGCACGGATAGACACCATCAGGTTGATCATCGCGTTGGCGGCTCATCATGGGTGGAAGATAATGCAGATGAATGTAGTCTCTGCTTACTTGAATGGTTACCTGGAAGAGGACGTGTACATCGAGCAACCTACAGGATACATGGTGAAGGGGCAGGAGAAGAGAGTCTGCAAGCTGGATAAGGCTCTGTACGGGCTAAAGCAAGGAGCTAGAGCCTGGAATGTAAGGATAGATGCTTACCAGCAGAAGCATGGCTATCAGAAGAGTCCGCATGAATATGCACTCTACACCAAGGTGGATAAGGATGGCGACATGATGATTGTGTGCCTATACATGGATGACATGATTTTCACAGGGAACAACGCTTCGATGTACGAAGAGTTCAGAGGAATGATGAAGAAAGAGTTCGAAATGACGGACTTAGGAGAGCTGAGCTGCTTTTTGGGAGTAGAAGTGCAATAGAGAGAAGATGGGATCTTCATCTCTCAGACGAAATATGCGGAAGAGATCTTGAAGAAATTCAGGATGGAGAATAGCAAGCCTATCTCCACTCCTGCTGATCCAAGGCTGAAGCTAAGTAAAGAATCAAAGGAAGGAACGGTGGACTCCACCTTGTTCAAGAGTTTGGCGGGTAGTCTACGCTACCTGACCTTCACCCGACCAGACATCATGTATGCGGTCGGGGTGGTGAGCAGACATATGGAAGAACCAAAGGAAGATCATCTCACTGCGGCAAAGAGGATCCTAAGGTATATAAATGGGACAAGAGGCCATGGGCTGAAGTATTCAACTAGAGAGGAGCTGACGCTGGTAGGTTACTCGGACAATGACTACGGCGGGGATGTGAATGACCGTAAGAGCACTTCCGGGTATGCCTTCAACATGGGAATGGGGGCGTTCTCATTTAGCTCGAAGAAGCAAGCCACGATAGCGCTATCATCTTGCGAGGCTGAGTACATTGCGGCGGCGGCTTGTACCTGCCAAGCTATCTGGCTAAGGAATCTACTGCAGAGTCTACATCAAGGAGTGGATGGACCAACGTCCATGTTTGTGGACAACATGTCGGCCATCCAGCTCGCAAAGAATCTAGTGCTACACGGGCGTAGCAAGCATATCGAGACAAGGTACCATTTCCTCCGTGAGCAAGTGGAGTTGAAGACGGTTGAAGTGGTGCACTGCCCTACCGGAGAGCAGGTCGCGGATATTTTCACCAAGGCGTTGAAGGTGGAGACGTTCTTGAAGCTCAAAGGCAAACTCGGCATGTGCTGCCAAGTTTGAGGGGGAGTTTTGTTGGACTTTGACTAGGTTGACCGGGTCAGCATATTATATTTTTATGTGTTTTAAAAGCAGGAAAGAGAGTGTGCATTAATTTAGGGAGTTGAGAGTTTGGTTGCCTTTATGGTGCTTGGGCACTTGTCATTTTGCTATGAGTCTTGTTAGCCTATATATAGGCATGTAAGTATTCTTTTTAAAGTTGATGAAATAGGAGTTTTTCCTCTACATTTCGTTTTAGAGAGAGAGAGAGGAGCGTCGCAGCGCTAAGTTTGTGTGGTGGTAACTGTGTTCTTGCCAGGGCGGTTTGAAGTTCTAGCCGGGCGGCTTGAGTGCTCGCGGTTCAAGTGGTGATCTCGCCTGTGCCAGCTCGCGGGAAGAGGTGCAGCTCGCTGGTTGGGGGGTTCTCGCCGCGAGAGGAAGTGGTTGCAGGTTGAGTACTCGCGCGCGTAGTGGTCTAGCCGCAAGCCAGGGCGGACTCGCCGAGTTGATCTCGCCGCGCCCGCTCGCCTGAGTGGAGCTCGTGTGTGAAGGGTGGAGCTCGTCGTGTGAAGGAGGCAAACCGCGCGGGTAGGTGTTTTGGTATGGTGGTCTCGCGAAGTTGTCGTCTAGCGGAAGCAGCTCGCACGGGTGGACTGCTCGCCTCGCAGGGTGGAGCTCGCGCGGGTAGTAGCGGTTTGTGTGCATGGTCTCGGTGGCTACTGTTGTGGTGTGTTTTAGAAGTCGTGTCGCTTGCTAGTTGAGGTTGTGCGGGAACCCATACACGTTTCCAATAGTATTGAATGCTTGATTATTTTTATTAAAAAATTGGGTTGAATGCTTGAACATTTTTCCTCACTACTCTTTGGTAAGATGTTGGCATGTTGCTCTTTTAAATATTAATGAAAAATACAACTCTTTTAAGAGAACTAAACAACGCATCACCTTATATATAGAAATGTCAAATTCGCTTCTATTATTAGGGCGGTGATATTTGCAGGTCTATTATGGATACTTGCAGCCCTTGGATATTTGCAGCCCAAAAATAGATATTTGCAGTCCCGTCGGATATTTGCAGCCCTTTTTAAAAAGTTTATATTTGATTTTCTTTTATCTTTTTGCTCCACTAATTGGTAAAACTAATAAACCCTAAATAACACATATTACATTCAAACAAAAACATAAATTTTATCATTCTAACAAAAATAAAATGACAAAAACTATATTTTCTTCATTGCCGCACTGAGAGATCAACATTAGCTTTGATCAGAATTGGAAGAGTGTGGAGATCAATAAAAGCAAATCCCGGCAGAAACAACCAAATTTTAGACATGCTAACAAAAGATTATAACAGATTATTTGTGGTTTTTTGAAATCATTTTTTGGGGCATGCTAATAGAAGATTTACCTCTAGCACCGCATATTTTATTTTAAAACTAACGTAAAATTATTGCTAACAAAAGATTATAAAAGATTATTTGAGGTTTTTTGAAATCAGGTTTTTGTGATTTTTTTATCAGAATTTTGGAGAAGCTAACAGAAGATTTATCTCTAGATCCACTTTTTTTTATAGCCAACGTATTATTACTAATATAAGATTATTGGGAACATAAGACTTTGAAACAAAGAATAAGAAAACGGAGACTTAGAAAATGCATATTTGTGAGAATGTAAAAGACCGTAAAGTGTGAAGACCCTACGTGGCATATCGAGGGTTGTGAGGGCTCCAAGCAATGATCAGAGAGCAGCCCTCATCGAACATAAAAAAGTGAGTTGCAAAATGCTGAAACATCTTTTTGAAATAAAAAGCTGAAACAGATCATGAAATAAGAAGCTAAAATAAAAAATGTGTAACACCCACTTTCCTGAAAGTCGAAAAAGAAGAAAATGGATTTTGAAAAAGAAATCAGAAAACCCAAAAAGAAATGTTGAACCAGAACATGAAATAAAAAGCTAAAATAAAAAGCTTAAACATCCATTTTCCTGAAAATCGAAGAAGTGGAAAGAGAGTTTGCCTGAGCGAACGATCAAGGAGAGGCTGTTGAGGAGCTGGCGAGCCTTGAGGAGGTGTAAAAAGCTGAAAACCGTGAACAGAGGAGGAGCTCGCAGTAACGATGGAGGAGAGGCTGTTGAGTAGCTGGCGAGCCTTGAGGCTCCAAACTTCAGAATAGCGATGGTGTGTGGATACAACATCAAAGAGGTATAGAGGTGGTTTTGATAGGAGACGTGGGAGGAGACATGCTTTCGGCGAGCGTGGCAGTCGGAGAACTTAGAAGATAGGGTGAAAAAGTGAAAATTTTTGGATGTGTGTAGCATTCCTTGTGCTATGAGCGCGTTTAAATACCGATTTCAAAAAACGCGGGTCCACTTCATTTTTCGGGTTTCCCTCTTCTTCCCTAACGTAATCTAGGCGACCGAAGTGGAAAATCGCCGGCCCAGTCGAGGCGAACTCCAGCAGATTTCCCTCAGATTTTGTGAGGCGAACTCCGGTGAGTCCTACATGTTAATGTAGGCGTCGTCGTGAAACAACTATTCCTCTCTGCGCGATCGCAATCTCCGGCAGCTTTCCAGGCACATTTTCTCGCCGAAGGAGGGCTTGAGAAGAACCAGGTATGACTATTTTTCCAGCAACAGGATAGAGCGATCTTTTGAAATCTCTTTGCATATGTTGAACTATTTTTCAGAACTGTATTTCAAGTGATTGTTTGTGCAACTGTACTTCAAGTGATTGTTTGTGCAACTCTCTTTCAAGTGATTGTCATTGCAACTGTATTTCAAGTGATTGTCATTGCAACGGTATATAGAACTATATGTCAGGTATAATATACGTATGTATTTGCATATAATATAATATACAACTGTATTTCAGATATAATATACAACTGTATTTCAGATATAATATACAACTGTATTTCAGATATAATATACAGCTGTATTTGCATATAGTGTAATGTACAACTGTATTTCATGTATAATATACAATTGTATTTGCATATAGTGTAATGTACAACTGTATTTCAGATATAATATACAACTATATTTGCTTATAGTGTAATGTACAACTGTATTTCAGGTATAATATAAGACTGCAAGCTAGGCTTCTTCTATTATTCATGGAGAAAGGGAGTAATAGTGGTCAAATGGAGGAAGAAATTAGTGTAAATATTTCTTTGTCTTTCTTTCTTGACTTGACAAAGGGAGTCTTTCTTTCATGATCGATTTGAGAAAGTGGTTAATGTATTTTTTAACCTGCAGATCAAAAAAGAACATCTATGTTTCCATGTTGTCCATTCGGAGGAAGATCCATATGCTTTGTATTGTCAATACGCTCACAAAACCGGTTTCAGTGCTCGTAGGCAACATATTATTTATTACACACACACCAAAATTATCAAAGTCTGTGAATACAGTTGCTCAAAGGCAGTAAAGAAACACACAAAACTGTCACCGATTAAATATCGCAAATTATATACTCGGACTGGTTGTCTTGCATGTTGTCATTTTAAAACAGATACAGATGGTAAGAACTGGACGGTTGCAAAGTTTGTGGAGGAGCACAATCATCTCCTTGCATATGAGAAAGAACAGCATTTGTTGAGGTCAAATCGAAAGGTATCGGATATGCAGGGCAATCTATTAAAAAATATGTCAGAGGCTGGTATAAAAACAGTGCATGCATATAATTTTCTCTCCGAAGAAGTTGGAGGTGTTCAAAATGTCGGTTTCACCAAGACTGATGCCTATAATTATGTGCAACGCGGTAAAAAAGATTTGATTGAAAGTGGTGATTCGACTAGTTTATTGAAGATACTACAAGCAAGGCAACTTGAGGATAATATGCTCTCATATGAAGTCCAGACAGATGAATAAAATAGGTTGACCGGGTTTTTTTGGATTGATGGGCGTGGTAGGATTGATTATGATTGTTTCGCTGATGTTATTATTTTTTTATACCACCTACAGATTAAATAAATATAATTTGGTGTGTGCTACATTTATTGGTGTGAACAATCATTGGCAGAGTGTTTGTGTTGGTTGCACTTTCATTGCAGAAGAAACCATTGATTCTTTTTGCTGGGTTTTTGAAATATTTCTTAAGTTCGTTAGTGGTAAACAACCTACAACAATTTTTACTGACCAAGATCAAGCTATGACGGTTGCAATTGAGCATGTTCTTACCACTAGCCGGCATCGATTATGCCAATGGCACATCTCAAAGAAAGCTCCTTCTAAACTCCATTGCTTCAACCATGACAAAGGTGTTCGAGGTTTATTCCACCAATGCATGAGCAAGTGTGATTGTGATTTTTAATTTGATCGTTATTGGAATGAGATGATGTTGAAAGGAAGTTTACATGACAACAGATGGTTGTGAGACCTATACGCAGTTAGGAGGAAGTGGTCAACTGTGTATAACAAGGGTGTGTTGGATCTTGGCATTTTGTCGACATAACGGAGAGAATCGGCAAATCATGGATTGAATGGTTGTTCCAAGGCAACCAGCTCTATTATAAAGTGTTTCATTAGGTTGGAGAAACTAGTTTCAACATGGCGGAGAGCTGAGTTTGACGAAGATTTTAAGTGCATGTAGGGAACTGTCAACTTAAAATATAAAGGTTCCATGCTACTGAAGCAGGCTTCGAAGGTTTACACCAGGAAAATGTTTTCTATCTTTGAGAAATCATTCATGGAGGGGGCTGTTGGAGTTAGTATTGTCGATGAGACGAGATACATGGATAATAGTACTTCATATGTGACCTCGCAGTATGACGAAAGCGTTGACGGTAAAAGATGGTTCGTAAATTCAATGATATTACTGTCTAAGCTACATGTTCTTGTCGAGGCTTTGAAACAAAAGGTATTCTATGCAAGCATGTTTTACGAATATTCATTCATAGAAATATAAAGCGTATTTCCGACCAATATTTTCTCAAGCGATTCAGTTTGCATGCTAAGAAAAGTATCTACCTTCCATACTCACCTTCAATGGCCCAATCCGATTAAAATGTGGTTTTCAGGAACCATTTAATGAGATTTACATATGATTTAGCCCTACAAATTGAGAGTTGCCAACCGGCAATGGAACTTGTTATGAAATCCATGAATGATTTGTCACAAAAGGTTAAGTCTATGGTTATTGTGGGTGGGGTGTCAATCATAATGGGAAAGAGGTAACGTTATTAAGGGACCCGCCGAAAAAGCAACCGAAAGGGGTTTCGAACGCACAAATAAAAGGACATTGAGAGAAGAACACTAGAGCATCAAGTACTACTTTTTATCTTAATATTTTTGAAATTAAGTTCATTACTACAAGTATAATGATACTTATTTTTCCTATGTAGGAAATCAACAAGGTGACATGAAGAGCAAAGCAATTCCTGTGAATGAAAATACATCAAAAACAAAGATCTACAACTTCTTTGATTCTCCAGAACCTGTGCACCAGTCAACCCTACGGGCCACTCCTGCGGATATTGATTCTCAAAAGAACTTTGACTTAGATTTGTCTTTTAATTTTTGTAATATCCCAGATGTTTTCAAACCTTGAAGTGAATCACCTTATTTAAGTATTTATTATTTTCGGTTAAAATTTGAAGATCCAAAGGCAAACTAACATGATTCTCTGCTATAGTTGGAGGCCGTAACTTGACATTTTCATCATGAAATTGAGATTGTCGTGCTTCTAATTTTCCATACTCAGTTTTCTTAGATTGAACTTGTGCAGCAAGTTTCTTGCAATTCATGCTCAGGTTATCTCTCTGTTATATATAGATATAACTAAAACATATGCATAATTAAGAAAATACATATTGCATTGAAATATGCACAACATATTCTCCAGATTCATATCACTGGAAGTATCTACAAAAAAACATAGCAATTAGTTATGATAAACCAGCTGCTCTGCAGTAGTAATGCCTGATAACTGCAGCTGCCTCTAGTTGTCGCAACACAGGAACAATTATGGTACTCAACTGCTTGAATATTTGCAACATTCATTCATTCATCGGCTAAAATACCGGACTAACGTGGCCTGCAGTTTTTATATGGGGGATTTACATTACAGGAATGAGTGAGGGAAAACACAATCGACACTTTAAACATAATCAGTAAAGATAAAAAAATAGGAATGAGTGGAGAATCATGCATTGATGTTAGTATTAATTAACCAAATCTTAGGTTTTCCCCACTATATGCAGGCCACAAAATCTGCCAACTGCATAACGTCGTAACATTTAACTGTTCAATATCACTAGTTGTTAGTTTTAATTATGTTTGAAAAAGCCCGAAGAATATCCGCTGCAATTTCTGCCCGAAATTGCGGCATCTCTTTACACCAATTCTTTTTTCATGCCATGAAATAGTATCGGCCGACAACGCCTCCTCCATGAATTTCATCACGAACAAGCCGCAGTCGTCCCCGTTATCTTGTTGTGGCAAATTGGGAACCTCGTTAATAGGCCACATGATAATATCTACTGGCAACGCTTCACTAACCTCCTCGTATAAAGTCTTAACCTGCATGACCCATTAATTGTTAGAAAACACATTAATTTTTTTAGCCTTCAACTGTCATATGAGTGTGTACTAGTGTGAAATTGTACCAAGTCAGGAAGGTTGGAATATTGACGACCACTTTTAAAGGAGTCGTAGAAATCCCAGCATTGTTCCTTTTGGCGACACACTAGCAGTGTCCAATGGCTTGACACATGATAGGGCATAAGCATGACATCAGAAGCTGTGACACTTGCCATTGTTATATGGCTCAACAGGATCTTGTTATTTGGCACCTTATTACTCTTATAATACTGCACAATGAGGTGGCAAACATTAATAATTTCAGGCTTAAACATAAAATAAGTGCATTACAAAAGAGGGACAAAATGAAGCACGTACTGCATGATTTGGCAAAACATATAAAAAGGACTTCATTTCATCATATGACTTATTCTGCTTTGAACCAAGGAAGACTATGTATGCACCAATGTGAGTGTCAGTTATCCAAGCTGTCCCCAATAAATCATCTGCATCCCCTCAAGTCATCACAATGTTACCACTCGAGAAAATAACATCGGACCTATAGTAATAGTTAAAATCAGTATGAGATTGATAAGCAATTATATGTACGAAAATACGTATATGACAAGGAATAATTTCCCGTACTTGAACTCACTAAGGACGAAATCAATGATATCTCAAATTTGAGGGTTTATATGTGGTTTACCGGGATAGGTAGGAACTATTTTAAGATCCTTCTTCCACCTATATGCAATCTTTTTGACTCGAACAGAAGATGATTCTTTAGCTGGGCTTTGAAGTGTAATGATCTGGGGTGTGGATGATGTGGGTGATGTGGGTGTTGTGGGTGATGTGGATGATGTGGGTGAGACATTTTTCTGGAGTTTGGACGATGTGGATGATGTCGGTGATGGTGCATGGCGATGGAATTGGGACATCCCATCTTGCAACTTTTTAAACCAAGTTTCACAAAAAACTTTTCATGGAGACTTCCACTTTAACAACTTCTTCCCGTATATAAACCCGAAGCCGAGATTCCATTGAGTTCCAATCTTCCCCTGTATTTCCTCTTTTCACCTTCTTCTTCTCCTTCTCCATCCTCCTAAGCAATCTACCTTCGCTCTTCACAACAATCTTTTTCCTCGCCTCCTCGAAATTCTTTTTCTCATTCTCATTCTCGATATCCTCGAAATCAGACTCCACCTCAAACTTCACCTTCTTCACCCCCTTCCCTTTCTCTTAGTTAGTTTCATATCTTCAAAATCAGAATCCGCCTCCTCCGGTCCTAGCAACCTCTTCTCATCATTCTCCACACTTTGAAACTTGTATCTAACCTATAAGATATAACAAAATGTATTAGAGTTACATAGCGACAAAACTTGATATTAATTAAGAAGTTAATTAATAATACCTGCTTGGGTTTCTTGAGATCACTCGTCAAATCCAAACAAAACTTTGCAGTATATCTCATTTTGTCCGACCACCGACAAATTCGAGGTCGAGCCAGGAAATGTACTACTCTTTGAACATTGGTGTGCTTAAACAACCACACCTACAAAAATACATGTGAGTTTGAATGATTAATAAATCAGTAACCAAATTATAAACACATTTCTTACCAACACAACTATCGAGCAGCCTTCAAAGTAGCCTAAACAGGTGTCAGCATCTCGAACTACATTGGCCCGACTCATGCAATCTAGCTGTGAATGCAAGAATGCATGAATGGCCTTAGGACAATTGTACTCTCTCAAGGCACCTATACCATCCTCCAACAAACCCAGACACGTCGGAATCTTTAGAGTCTTCATGGGGAAGAAAAACACTGTAACGGCCCGGCCCCTGCCCCGAAGGGACTTACCAGGACACCATGCCACCACTACACATATCGGCCCGGCCCCTGCCCCAAAGGGACTTACCAGGACACCATGGCACTGATAGCGGGCTGCATCCCAAGCACCTCAACCCCTCTCCCTCCACAGGCGGGTTGTTGGTGGCCACAACCTTCCTTTGATGAGTGAAATTTTCCTGTTAAGTGGACAACACAGGGACTTCACAGGAGGTCACCCATCCCAGGACTTCTCCAGCCCGAGCACGCTTAATAATGGAGTTCTTTCAACTCTCATCACCAATTGAGCTGCAATTGGTGATGAGAGTTGAAAGAACTCCATTATTAAGCGCGCTCGGGCTGGAGAAGTCCTGGGATGGGTGACCTCCTGTGAAGTCCCCGTGCTGTCCGCTTAACGGGAAAATTTCACTCATCAAAGGGAGGTTGTGGCCACCAACAACCTGTCTGTGGAGGGAGAGGGGTTGGGGTGCTTGGGCTGCAGCCCGCTTTCGGTGTCATGGTGTCCTGGTAAGTCCCTTTGGGGCAGGGGCCGGGCCGATATGTGTAGCGGTGCCATGGTGCCCTGGTAAGTCCCTTCGGGGAAGGGGCCGGGTCGTTACAAACACAATCAACAAATACCTAATGAGTGCATTTACTCGTCTTTGCTCGAGCTCGAGGGACCATTCTTCATTCACAAGATGGCGCATTTCGTTGATTAAGTCCCTGTGAGATAACTCCAAATAGGGGAGTCTAGAAAAAGGGAAATCTCGACCATTGTTTGGTAGCCCCAGAATCATGGCCACTTCATTAACTGTTAGTTTGAGGTAGTGATTTCCTAAAAGGAAACACCCCATGTCCCTTCTGTATAGCTTCACGAGGACATATAAGAGCGAGATGTTTTGCGGCAATGCCGGAATGGAGAATAAAGGTAAAACATTTGTTTCCCTTAGAACAACCTTCGATTCCTTGGAAATGACCTCGAGCAGAGGACGGGCATTCGCCACGAATGTTGAGACCGCACACCGACAACTCAAATATTTGTTATCAGGCTTCTGAGTAAGCAAATGCAGTCAAACATTAGACTATATGCAAATATAGTTGTATGTAAAGTGGTCCATTACACCTGAATTACAGTTATATATACAAATACAGTTGTATATTACACTTGAAATACAATTATATATAACACTATGTGCAAATACAGTCCTATAGTATACAGTTGTATATAACATTATATGCAAATACAGTCTTGTATTACACATGGAATATAGTTGTATATAACACTATATGCAAATACAGTCATGTATTATGTAACATCTCCATCCGTTCATATAGCATATAATATAAGGTTCGGTCGGGGCCCCACACCATATGCCACAAAACAGGCGGAGAAGTCATGGGTTGATATCAAAGTTGTGCATCCTAACACATAGAATTCTAGCGGAAGCTTTTAACATAAATACTGAACTCCAACCATGAATGTCCACTAATATAAACACTCACATTTATATAGGAATGTACATCAAATACAATATCGTTTGGCCTTATGGCCTTACAGTTGCTCTTTACAAGAGTGGCTTCCAAACATCGGCGCGCAGACCAGCCACACATGAACAAAACAAAACATTTTTCAGCTTAGCCTTCAAGGGCTAGCAGCAGTAGCAGTAGTAGGGACTTCAGCCTTTATGTGTCCCGCTCGACTCTCCAGCACCTGTACAAGGACAACCCACCCAACGGTGGCAAACAAGACAACGGTCAACATCCAGCTGACCAATTTATAACGACCCTACCCCTTTCCCAGGACAGTGGTATTCCTTCCCTGCAGGCATAGCAATTCATATGCAGATATATATATATATATATATATATATATATATATATATATATATATATATATATATATATATATATATATATATATATATATATATATATATCACATTGTGCTCTCACGCACAAACATTCCATCACAACCGTTAGCCACGCAGCCCGATGATCCATGCACTCAGGGCACATTCTTGGTGTACCGGCGAACCATGGTCCCACCACCGTATCAGGGCCGAAACCCAACAGTAAAATTGAGAATTTGCTCCATGGCATTCAGCCGGAGACTTTAGTCTTAGTGGCGCGCAGGCCTAAGACTCTCGTTATGCGCTCCAACAGACCGCACTTTCAGGTCTTCAAGTCGAACGGACATAACACAGGTCGGATCAACCACCCCTCGTTGCTCAAGTCGCCATGCCATCACCGAATACCAACGTACTCGCGGCTTAATAAAAGGCGCGGGTCGGTTTCACCTTACTGTTTGGTATAAAGCCTTTTTAAGAGCTCATCAAGCTCACACATAGCCAGACCATCCCCGAGGGTCTAGCTTCACATTCATAGGTTAGCTAGGACCCACGCCTCGCATTAGCGACAGAACTCATTTTCCGTCCCTAGCACCAACCTTAGCATTCATAGCATACAACACAAGCACTTGAGGGTATTTTCCAGGACTTCCAATCCAGTGCTTCCTGCTACTACCCTTCATAGGCACAACCCATCAAGCATCACAAGCATGAAAAGGGTCTTTTCCTGAACTACCACTCGAGTACTTCCTGCTACTGCCCTTCACAGGTCCAACCCATCGACTCCATAAACTACACGTTTCATTGCGGAGTCTTCTCCGGTGTGTAAATGCAACATCACCAATCCAGACCAACCTGTCCAGATAGGCTTCACACAGCATGCCTATTTCATACTCCATTTTCAGATCTATATGCAACACTAGTGGGGATTCCAAGAATCAATCCAAGGAAATCCCTTAGTAATCCACCCTCTGGTGGGGGAAATCCATGCACATGCCAAAAAGGAAGGACTGCACATGTCCAAGAAAGAAGATCGTTACCCTTGACGACCTCTTTGGAGCCATGGAATTCTAGCCTGTTGAAAAGCACCGCAGCAGCTTTTTCTCCACAAATCTGGCCTCGAACCTTAGCTCGGAACTCTCAAGCTCCACCAGTAGCTGGATCCCTTCTACTTCTCATCCTCCTTGCTCTCTCTTCTATCTCACTCTCTTAGAAAGAGAATGGCCAAGTGAATAATGAGAGCTATCTCCTCTTTTTCGGCCTTAAAGCAGCAGGGAGAAGTCTGGGCCATCAGATCCCAGATAAAGGAAATGGACGGCCACAATTTTTCCTGAAAACAGCCATTTTGGGTCTAACACGCCCTGTGACACGCCCGTGTCACCGGGCATGTACCTTAAGCGGCACACTACCGACTTATCCAGAACAGGACACGACCATGTGATATGCCCGTGTCACATGGCTGACACGCCAGTGTCAGGCTCTTGAGACACACTCAAGACCTACTCGAGACAATCACTCGAGTAGTTGGGCATGACACGCCCGTGTCATAAGGCTGACACTCCCGTGTCCCAGCAGTACTTGAGACATTGACGACCTACTCGAGACACCCTCTCGAGACCCACTCGAGTAGATATAGAGTGGGACACGGCCATGTGACACTCCTGTGTCACATGTCGTGTTCTCTCTTTCTCGAGCATTTGTCGAGCACATCTACTCGAGTGATGTTCGTCGACCAGAGGAGGACACACCCCCTGACACGCCCGTGTCATAGGGCGTGTCCCCTCTCGAAAACTTCGTCGAGCTCATTTCGTCGAGCACTCGACAAACTGCTCAACCCGAGCCGGACACGCCCTGGGACACGCCCGTGTCCCAGGCCGCGTCGTTCAACCTGAACCCAACTTTGGGATTTGGGGTGTTACAACCCTCCCCTCCTTACAAGAAATTCCGTCCCGAAATTTGCACACGGTAAGGAAATCAAAACCAAGATGTTATAACTTTCAACATGTCCGTTACAACAAGAGATGCACTGCATAACAATTTACACAAACAACTTGGGAAATTCCACTCGCATGGTCTGCTCTCGCTCTCATGTTAGCTCCTCACGGCCACAATTGCCCACCGAACTTTGATCATCCCGATTGTATTGTTCCGCAATTATTTATCGGCGCGATCCTCGATCCGAAAGGGTCTAACCTTCATCGTTAGCCCATACTCCACTAGCACACGATCATTCTCGATCACTTGAGCTGGATCTTTGACGGCTTTTCGAATCACAGAGATGTGAAACACATCATGTAATCCACTAAATTCTGCCGAAAGAGCTAGCCGATAGGCAGCTTCCCCAACTCGCTCCATCACTTCAAAAGGACCAAGATATCTCGGACTCAAGTTTTTTAAAAGTTGAATCCTGGACATGCCTTTGAAGGGTTTGATCTTCAAATATACCCAATCGCCTACCGCGAACTCCATATTCCGGTGCCTGGTGTTGTAGTACTTCGCCTGTCGATCCTGGGCTATCAGTAGCCTCTCCCGAATAGCGCGTATCGTCGAGTTAGCTTCATCGACTTCTTTAAGCTTAAACAGTTTGGATTCACCTGCTTCTGCCCAAGCTAACGGTGTACGGCGCTTTCGACCATACAAAGCTTCAAACGGTGTCATAACGATGCTCGCTTGGTAGCTATTATTGTAGGCAAACTCCACCATATAGAGATGATCTTCCCATCTCTTACCAAAGTCCAGGGCGCACATTCGGAGCATATCCTCCATTGTTCTGTTGGTCCTCTAAGTCTGGCCATCAGTTTGGGGATGAAAGGTCGTACTGAATGTCAACTTTATTCCCAACAGTTGATGGATTAGTCTCCAATCATTCGATATAAATCTCCCATCACGATCACTTACAATGTTATGAGGAACATCGTGCAGTCGTACGATCTGCTCCACATAGAGCTGTGCCAAACTTTCCACTGAATCGTGCTGCTTGTTCGGAAGGAAGTGTGCCTCTTTCGTCAACCGGTCTACAATCATCCAGATTGAATCATTCCCGCGTTGAGATCTCGGCAACCCGTGCACGAAATCCATTGAAAGATCATCGAACTTCCATTCCGGGATCTACAACGACTTCAAGAAACCGCCAGGATTTTGGCATTCTGCCTTCACCAAAGCACAAGTTTGGCATTGAGCCGCATAATGAGCAATATCTTTCTTTAGTCCTGGCCACCAAAACAGCTTCTTCATGTCCCTGAACATCTTTGTGCTCCCTGGGTGAATTGAGTACTTCGTAAAGTGAGCTTCGTACATCAACTCTTCTTGCAACTTACCCATACTCGGGACACACAACCGGCCCTCTTTCCGCAAAAGGTCATCATCCTAGGAGAATTGGTCATCCAGCCCGTCCTTTGCATAGCGTTGGAGACTTTCATCTAGCTCCGTTGCTCGTCAAACTCTATCCGCAAGGTCATACTATACCTCCGTCCAGTTCAAGCATGCATCGGCTGTGGAATTCTTATCAACACAAGAAATCTCTAATGCTTCCAACTCCTGGATCAGACGCTCATCATGCATCTGCAACCAATTTGCCCTTGACGGAGTCCTACGACTCAAGACATCAGCGACCACGTTTCCGTTCCCAGGAGTATAATGAATCTCAAAGGTATAGTCCCCAAGGAACTCCTACCACCTTCGTTGTCGTATATTCAGATCCTTCTGCTCCAACAAGTACTTTAGGCTCTTATGGTCCGTAAAGATATTCACTTTTACGGCATAAAGATAATGTCGCCATAACTTCAGTGTAAATATCACCGTCGCCAACTTTAAGTCGTGGACGGGGTAATTTCGCTCATGCACTTTCAACTGGCATGAGCCATAAGCAATCACTTTCCCAAATTGTAGAAGAATGCAGCCTAAGCTGCTCCCTGAAGCATCACTATAGATCTCATATCTGTCGGTACCACATGGCAATGTCAATACAGGCGTCGTGGTCAAACGACTTTTTAGTTCTTCAAAATCTTTCATGCACTCCGGTATCCAAACGAACTTTTGATCTTTTTGCGTTAGTGGGGTCAGAGGTAAAGCGATCCGCGAGAAGTTTTCAACAAAACGTCTATAGTAGCCTGCTAGTCCAAGGAAACTCCCGACTTCGGTCACCGAAGACAACATCGGCCATTCTTGTATGGCTTTTATCTTTGACGGATCCACTGTTATGCCCTCTCCACTTACGAGATGGCCAAGAAAAGCCACTGACGACAACCAAAACTCGCATTTCGAGAACTTGACATAGAGCTTATTCCTTCACAAGGTATGCAATACCATCCGCAAGTGGTTTGCATGATCAGCTTCTGATTGATATTACACCAAAATATCATCAATGAATACAATCACGAACAAGTCTAAGTACTCTCGGAACGTTCGGTGCATTAGGTCCATGAACACCGATGACGCATTACATAGCCAAAACGGCATTACTATGAACTCATAATGACCATAGCGTGTTCCAAATGCGGTCTTTGGAATGTCACCTTCCCGAATCCTCAACTGGTAATACCAAGATTTCAAATCCAATTTAGAGTAGACGGTTGATCCCACCAGCGGATCAAACAATTCATCTATCCGTGGAATAAGATACTTGTTCTCCTCGGTCAGCTTATTCAGTTCACGATAGTCAATACATAACCGCAAACCACCGTCTTTCTTTTTCACAAACAGAACAGGTGCGCTTCAAGGTGACATACTTGGGCGTATATATCCCTGCTCAAACAACTCTTGCAATTGGACTTTCAACTCAACCATTTCCTTTGGCGCGACGCGATATGATGAGCGGGCCACAGGTTTCGCACCTGACACCAACTCAATCGTGAAGTCGATCTCCCACTGGGGTGGTAGCCTAAGAAGATCCATAGGGAACATGTCCGCAAACTCCAATACAACCGAAACATCACACACATTGGCCTTTGGCTCAAGCCTGAATCAGCGTAAAGTATAACTCCGCGCCCTTCCGAACAGCCTTAATGACTTGGAGTGCAGACATCAAGGTCCCACTCACTCCTCGCATACCAGTGAACTTAGTCTCAAGCTCGGTATTCTGGCCTAATGTGATCTCTTTGGACTGGCAATCAATCAAGGCATGTTGCTCCGCGAGCCAGTCCATACCAAAGATCACATCAAATTCCGATATCGGTAGTATATATTGAAAGAAATTGTATCTAATCACCTAGAGGGGGGGGGGGGTGAACAGGTGACTAAATCTTTTTAGACTTTTTAGGCAGATTACAGATTATATCACAGAGTTATAATTACTTCTTCACAGAAATCAATCAGCAATCACAGAATCGAACATGCACACAGTGAACACACAGATTTATAGTGGTTCCTCAAGGTTTGGGTACATCCACTTTCCCCCATCGTCTATCTAGTAGTGTACTAGATTCAGCCAAACTCCTCCACTATCTCAGATCCTCAGATCTTACACTCAGAATCCCAAACAGGTTCCTACAACTCAGGCCCAAGGCCCTACAACTCAGTCTTCTCCAAAGACCTACACTCAACCTTCAATAAGGCCTACACTCAGCCACAAGGCCTACACTCAGCCACAACAGGCCTACACTTAGAGAAATAGATCTCCTATACTCAGACACACAGGCCCTACCACTCAGCCTTTATAATTACAGGCTTACAACTCAGATCCCTAAGGATCCTACAAGAAATTTAAAATACAAAGTGTATATACCTACAACTCTGAATAGAGAGATGAGTTGATAGGTTCTTGATGAGTTCTTGAAAGAACTCTGCTGAGATCAACCTCACTTGGCTTTCTTCAAAGCTTCTTGAATGTAGAACACAATAGGATTGATTCTCTGCAGCTGATCTTCAATCACTGCAACTTAAGATTCAGAACTAGGTCTGAACCCTTCTTTACAGCCTGGTTCCAACGGCTGTCTTCTTGGAAGGAGCTCTCTCTCTCTCCAACTTCTTAGATCTTCACTTGATTCTTCAATGAATAGCTAGATCTTCTTCTTTGACTGTTGATCTCTTGTTGTTAATCACTTAGACACTTTTTCTGTTGGCAGAATAAGCCTATTTATAGGCCTTCTTCATGGTGACCGGCTGATCCGGTTCCTAATAGCTTTCTGACATCTCTGACAGGTACAGTAGACCGGCTGGAATGGTAGCTGTCAAGTCATCCAGTCAGTTCTTGAAATATCTGTAACTGTCTGAAAGTGTCGAGACAATCTGTCTTTAAGTGTCGACACTTATAGACTAAGTGTCGACACAAGTAGACTAAGTGTCGACACTAGCCTTCAAGGTGTCGACACAACTCCTTGTGTTGTAGAATTTATATCTCGACACTGCTTCTTCATCATGTGTCGACACTGATATTGTGTGTCGACACAACTTCTTGTTCTTCAGTACTTAGTTGAATTCTTGTAAGTGTCGACACAACTTCTTGTGTTGAACTTGTTCAGTGTTGACACATCTTCTTGGTGTTGAACTTGTTCAGTGTCGACACATCTTCTTGGTGTCGACACTTGCCTTCTATGTTGATACTTGCTGAGTGTCGACACAGCTCCTTGTGTTGACACATTCTTCTTTTGTTGAGACTTTGGCTGAGTGTCGACACATCTCCTTTGTGTCGACACTTGTACTTAGAATATTTGTTGAACTTTGCTGAGTGTCGACACAGCCTCCTAGTGTCGACATTTTCTCCATATGTTTAGTCTTCTGCTGTGTGTCGACACATTCTTTATTATGTCGACACATTCTTCATGTGCTGAGTCTTCTGCTGTGTGTCGACATATACTTTATTATGTCGACACATTCTTCATGTGCTGAGTCTTCTACTGTGTGTTGACACATACTTTATTATGTCGACACTTATACTTAGACTCTGCTGACTTTTACTGAGTGTCGACACAGCCTCCAAGTGTTGATACTTTCTGATGTAGACACAGTTCCTCTGAGTGTCGACACTGCTTCTAAGTGTCGACACTTCTTCACTGGACATTTCTTCATTGAGTGTCGACACAGCCTTCATGTGTCGACACTTTCTGTCTGGTGTCGACTCTGCATCCCTGGTGTCGACACAAATACTCCAAGTGTCAACACTGCTTCTCTGGGTGTCGGCACAAGTCTTCTTAAGTGTCGATACTTTCCTCCTGGGTGTCGACACATGGACTTAGAAACTTTTCAGCTTTCCCTGCAAATACTTAACCTACACAAGGCAACTCAAAATACATCAAATACATTTTGATGTATATCATTGAGTAGGGTAAGACTTCTTCAAATCAGGTACATTTAATCCAATGTACCCAACAATCTCCCCCTATTTGGAGAAGTCATAACCCTTAGTCAATGATATACACAATACATAACAAAATTACAGTATGATGTAAAACAGGATTATGCAATCAGGGAAAGTACATAAACATGTATTAAACAAAACATGTACACACATATATCTCAGAACAATTATGTAATAGATTTTTCACACATCATATTGTTCTAACAACTTTGTCAAATTCATTATACAAAAGTTTACAGAGTGTTTAAAATCAAAGATTACAGAGTGTTTAAAATCAAAAGATTACAACTGTAAACTAAGGATAAATTCTATTCTATTTCTGCTCAGCCTCCTTGATCACTATGCCCTTTCTAGATTGTATCTTTGCTTGAACAGGGGCTTCAACATCTTCAGCAGCAGTAGGCTTCTTGCCTTTAAGATCCTTCTTTGTCTGCTCTTCAGCCTTGATCTTTTGCCTCTCAAA
This sequence comes from Platanthera guangdongensis, assembly GCA_039583875.1. Classification (NCBI taxonomy): domain Eukaryota; kingdom Viridiplantae; phylum Streptophyta; class Magnoliopsida; order Asparagales; family Orchidaceae; genus Platanthera; species Platanthera guangdongensis. Next base: position 129,193,472 of record CM077157.1, read on the forward strand.
GTAATGATAAGGCTTGGGAAGTACTTGCTAGGCTTCTGGGCAGCAGGAGGTAGCTTTCCCATCTTTGCCTTTCTTCTATACTGCACAATGGCTTCTTGCCTAGTCTCATGCTTCCTCCACTCCAGTTCAGAAAACCACTTGTTTCTATCTTGAATATTATCTTTAGCAGCCTTCTATGCAGTTAAGATAATATTCCTGGAGGTGGGGCTCCACTGTTCAAAATCAGGCCTTTGTTCAGCTTGCTCTCTGAACCTCTTCTTAGACAATCTGGCTTCTTGTTCTTTCAGTATAGCTTCTTGTATAGCCTCAGGCACTGGCTGAACCACTTTTTCTATGATGACATTGTGTTGTCCCTCAGGTGGGCTATACATTGATTGTATATCTGCATGGATCATATCAAAGTCTGGAGGAGGATATATAACTTGAGCTACTTCAGCTTGCTCCCCTCCAAGATAAGCAGGATTAATCCCAGACTCTGCTACATTGTCATCATCACACAATGGAGGATATCTAAGGGTGGCTCTGATGGAATTGGAAATCCATTTTGCATGATCAGAGCCTGCTTTGACTAACGCCCTCTCCCCCTTTATGACTTCTCTTTCAATGTGATCACTTAGATCATCTTTCTGAAATCTTATTTGTGCATTTAGATAATTGACTCCATCCTTGTAGAAAGGTTTCAGCCTTTGGAGCTTTTCAGTGAGGAGCTTCTGGGAATCTTGAATTGTAGAAGTTACAGCAGTTAGGCTCTCTTGCAATTCTTTGTCAAATTCCTCTTTGGCAGTGGTCAGGGCTGCATTCTGGGCAGTTGTTATATTCTTTAGTTCAGTGACAATTGCATTGTGGGAAGCTGTTAAATTATCATTCATTCTTATTTGATTCTCCAGAACATAGCCTTGCTTTACTACAAGTTCATCTACTTGTGCTTTGATCTTTTCTTGATAAGTTGCTAGATAGACTACTGCATTCCCTCCCTTGTAGAAGCAGTCAGTCATATCCTTCTTATTTAAATTCATCTCAAATCTAATGGACTTAATATCTTGGGCTAGATCAAACTGTAGAGACTTATGCCCCTCATTCATATATGTTTCAATTGCTTTCCTGTGCTCATCAAGCTTTATCTGCATGGCAACCATCAGAGAACTGTAATCTACAGATGGTGCTGGCTGTAGTGCAGGCTGTGGTGCTATGGTTTGTAGAGCTTTCTTATAAGTCTGGCTCCTCCTCTTGAAGACTTGAAACTTTCTCTTTTTAGCTCTTGCATCCTCCTCATCCTCAGAAGCAGATGTACTAGCTATATCAACCCTGTCCTTAGGGCTTGGAGGCAAATCCTTCCTAGGTAATTCCTCAGCATTCTTAGGCTTTTCAGTCTCTTTGCTTGCAGTTTCTTCTAAAATCTCCACTTGCTCCCCCTCAACTTGGGCTTTCTCCCCCTCAGCAGCAGCACTTTCCTTCTCAAAGTCTGTTTGGAGAAGATCAGGGAAAAGTTCTTCCAAAGTAAACTCTTGTTGATGAGGGGGTGGAGAATTCCTGATCTCATCAACTACTTGATCAGACACTACTTGATCTGCAACAGATGTGTCCTCCATGACAACATCTTGGGGTTGACTAGGAACCTGAGGTTGCTGATTTGCAGTAGATAATATGTCAGTTATAACTGCATTCTCAATAGAGAAATCTAATTGGTTTATTTCAGTTATTACCTCAAGTATGGTTTGTGTAGCTCTTTCAATTTCTAGAGGAGTTGGCTCTTCAACCAGTAGAGACTCCCCCTGGATAGAATCCTGGTGAAGAGGGCTAGCCTGTGGTAGCTCCCCCTGCCTGTCTGCAGCTACTTGTCTATCTGGAGACTTTCCAACAGTTCCAGTTTCTTGTTCATCATCTAGTGTAAAGACAACATGCTCTTCAGAGCTACTAGATGATTCTTGAGCCACTGTGGATATCTTCTTCTTCTTCTTTAGGGGTGTTACCTTCTCAGGTGTTGGCAATTCCTTGGTCAAGACCCTATCCCATCTTGAGAAGATTCTCATGTTCATCTTCCTCATGTGATTGATCTTTGATCCTGCAGCTTGACTCATTACTTCTGCTATACTACCAGCCAAGTAAAGACTTAGTATCCTACCCAAATTGGGCTTCTTCAGGCTCTCCTTAATCTTCTCAAACACTACTCCAGACCAATCAGTATTTAGCTGGAAGATTAACCTTGTCATTAGATTGAACATATATGCTGAAATCCTGTCATGTCCTCCAGACTTGCACAGGATCACCTTACCAATAATTTCAGAGAGAAATTTTCCTTGGCTGTTCATTCCCTTTCTATTGAATACTGATCCAATTTTCATCTTGGAATTCAGTCCACACCATGTTAAAGCTTCTCTGGTTTTAGAAGTAGAAACTTCATCTTCTTCCTTAGTCCTTAGTAGGTTTAGTACCTTTCTCAAACTCTTAGATGTGATCTTCACCTTTTCCCCATGAACCCTTGACTTTATCTTGAATCCAGATTCGACTAGGGTTGCTCCATTCAGAAATTCTAGTACTTCTTTCTTCCAAATCTTGGTTGGCTCTGAAACAAGAAAATCTAACCCTGAGTTTACAACTAGGGTTACCACATCCTTGATCTCTGGTTCTGCATCATCAAACGCATGCCGCACCAGTTCATATCCTTCACTCACGTTCTCTTCGAGCTTGGGCGCCATTAGGGTTTGAAGAATTTGAATTGAGAGAAGAGAGGTGTCAACACACAAGTTTGGTCTCGAAACTTTGGTGAGCGTGTCGACAGACAATGGCGAAATCCTATTTATACCTTTCTAGGATTGAAGATGAAAGGGCGCGTTCACAAACTTAAATTGTGTCGACACTGTTGAAAAGTGTCGACACCGACTTATAATGTCTCGACAACAATGTGTCGACACAAGTATAGTCGACAGAATATATGTGTCGACACTTGTTTATGTGTCGACACCACTTAACTCGACACTTAGTCGAGACTTTACTTGGTTAATTCTGTTTAAATCCTAAGTGTCGACACCACCTTGGTTGTGTCGGCACCTACCCCGAATGTGTCGGCACCTATCCCGAATGTGTCGACACTAAGTTTCTGAAGTGTCGACACCAACTTCCTAGATGTGTCGACACCTTTTCTCTGCAGTGTCGACACCAATTCTCTGTCTCGACACAGACAACTCTGTGTGTTGACACTATTTTACTTAGCCATTTCTGTAAACTTATTCTAAGTTTATCATACCTAGTTCAATTTTAAACCTATTGAACTTTGTTTCTTCTAAGGGCTTAGTATACATATCAGCTAGTTGATTATCAGTATTTACATATTCTAGTGAAATATCTTCTTTTTCAACATGTTCCCTTAGAAAATGATATTTGATCTCTATGTGCTTAGTTCTACTATGGGAAACAGGATTGTTTGCAATAGATATAGCACTAGTAGAATCACAAAATAGTGGTGTTCTACTTACTTGAATACCATAGTCTTCTAGTTGATGTTGTACTCATAGAAGTTGAGCACAGCAACTTCCTGCAGCCACATATTCTGATTCTACTGTGGAGATAGTCACACTTGTTTGTTTCTTACTACTCCAAGATATCAGTCTTCCACCTAGGAATTGACAGGTACCAGTTGTACATTTCCTATCTTCTTTGCAGCCTGCAAAATCTGCATCTGAATAACCTGTCAGTTCAAAGTCTCCATTCCTAGGGTACCAAAGGCCTAGATAAGGAGTGCCCTTAAGATATCTCAGTATTCTTTTGACTGCTGTCAAATGAGACTCTTTAGGGCAAGCTTGATACCTACCACAGACACATGTAGCATACATGATATCTGGTCTACTTGCAGTCAAATAGAGTAGGGAGCCAACCATCCCTCTATACAAAGTCTCATCTACAGGTTTTCCTGCATCATCTTTGCTAAGAGACATACTTGACCCCATAGGAGTTTTCATGTTACTGGATGAATCCATACCATACTTCCTTATCAGTTCTAGGGTAAACTTAGACTGACATATGGATAAAGCATTCTCAGTCTGTCTAACTTGGAGACCCAAGAAGAACTTAAGTTCCCCCATACTGCTCATCTCAAATTGTCCTTGCATTAGTTTTGCAAACTTTTTGCAAAGACTACTTTCAGTAGACCCAAATATGATGTCATCTACATATATTTGGACTAGTATTATCTTGCCTCTTGATTCCCTAAGGAATAGAGTCTTGTCTATTTTCCCCCTTGTGAATTTATTCTCAATGAGGAAACTAGACAGAGTTTCATATCAAGCCCTAGGGGCTTGTTTTAACCCATACAAAGCCTTCCTAAGTCTATAGACATAATTAGGTTGAGTTGAATCAACAAAACCTGATGGCTGTTCCACATAGACCTCTTCCTTTAGATTACCATTCAGAAAGGCTGACTTAACATCCATTTGGTATACTTTAAATCCTTGATAGGTTGCATAGGCCAGGAACATCCTTATGGCTTCCAGTCTGGCTACTGGAGCAAAGGTTTGATCAAAGTCAATACCTTCTTCCTGCCTATATCCCTTAGCAACCAGTCTTGCTTTGTTCTTGATAATCACTCCATGTTCATCCATTTTGTTCCTAAAGATCCACTTGGTTCCAATTATGTTATGGCCTTTTGGTTTAGGAACAAGCTCCCAGACTTTGCACCTCTTGAACTGATTCAGCTCCTCTTGCATTGCCTCAATCTAATGAGGGTCTAGGATGGCTTCTTCAAAATTCTTTGGCTCTACTTGGGATAGAAAACTGGAGAAGAGTGCTGCACTCAGATTTTTGCTCCTTATTTGTACCCCTTGTCTTATATCACCAATGATTTGATCTGCTGGATGATCTCTTAGATGTCTATTAGCTGGAGGCAGCCTGACTTCAGGTTGAACTCCTTCATCTTCTTCAACTTGCTACACTCCTTGGTCTTCTTCTACATTAGGTACATGTAGTACTCCCCGTGGACAACAGCCACTATCATCTACATGCTGACTTGCAGTAGATCCTTCTTCAATAGTGAGCTTGTCCATCTTCTTTGTCACACATGTGGAGCTGCAAATACTTCTAGACAACTCATTGTTAATAAGTCTAGCTTCATCAAATACTACATGTACTGACTCTTCTATAACTTGAGTAGACAAGTTGTAGACTCTATAAGCCTTACTATTGTTGTTGTACCCAACAAAAATCCCCTTTTGGGACTTGGTAGCAAACTTAGTCAAGTAAGACTTACCATTGTTAAGTATAAAACATTTACAACCAAAGATCCTTAAATAGGATAGATTTGGTTTTCTGCCTTTCACAATCTCATAGGGGGTCTTATTGTAGCTCTTGGTGATAATAGCCCTATTAATTACATAGCATGTAGTGTTAACTGCCTCAGCCCAGAAATATTCTGGTAGAGATGTGTCACTTAATAGGGTCCTACCAGCTTCAATCAAGGTTCTATTTTTCCTCTCAGCAATGCCATTTTGCTGAGGTGTTCTTGGTGAAGAAAATTCCTGAAATATCCCAAATTCTTCACATAGTTTTGTCATACTATCAGACTGAAATTCAGTACCATGGTCACTTCTTATTTTGACCACTGTACCGTCTAACTCATTCTGAATTTGTTTGACAAAGCTATAGAAGATACTAGGTGTTTCAGATTTCTGTCTAAGGAAGAACACCCAGGAAAACCTTGAGTAGTCATCTACAACCACAAATGTGTAGACCTTCCTACCTAGGCTGTGAACAGGCATAGGACCAAAGAGATCCATATGCAAGAGGTATAAGCACCTCACAGCATCTTTGTTTTCAATGCTACTAAAGGTGGATCTAGTCTGCTTGCCCTTTTGACAAGCTGAGCATATTCCATCTTTAATACACTTAACTTGAGGACCATTCCTCACTAACTCTTTGCTATAGAGTTGGCCAATTGTCTTGTAGTTAAGATGGGCTAGCCTCTTGTGCCATTTGACACAATGAGAGACTTTCTCATCAGCTACAAGACACACTGGAGAACCATTGTTCTCACACATAATGTCTAGGCAATAGACATTTCTCTTTCTGTAACCTGTCAAAATGATCTCTTGATCATTTGACCTCCTGATATGACAACCATCTTTAACAAATGAGATGTCATATCCTAAATCACTCAGTTGACTTATACTAATAAGGTTATGTTTCAAACCTTTAACATAAGCCACTTGAGTAATAGTTATATGGGTGCTAGAAATGTTACCAAAACCCTTGATGATTCCTTTTTCAGAACCACCAAAGGTGACTTTAGGACCATCCTTGATAGGTGTGTAGTCCTTTAGCAATCCCCTAGTTCCAGTCATGTGTCTGGAACATCCACTGTCCAAGTACCATATTGGGGCATGGCAACTTGGACTTACCTGCAAAACAGATTAATTGACCTTAGAACCCAAAGAATTCTTGGGTCCTTGGCGCTGGTTAGTTTGCCTCTTAACAAAGCTACCTGCAGATTTTCCAACAGGCAGTTTGCTACTCAACTTGGCATTAGAATTATGCCAACAGTCTATGGCAAAGTGGCCTACCTTGCCACAGCACCAGCACTCAAATCTATTGTACCTTTGCTTAGGTACAACCCTAGCTGTTCTATCTACAGCTGGCTTGTTGAGAGCTGGGGCTTTGCCCTTAGACTTGGACTTTACAGTCCTAGCAGGGTTAGTAAACCCCAATCCAGTTTTACCCTTGTGAGGTATAAACTCATCAATCAAAGGTAGAACAGACTTAGGTTTAGAGAACCTTGCAACTATGTCCTCTCCTTCTGAAGACTAATCTGCAGATTTCTGATTTGATCATTCTTGAATGTTATAGTTCCCATCTGAATAACAGTTATGTTCTTCAGTCTGGCTATTTCATTTAGCTTTGATCAATTAGCTTCTCAAAATCAGTTGCAGCAACTTTAAGATTAGCAATCTCCTTAGCCTGACTTTTGGCCAAGGATTTGCTTTTCTTAAAAGCTTGCAACAGAACTTTATATTCATCAATCAACTGGTGAATATCTCCTTCAGATTCAGAACCACTGGCATCATTTGATGCTGATGTAACTGAATCTGAACTAGCACTAGAAATTGAACTTAAAGAACAATTTTGTACCATACTAGGTCCAGGCTGCTCCTGGATTTTGTCATCTTCTGTTAAGGCCATCAGTCCATTGCACTGGATGTCCTCTTGCTCATATATAGAGTTCATTATCTGGATGAACTCTTCTTCCTCTTCTTCAGCAAATAGTCCTATGTATGCTTCAACTTCTGACTCAGTTTCTGAAGAAGATATGTCTGACAGGCTTTTGTCCTTCTTGGCAACAAAGGACCTTTCCTTTTTGCCCTTGGTTTGAATCTTCTTCTTATCATTAGACTCTTTCATTTTCTCAGGACAGTCAGCAATAACATGTCCTTGTCTGTTACAGCAATAGCAAACAATTTTTGATAAAGTTGCTTTGCTTGACTTGGTCTTTCTCCTGTCTTTCTTTGATGACTTCTTGTTCTGATAATAGTCATCTTTTCCTTGTGAAGTGGATGGCTTTGACCTCCACTGTTTCTTCTTTAGAAACTTCTGAAAGTGTCCTGTGAAGGCTGCAAAATACTCATCACTCTCACTGCTTTCAGAATTTCTGCTTTCTGATTCATCTGACTCAGTCTCAGCCACTTTTGGAGGTGGAGATGGAGACTTACTTTTGTATTTCCTGGTGGCTCCTGTCTTGAATTCCACTGTCCTTTCTTTATGCTCACTTCTTGTAGTCTTCTCCTCTTCTTTCCTCACCATCAACTGCATCTCATAGGATAGCAGTTTTCCAAACAATGTTGGAGGAGAGATATCTGCTAACTTGGTCATTTCCCTTATGGCACAGATCTTGGTGTCCCAATCCTTTGTTAGAGACCTCAAGAACTTATCATTCAGCTCATAGTTGCTGAATTCTCTTCCATATGACATCAACTCATTGACAATCCTATAGAATTTCTTATAGCATTCTGTTATGCTATCAAACCTAACTTGCCTGAAACTTTCATATTCTTGGTTTAACAAAGACTTTCTGTCCTGTCTTACTTCTTCTGAACCCTCCATGTTGTAACAGGCCAAGTTTCTGAAAGCAGGATTTTTGGGTGACACGGCCTGGGACACGGGCGTGTCCCAGGGCGTGTCAGCTGACACGGCCTGCGACACGGGCATGTCGCAGGGCTTGTCGAGGTTGTGTCAACGATCGGACTTGGTGTCGACGATTTTCGCTCGACATCGTCGAGAGGGGCACACGGCCCAGGACACGGCCGTGTCGGATGCCGTGTCGAATGCTCGACGAGTGTTACGCGACGATCGTCGAGTATCGAGGTTCTAGTAAGGACACGGCCTGTGACACGGGCGTGTCACAGGGTGTGTCAGTGGGCGTCGAATTCAGCTCGACGTCTCGGGTTAGGGCGTGTTTGCGGGACACGGGTGTGTCCTGGTGCACACGGCCCGGAACACGGGCGTGTGCCAAGCAGTGTGCCAGGCCGTGTGAAGTCTCAGGTTGGTTTGGGATTATTTCTGTTGAGGTACATGGCCTCAGACACGGGCGTGTCTGAGGGCGTGTCGAGGACACGGCCGTGACACGGGCGTGTCACACGGGCGTGTTCTGGCTGGATTGAGTCGGTTGTCTGTCGCTTAGAGGGACACGGCCTGTGACACGGGCGTGTCACAGGGCGTGTCAGGTCGTGTTCAGGATTTTCTGGCCAGATCTGAGCCGTTTGTTTCCCTCTTCCTGGATCCAAGGGCTGGGCTTTGTCCAGGTGTCTAGGAGGCCGAGAATTAGAGGATAAATTCTCTTATCTTCTCTTCTCCTCCTTCTTCATCTTCATTTCAAGAGAGGGGGAAGAAAGGCCTAAGGGAGAGAAAAGGGAGGAGTCTTCCAGCTGCTGTAGGAGCTGCGGAGTGCGGATCGAAGATCCGAGAGCGGATTCGTGAAGGTAGAGCCGAGGCGGTGATTTCCATCCGGCTACTTCATGGCGCCGAAGCGATCTTCAAGGGTAACGATCTCCTTCTTGGGCATCGAAGTCCTTCCTTTATACATGTGCTTGGAATCCTCCACCAATAGGTGGATTTGCGGAAGAGATTCCTTTGTGAGTCTGCATTTAGAGCCGGAAATATGGAGTACGGCATAGGCATGCTGTGTGAAGCCCATCTGGACTGGTAGTCTGGATTGGTGATGTTCATGGGTAAATCGGAGATGACTCCGTGGATTTGATGATGTGCAAAACGGATTTCTGTTGTGATGAATGTATGGATGTGATGAATGTGAGGAGGCTTGGCAAAGCTCCTGGTTATGAGATGATCAATTGGTAACATGCCTGGGGAGCTCGTGATAAACCCGACTGTTACACCACCTGTGTGGGTTGATCTAGTTAGGAAGGGATCGATGGGTGGCAATGCTAGGGGAGCCGAGTTAAACCCGGGTTGCTGCACCACATAGTGTGGGTCGATCGGATTAGGAGGGGGGTCGATGGGTAGACATTGCCTGGGGAGCGTAGATAAACCCGGCATGCTACACCACATGTTGTGGGTCGACCTACTCTGGTTGTTAGATGCTGTGAGGGTGTACCTCTGTATGGTTTGGGCGGGATGTCGCCAGCTTGCGAGATTGGTGGACTAGGGCCGGTCAACCAACAAGTTAAAACCTCGAGAGACAGCGGTGTACGACGGTGGATTCCGGTACGCCAAGAAGGTGCCCTGAGTGCACGGAGCGTTGGTGGACTCCAGCGTTTGTGATGTGATGTGTTTGGTAGTTAGTGGAATAAAGAGAATGATTTATATATGATGTGAGTTGGTGATGTTTGCTGATGCTTGATGAGAAAGGAAGAACTGTATACAGGGAAGGAACCACTACCCCGGGTAGGGGGTAGGGTCGTTATAATGGGTCAGCAATGCTGACCGTTACTTTGTTTTCTGTGTTGGTTTGGATGATGAATTGCAGGTGCTGCGGTTTGGAAAGAATAAGTGGATTGGCTAGCCTGGTGTTCTTAGTCCTTGAAGGCTATGTGAAGAGCAGTGTTTGGATTTCATGTGTGGCCGGCCTGCGTGCCGATGTACGAAACCATTGATGTGAAAGAGGAATTTGTAAGGCCATAAGGCCAGGGTGTGTGAGTTGTATACATTCCTGGTGTTGTTATATATAAATGTGGTATTTATATATTGGTGGACATTCTGGTTTGAGTTCATGTTAACAAGAAAAATGCTGCGCTAGAATGGAATGAGTTAAGGATACGTATAGATTTTGATTTCCACACGTGATTCCTTTGCTTGTCTGTGCTATATGGCGTGGGGCCCCGGCCGGACCCACCGTTATATGTCATGTGACAGGTGGGGGCGTTACAAAGTGGTATCAGAGCCAGGTTGAGATTGTTTGGGAGGAGAGAACATAATTGAACTCATGAATGTCCACTAGGAATGTATGTCATGCACATGCTGTGCGTGTGGGTGTAGTCAATGTAGCAGTCCCATTATGCTTTGGTCGTATTAATGGTGTTCTGTACATTGATAGGTGGCGAGGGATGGAGCTGGGCCGTCTGAGCCTCAGCGGTCTGATGAAAGTGCAGCACCCGTGGAAGCGCCGATGCCTCCCTCGGCAGAGGCTATACGGGTGGTAGCGGAGACAGTGTTTGCAGTGTTACAAGCACAACCAACTGGACAGGCAAAACCTGGTGGAAGACAAGAGCATGCTGCCGAGGTGGTGGAAGTGCAAGCGAGTGACGACGCATTGTCACGTTTTATGCACTTTCATCCACCTACGTTTGGTGGAGCGCTTTCACCAACGCAGGCGGAAGATTGGTTGGCAAGAGTAAAAAGGATCCTAACCGTAATCAGGACGGTCGAGGAACAGAAAGTGATGTTGGCAACTTTTCTGTTGGAGGGTGATGCGCGATTGTGGTGGGATGAGATTGAAGTACATCACTTGGCAGGTCGAGGTTTAACGGAGGTTTCCATGGATGAATTCTCTCAAATATTCCTAGCCAAGTATGTTCCAGTGTCGCAGAGGATTGCGATGGAAAATGAGTTTCTCCGCTTGGTGCAGGGTGAGCAAGATATTGATACCTACCTGCATGAGTTTACAAGATTAGGGAGATATGCGGGATCTACCTTTGCGGAGGAAGCGCGAAAGACAAATCGGTTTTATGAAGGCTTGCGGGATGAATTGAGGTTGGCACTTTCGAGTTCCGTGAGCCAAGGCTTCCAAGCATTGGTCGATACAGCTCGTGCCTTGGAGAAGGATATGAAGCGAGTACAAGCGACTAAGAGACGGGCAACGGAGAAGCCAGAGTTGAAAGTGTCGCAGTTGGAGCAATCGGAGTTTCGACGACAAGAGAAGAAAAGATTTAGGCCGGCGGAATCAGCTCCGTCGACTGTTTCTTCGGGGGCGACTTATGGGTCAGGACGTGTGGATACACGTATCTGCTATAACTGTGGGCAGCAAGGACATATCGCAAGGTTTTGTCGGAATGCCCCTCCAGGGAGTGAGAAAAAGATGGGTGCGTCCTATGAAGAAAAGGGAAAAGCAGTGGCCGAATCATCTGCACCCCGGACGCAATCTCGATTTCATGCGATGGAAGTGCAAGAGCCGCAAAGCTCAGTTGGTGAAATTCAGCATGGGGTGTTTAAGTTGTCGCTTAATCATGAATTTCAAAATCGGGAGGCTGAGCGGAAGTGAAGTGTGAGGTGAAGATTTTTGACTGAATCGAACCTTGATGGATGCGGTGTATGTATATGATGTTTATATATAGTTGTATGTAAACTATATTGAGAGATGTTGAATAAAATTATGATGTTGGTGCACGTGTGATGGTAAGGCGATACGAACTTATGTTGTTTTGTTTCGAGGTTTTATGTGGCTGAATGTGCACAAGTGGAAGTTAGGGATGTTTGTTGTGTTGTCTGTTTGTTAGTGTGTGCGACGGCTATGATTTTGTGATGTTGTGACCAATTGGCTGTTTGGAGTCAAATTTCGAGGACGAAATTATTTGAATGAGGGGAGGATTGTAACAGGCCAAGTTTCTGAAAGCAGGATTTTTGGGTGACACGGCCTGGGACACGGGCGTGTCCCAGGGCGTGTCAGCTGACACGGCCTGCAACACGGGCGTGTCGCAAGGCGTGTCGAGGTTGTGTCGATGATCGGACTTGGTGTCGACGATTTTCGCTCGACATCGTCGAGAGGGGCACACGGCCCAGGACACGGCCGTGTCGGATGCCGTGTCGAATGCTCGACGAGTGTTACGCGACGATCGTCGAGTATCGAGGTTCTAGTAAGGACACGGCCTGTGACACGGGCGTGTCACAGGGCGTGTCAGTGGGCGTCGAATTCAGCTCGACGTCTCGGGTTAGGGCGTGTTTGCGGGACACAGGTGTGTCCTGGTGCACACGGCCCGGAACACGGGCGTGTGCCAAGCCGTGTGCCAGGCCGTGTGAAGTCTCGGGTTGGTTTGGGATTATTTCTGTTGAGGTACACGGCCTCAGACACGGGCGTGTCTGAGGGCGTGTCGAGGACACGGCCGTGACACGGGCGTGTCACACGGGCGTGTTCTGGCTGGATTGAGTCGGTTGTCTGCCGCTTAGAGGGACACGGCCTGTGACACGGGCGTGTCACAGGGCGTGTCAGGCCGTGTTCAGGATTTTCTGGCCAGATCTGAGCCGTTTGTTTCCCTCTTCCTGGATCCAAGGGCTGGGCTTTGTCCAGGTGTCTAGGAGGCCGAGAATTAGAAGATAAATTCTCTTATCTTCTCTTCTCCTCCTTCTTCATCTTCATTTCAAGAGAGGGGGAAGAAAGGCCTAAGGGAGAGAAAAGGGAGGAGTCTTCCAGCTGCTGTAGGAGCTGCGGAGTGCGGATCGAAGATCCGAGAGCGGATTCGTGAAGGTAGAGCCGAGGCGGTGATTTCCATCCGGCTACTTCATGGCGCCGAAGCGATCTTCAAGGGTAACGATCTCCTTCTTGGACATCGAAGTCCTTCCTTTATACATGTGCTTGGAATCCTCCACCAAGAGGTGGATTTGCGGAAGAGATTCCTTTGTGAGTCTGCATTTAGAGCCGGAAATATGGAGTACGGCATAGGCATGCTGTGTGAAGCCCATCTGGACTGGTAGTCTGGATTGGTGATGTTCATGGGTAAACCGGAGATGACTCTGTGGCTTTGATGATGTGCAAAATGGATTTCTGTTGTGATGAATGTATGGATGTGATGAATGTGAGGAGGCTTGGCAAAGCTCCTGGTTATGAGATGATCAATTGGTAACATGCCTGGGGAGCTCGTGATAAACCTGACTGTTACACCACCTGTGTGGGTTGATCTAGTTAGGAAGGGATCGATGGGTGGCAATGCTAGGGGAGCCGAGTTAAACCCGGGTTGCTGCACCACATAGTGTGGGTCGATCGGATTAGGAGGGGGGTCGATGGGTAGACATTGCCTGGGGAGCGTAGATAAACCCGGCGTGCTACACCACATGTTGTGGGTCGACCTACTCTGGTTGTTGGATGCTGTGAGGGTGTACCTCTGTGTGGTTTGGGCGGGATGTCGCCAGCTTGCGAGATTGGTGGACTAGGGCCGGTCAACCAACAAGTTAAAACCTCGAGAGACAGCGGTGTACGACGGTGGATTCCGGTACGCCAAGAAGGTGCCCTGAGTGCACGGAGCGTTGGTGGACTCCAGCGTTTGTGATGTGATGTGTTTGGTAGTTAGTGGAATAAAGAGAATGATATATATATGATGTGAGTTGGTGATGTTTGCTGATGCTTGATGAGAAAGGAAGCACTGTATACAGGGAAGGAACCACTACCCCGGGTAGGGGGTAGGGTCGTTATAATGGGTCAGCAATGCTGACTGTTACTTTGTTTTCTGTGTTGGTTTGGATGATGAATTGCAGGTGCTGCGGTTTGGAAAGAATAAGTGGATTGGCTAGCCTGGTGTTCTTAGTCCTTGAAGGCTATGTGAAGAGCAGTGTTTGGATTTCATGTGTGGCTGGCCTGCGTGCCGATGTACGAAACCATTGATGTGAAAGAGGAATTTGTAAGGCCATAAGGCCAGGGTGTGTGAGTTGTATACATTCCTGGTGTTGTTATATATAAATGTGGTATTTATATATTGGTGGACATTCTGGTTTGAGTTCATGTTAACAAGAAAAATGTTGCGCTAGAATGGAATGAGTTAAGGATGCGTATAGATTTTTATTTCCACACGTGATTCCTTTGCTTGTCTGTGCTATATGGCGTGGGGCCCCGGCCGGACCCACTGTTATATGCCATGTGACAGGTGGGGGCGTTACACATGTACACTATAAGAGTATCCCACATCTCCTTAGATGTCTTACAGTGTATCAAGTTCTGAAAGGTAGCATCATCTATGGCACTCACAATGATATTCTGAGCCCTCTTGTCCATTGTGGCTAGAATTATCTCATCTTTTGTCATTTCAGAGAAGTCCTTAGGTGTTCTCTGATTTGCATCCAGGACTGAAACCTTCATAGGCACATATGACCCTTCTTTAACTGTGATATATATTCTAGGATCTGAGGCTTTCATAAACAGTCTCACCCTTTCTTTCCAGATGCCAAAAATCTCTTTTCTGCAAATGGGCAACTTCATGGATCCAAGTTCCTTATGATTCTCTGTTGAACTCATGTTTCTTGATTTTCTTGATTCTGCACTTTACTTATTTTGAATCTGCCAACAGGATCTACTCAGACAGTTAAGTCTTTTTTTTGAGTAACCTGTCTCTGATACCACTTGAAAGAAATTGTACATAATCACCTAGAGGGGGGGGTGAATAGGTGACTAAATCTTTTTAGGCAGATTACAGATAATATCACAGAGTTATAATTACTTCTTCACAGAAATCAATCAGCAATCACAGAATCAAACATGCACACAGTGAACACACAGATTTATAGTGGTTCTCCAAGGTTTGGGTACATCCACTTTCACCCTTCGCCTATCTAGTAGTGTACTAGATTCGGCCAAACTCCTCCACTATCTCAGATCCTCAGATCCTACACTCAGAACCCTAAACAGGTTCCTACAGCTCAGGCCCAAGGCCCTACAACTCAGTCTTCTCCAAAGACCTACACTCAGCCTTCAACAAGGCCTACACTCAGCCACAAGGCCTACACTCAGCCACAACATGCCTACACTCAGAGAAATAGATCTCCTACACTCATGCACACAGGCCCTACCACTCAGCCTTTATAATTACAGGCTTACAACTCAGATCCCTAAGGATCCTACAAGAAATTTAAAATACAAAGTGTATATACCTACAACTCTGAATAGAGAGATGAGTTGATAGGTTCTTGATGAGTTCTTGAAAAACTCTGCTGAGATCAACCTCACTTGGCTTTCTTCAAAGCTTCTTAAATGTAGAACACAATAGGATTGATTCTCTGCAGCTGATCTTCAATCACTGCAACTTAAGATTCAGAACTAGGTCTGAACCCTTCTTCACAGCCTGGTTCCAACGGCTGTCTTCTTGGAAGGAGCTCTCTCTCTCCAACTTCTTAGATCTTCACTTGATTCTTCAATGAATAGCTAGATCTTCTTCTTTGATTGTTGATCTCTTGTTGTTAATCACTTAGACACTTTTTCTGTTGACAGAATAAGCTTATTTATAGGTCTTCTTCATGGTGACCGGCTGATCCGGTTCCTAATAGCTTTCTGACATCTCTGACAGGTGCAGTAGATCGGCTGGAATGTCAGCTATCAAGTCATTCAGTCAGTTCTTGAAATATCTGTAACTGTCTGAAAGTGTCGAGACAATCTGTCTTTAAGTGTCGACACTTATAGACTAAGTGTCGACACAAGTAGACTAAGTGTCGACACTAGCCTTCAATGTGTCGACACAACTCCTTGTGTTGTAGAATTTATATCTCGACACTGTTTCTTCATCATGTGTCGACACTGATATTGTGTGTCGACACAACTTCTTGTTCTTCAGTACTTAGTTGAATTCTTGTAAGTGTCGACACAACTTCTTGTGTTGAACTTGTTCAGTGTCGACACATCTTCTTAGTGTTGAACTTGTTCAGTGTCGACACATCTTCTTGGTATCGACACTTGCCTTCTGTGTTGATACTTGCTGAGTGTCGACACAGCTCCTTGTGTCGACACATTCTTCTTCTGTTGAGACTTTGGCTGAGTGTCGACACATCTCCTTTTTGTCGACACTTGTACTTAGAATTTTTGTTGAACTTTGCTGAGTGTCGACATGTAACACCCCCTATCCATCGCATGGCATATAGCAGTAGGTCCGGCCGGGGCCCGACGCCATATACCACAGACAGACCGGGTGGTTACGTATGGAAACCATCCAACCAATCTCAACGTCCTACACAGAGCATTCTAGCGGAAGCAGTTTATATAAGTTGTAAACAAGAACCCAGCATTAGAGCACGAATGTCCACTATTACATAATTAGGAATGTTATAGAAAATACCCAAAATCGGCCTTAAGGCCTTACAGAGTGTTTCACTTGAATAATACATGATTTACAAACCTCGGCACGCAGGCCGGTCATACATGAATAAAACAAAAACATTTCTACTTGGGCCTTCGAGGGCCAGCTTCGCAAAAAGGGCTTTAGCCCGCTATTGACCGCTTGGTCCAGCTGCACCTGCAAGCAACAAACCACCGCACGGTGGCAAAACAAGGCAACGGTCAGCAATGCTGACCAAATTATAACGATCCCGCCCCCAACTCGGGGCGGCGATGCTCCTTCCCTGCATTTCATTAGCATAAGCGAGCAATTTATATAACCATAGCCATTTCATCACAGGCGTTGGCTCGCACGGCCACACGCCCCGTGCACTCAGGGCACATTCTCGGTGAACCGGTCGATGTTACGTCAATTAAAGCCATTAACATTCCAGACTCACCACCGCCACTTAGACGGCCAAACCTATGAGCAATTCGTCTTCCTGGCCTGAGTCACGACAATTTAAGCCATTGACCGCCGAAGACTCCCATCTATGCCAACGGCGAGTGCCACGTAACCTTATGTCTCTCTAACTGAACGACATAAAGCGGGTACGGTTCCATCTAACCCGTGCTCATATCGCAACGACAATTTAAGCCATTTGCGCGGGTCAAACTTCCTCCGAGTCCCATTCTATCACAAGTCACATAACCCCGTTATGTTCAAGTTGGCTCTCAGGCCACCAAGTTGGCAAGATCTCGTATCCGCCCAGTTTTCCGGGTGCACCTTTGGGTTAGTCCCCAAGGCTCCCTGCTGCAATCTACCGCGTAGAAAACCCGAAAAACAACCAATAGCACGGAGTCTTCTCCGGCCTTATGCAATGCAACATCACCGATCCAGACCAACATGTCCGGGTAGGCTTCACACATCATGCCTACGTCCGTTCTCGCATACGGACTCTAAACGACGGGGACTTTACATATCTACCCAAAGGAACGCCTCCAACTCTCCGCAAACTCGCGAGAGCGGGCTTCCTATGCTAAAAAAGAGAGCTATTCATGCTCAAGATGAGGATCGTTACCCTTGAGTTCCTCTTTGGCGCCATCGAAAAGTAATCGGATAGAAATCACCGCACTTGCGTTGCCTCCGTGGATCCGGAGTCGGCTTGCGATTCGGAGCTCCGAAGCTCCTCCAATGGCGGATCTAGCTCTTCTTCTTCCCTTAGCTCTCCTCTCTCTCCAAGAACTTAGAAAGAGAACAAGTGAAGAAAAGTGAAGGTTTTCCAAGTCAACTCACGGGTATATCCCTTCAGGAACATCCCCCAGCCGTCGGATCTCAACCTAAGGAAACGAACGGCTTTGATTCGGGGCTGAAATGCCCAATCTGGGCCGAACACGGCCTGGCACACGCCCGTGTCCAGGGCCGTGTGCCGCATTCGCCGTCAAAATCGAATCACCTGGAACCTCACACGGGTATCGAACACGCCCGTGTTCGAGCTGACACGCCCGTGTTCCACCTGACACGGCCGTGTAGCCGGCCGTGTACACCATGATTTTTCCCCCATTTTCAACCCGAGCACTGCACGGGTTCTAGGACACGCCCGTGTCCTTGCCCGTGTCACATTGACACGCCTGGACCCCAGGCCGTGTACACGGGACATTTCGTCGAGGGAAGATCGACGACTTGATGACACGGCCTTGGACACGCCCGTGTCCTAGGCCGTGTTCCTTGTCTCGACGATCGTCGAGTGAATCTCGACGACTCCCCGTGACGATCGTCGACACGGGTCGACACGCCCTGCGACACGCCCGTGTCGCAAGCCGTGTGCCCATTCTCGACGAATCGTCGAGTATAACTCGACGACTTCACGGCTAAGTGTCGACACGGGTCGACACGCCCTGCGACACGCCCGTGTCGCAGGCCGTGTTCCCACTCTCGACGAATCGTCGAGTAAAACACGACGACTTCGCGGCTAAGTGTCGACACACGCTTGACACGCCCTGGGACACGCCCGTGTCTCAGGCCGTGTGCCTGCTGCCAGAACCCAAACTGGCCCAAAACGTCCCCCATTGCTCCTTTGAGTTTCGGGGCGTTACAACTCTCCCCCTCTTAAAAGAATTTCGCCCACGAAATTACATAAAGGAAAGACATACAAAACCAAAAATTTGTACCTGAGCGGAACAACTTCGGATATTCGTCAAGCATAGTCTGCTCTCTCTCCCAGGAGAGCTCCTCACGACCGCAATTGTCCCACCGGACCTTGACCATCCTGATCTCTTTATTGCGTAGCCGCTTGACCTCCGAGTCCTCAATCCGCACGGGCTTGACTTTTGTCGTTAGCCCACTTTCCACCGGCACTTGATCGACCGCGATCACTTGCGTAGGCTCTTGCACCGCCTTCCGAAGCACCGAAATGTTGAATACATCGTGTAAACCACTAAGCTCCACTGAGAGCTTCAACTGATAGGCCGCTTCACCAACTCGCTCCAGAACCTCGAACGGTCCAAGGTATCTTGGGCTTAGCTTTTTCAATCGCCGCACCCGCGAGACACCCTTGAATGGCTTGATCTTCAAGTATACATAATCGCCCACAGCGAACTCCATGTTCCTGTGCTTGGCATTATAGTACTTTGCTTGCCGGTCCTGAGTGATAAGCAACCTCTCCCGAATGGTTCTCACCAAAGAAGTAGCACCCTCTACTTCTGATCGCTTATACAACTTCGACTCACCCGTTTCTATCCAAGACAGCGGCGTGCGACATCTTCTACTATATAGGGCCTCGAAAGGCGCCATCTGAATACTTGCTTGGTAGCTGTTGTTGTATGCGAACTCCACCAAATAGAGGTGGTCTTCCCATTGCTTTCCAAAATCCAAGACACACATGCGAAGCATGTCTTCCATGGTTCTATTCACCCTCTCGGTCTGCCCATCCGTTTGCGGGTGGAAGGCTGTGCTGAATTTCAACTTTGTTCCCAACATTTGCTGCACCAGCCTCCAATCATTGGACGTGAACCACCCATCTCGGTCACTCACGATGCTGCGGGGCACACCATGAAGCCGTATTATATTATCCACATAAAGCTTTGCCAGCTTCTCCACCGGATCATCCTTCCTATGCGGAATAAAATGTGACACCTTCGTTAATCGATCCACGACCACCCAAATGGCGTCGTTCCCCTTTTGCGACCTTGGCAAACCGTGCACAAAGTCCATAGAGATGTCGTCAAATTTCCACTCCGGAATAGGCAAGGACTTAAGAAATCCTCCCGGCTTTTGGCACTCCGCCTTTACCAAGGCGCAGGTTTAGCACTTCGCTACGTATAGCGCCACATCCTTTTTCAAACCCGGCCACCAAAACAGTTTCTTCACATCGCGGTACATCTTCGTGCTCCCCGGGCGAATCGAGTACTTGGTATGGTGCGCCTCGTACAACAACTCCACCCGTAAATTGCCCACACTTGGGACGCACAGACGACCGTCTTTCCAAATCAATCCGTCCTCCACCACGAATTGGGAATTTGACCCATCCAGGGCCTCTATCATGAACTGCTTCATATGAGCATCCATATCCAAAGCCTGCCGAATCCGATCAGCCAGGTCATATTGGACTTCAGTCCAATTCAGAACTGCTTCAGCACTTGATTGTCCGTCCACACAAACAATCTCCAACGCCTCCAACTCCCGCACCAACCGCTCATCGTGCACCGATAGCCAATTGGCTTGAGCTGGGGCTCGGCGACTCAACGCGTCCGCAACCGCATTCCCTTTGCCAGGCACGAAGTGGATCTTGAATGTATAGTCCCCCAGGAACTCCATCCACCTACGCTGCCGCATATTCAGATCCTTCTGATCTATAAGATACTTTAGGCTCTTGTGATCGGTGTAGATATCAATCTTCACACCGTACAAATAGTGTCTCCACAGCTTCAAGGTCAAAATCACGGCCGCCAACTCCAAGTCATGGACCGGATAATTCCTCTCGTGCACTTTTAGCTGTCTCGAGGCATAAGCTATCACGCTTCCGTTCTGCAGTAGCACGCAACCCAAACCGCTGCCTGAAGCATCGCTATATATCTCATAGCCTTCGGTTCCACATGGCGAACTCAGCACAGGTGTCGTGGTCAACCGACACTTCAGTTCCTCAAAAGCTCGCGTGCACTCCGGCGTCCAAACGAACTTATGCTCCTTCCTCATCAAAGTAGTGAGAGGTAACGCTATCCGCGAGAAGTTCTCTACGAAGCGCCTATAATAACCGGCAAGCCCCAAAAAGCTCCGGACTTCTGCTACCGTAGCAAGCTCAGGCCACTCCCGTATCGCAACAATCTTCGCCGGATCCACCGCAATACCCTCTCCACTCACTATATGCCCGTGGAACGCTACTGAGGATAGCCAAAACTCGCATTTCGAGAACTTGGCATACAACTGTTTTCTCCTTAGCGTCTCCAACACCAAATGAAGATGCTTGAAGTGATCTTCCTCACTTTGCGAGTATACCAAAATATCGTCGATGAAGACGATCACAAAATGGTCCAAGTACTCCCTGAACGTCCTGTTCATCAAATCCATGAATACTGACGGCGCATTAGTCAGCCCAAACGGCATGACCGTAAACTCATAATGCCCGTATCTCGTACTAAACGCTGTCTTCGGGATATCACTCTCCCTTATCCGCAGCTGATAGTATCCAGCCTTGAGATCCAACTTCGAGTACACCATCGACCCGACTAACTGATCGAAGAGATCATCAATCCGGGGGATCGGGTACTTGTTCTTCTCCGTCAGCTTGTTTAGCTCCCGATAATCAATACATAGCCTCAAGCTTCCGTCCTTCTTCTTAACAAAGAGGACCGGTGCGCTCCAAGGCGAAGAACTCGGGCGCACATACCCTTGCTCCAACAACTCTTGCAGTTGAACTTTCAGCTCCGCCATTTCCTTAGGCGCTAGCCGATACGGAGATCGTGACACAGGCTTTGCACCTGGCACTAGCTCGATCGTAAAATCTATCTCCCGTTGAGGCGGGGCTCCAGGAAGATCTGCGGGGAACACATCAGGGTATTCCGATACAACTGAAATACAATCCAACGCGGGCTTCGGCTTTGCAACCTCCACTAGTGTAAAGAACAGTTCTGCTCCAGCACGAACCGCCTTCACCACCTGAAGAGCAGACATCAACGTCTTGCTCGACCCCTTTAAGCCCGTAAACGTCGTCTCACGACTCGCTCCCAGCTTAACTTCCTTGCTACCGCAATCTATATGGGCCTGCTGCTCCGAGAGCCAGTCCATGCCAAATATGACGTCGAACTCCACTAACGGAAGTAAAGACGCTCGCAGGTCGAACTCCTGCTCCCCAATACGAATCTTAACATCGCAGATCCTATCCGCTCGCATCGAACACCCATTGGGCAACAACACATCCAACTTATCCTTCGCCATCGAGGAAGGGACTCCGATGCGTGATATAAATCCTTCGGACAAGAAGGAGTGTGAGGCTCCCGTATCGAAGAGTGCTCGTGCCGGATTTTCACAAATCAATACAAATCCTAAACAAGTAGTGTTAAGGTAACATGTGCATAACAAGTATTTAAATAAATTGACTTGCTACAATTAAACCGTACCTGTCACCACATCAGCTTGTTTAATGGCCTCCTGTTGGCCAAGATTGTAGACCCTTGGTTGGGCCGGAGCATAATGGGATGCGGTCGACTCCACCGCCTTTCCCTTCTCTTCATAAGTGGCTCCCGGCCTCCTCTCGGACTTAGGACGTCCGCTCCAACAATCACGGGCAAAGTGCCCCGTCTTTCCACATGTAAAGCACGCGCCCGGGGTCCGACTCGTAGTCGCCCCAGAAGCGCCAGAAGGAGCTGGTCCCGAAGTCCTATGCTTCTTGAAAGCCCTCCGATAGCCGGACTTTGAAGTAGTCGGCACTTTAAACTCAGATTTTCTATCACCCAAGCCTTTCTTCGCTTGCACGTTCTTCATGTCCTTCTCCAAGGACCGGGCAGTATTGACCAAGGTTAAGAAACCCTGCGTCATCGGCCCCAAGAATAGCAGTCTCAACTCATCCCTCAAGCCTTTGTAGAATCGATTAGTCTTGAGCTCCTCATCCATGATGGTGGAGCTAGCATAACGACTCAACCGCGTAAACTCGTGGAGATATTCATCCACGCTCCTCTCACCCTGCACCAACTTCAGGAACTCATTCTCCATTGAAATCCTCTGAGTAGAAGGGAGGTATCTTGCTAAGAACAATCCCGAGAACTCTTCCATCGGAACGTCTATCAATTGTCTACCTCTCAAATGATGCAGCTCCAATCCTTCCCACCACATCCTCGCTTCACCGTCCAGCAGGAACGTAGCGATGGTGGTCATTTGCCACTCCTCCGTCTCCGTCGCCGTCATGACTCTCTTCACCCTGGAGAGCCAGTCTTCAGCCTGAGATGGGGTTCCCAACCCCGAGAATAGCGGAGGGTTAAAGCTCATTACATGCTTTAGCTGCCTCTCAGTTGCCCTCCTTGGCACTATCGGTTCTACAACCACTTGCTCCACCCTCCTCGCCTCAGCCTCTTGCAGAGGTTCTTGCTCCATCACAGGAGCGGGCTGCTGCGTTTGCCTTCCAGGCTGCGCATTAATCACGGCCAACACCGCTTCAGCCACCAATCGTATATTTTCAGCCGACAGAGGTGTTGCAGGAGCAACATCCGGTGCACTACTAGCCTCAGAAACTCGGCGTTCTGACGGCCCAACACCACTTCTGGTCACCTATAGTGGTACAAAACACCGTTAAGCGACCAAATTGTATTGCAAACAGCAATTATAGGAACACGCAGGTTCCTCAAACACGAGTATTTTCATTCCTAAGTGGACATTCATGGGTTCTTTTAGCATTATAACGATGACGCACGCAATGTGCTCAACACCCCTTAAAAAGAATTCGTCCACGAATTCAGTTTAAGCCCGACCAAAACCAGTAGTCTGATACCAAATTGTAACACCCCCTATCCGTCGCATGGCATATAGCAGTAGGTCCGGCCGGGGCCCGACGCCATATACCACAGACAGACCAGGTGGTTACGTATGAAACCATCCAACCAATCTCAACGTCCTACACAGAGCATTCTAGCAGAAGCAGTTTATATAAGTTGTAAACAAGAACCCAGCATTAGAGCACGAATGTCCACTATTACATAATTAGGAATGTTATACAAAATACCCAAAATCAGCCTTAAGGCCTTACAGAGTGTTTCACTTGAATAATACATGATTTACAAATCTCGGCACGCAGGCCGGTCATACATGAATAAAACAGAAACATTTCTACTTGGGCCTTCGAGGGCCAGCTTCGCAAAAAGGGCTTTAGCCCTCTATTGACCGCTTGGTCCAGCTGCACCTGCAAGCAACAAACCACCGCACGGTGGCAAAACAAGGCAACGGTCAGCAATGCTGACCAAATTATAACGATCCCGCCCCCAACTCGGGGTGGCGATGCTCCTTCCCTGCATTTCATTAGCATAAGCGAGCAATTTATATAACCATATCCATTTCATCACAGGCGTTGGCTCGCACGGCCACACGCCCCGTGCACTCAGGGCACATTCTCGGTGAACCGGTCGATGTTACGTCAATTAAAGTCATTAACATTCCAGACTCACCACCGCCACTTAGACGGCCAAACCTATGAGCAATTCGTCTTCCTGGCCTGAGTCACGACAATTTAAGCCATTGACCGCCGAAGACTCCCATCTATGCCAACGGCGAGTGCCACGTAACCTTAGGTCTCTCTAACCGAACGACATAAAGCGGGTACGGTTCCATCTAACCCGTGCTCATATCGCAACGACAATTTAAACCATTTGCGCGGGTCAAACTTCCTCCGAGTCCCATTCTATCGCAAGTCACATAACCCCGTTATGTTCAAGTTGGCTCTCAGGCCACCAAGTTGGCAAGATCTCGTATCCGCCCAGTTTTCCGGGTGCACCTTTGGGTTAGTCCCCAAGGCTCCCTGCTGCAATCTACCGCGTAGAAAACCCGAAAAACAACCAATAGCACGGAGTCTTCTCCGGCCTTATGCAATGCAACATCACCGATCCAGACCAACATGTCCGGGTAGGCTTCACACATCATGCCTACGTCCGTTCTCGCATACGGACTCTAAACGACGGGGACTTTACATATCTACCCGAAGGAACGCCTCCAACTCTCCGCAAACTCGCGAGAGCGGGCTTCCTATGCTAAGAAAGAGAGCTATTCATGCTCAAGATGAGGATCGTTACCCTTGAGTTCCTCTTTGGCGCCATCGAAAATTAATCGGATAGAAATCACCGCACTTGCGTTGCCTCCGTGGATCCGGAGTCGGCTTGTGATTCAGAGCTCCGAAGCTCCTCCAATGGCGGATCTAGCTCTTCTTCTTCCCTTAGCTCTCCTCTCTCTCCAAGAACTTAGAAAGAGAACAAGTGAAGAAAAGTGAAGGTTTTCCAAGTCAACTCACGGGTATATCCCTTCAGGAACATCCCCCAGCCGTCGGATCTCAACCTAAGGAAACAAACAGCTTTGATTCGGGGCTGAAATGCCCAATCTGGGCCGAACACGGCCTGGCACACGCCCGTGTCCAGGGCCGTGTGCCGCATTCGCCGTCAAAATCGAATCACCTGGAACCTCACACGGGTATCGAACACGCCCGTGTTCGAGCTGACACGCCCGTGTTCCACCTGACACGGCCGTGTAGCCGGCCGTGTACACCATGATTTTTCCCCCATTTTCAACCCGAGCACTGCACGGGTTCTAGGACACGTCCGTGTCCTTGCCCGTGTCACATTGACACGCCTGGACCCCAGGCCGTGTACACGGGACATTTCGTCGAGGGAAGATCGACGACTTGATGACACGGTCTTGGACACGCCCGTGTCCTAGGCCGTGTTCCTTGTCTCGACGATCGTCGAGTGAATCTCGACGACTCCCCGGGACGATCGTCGACACGGGTCGACACGCCCTGCGACACGCCCGTGTCGCAGGCCGTGTGCCCATTCTCGACGAATCGTCGAGTATAACTCGACGACTTCACGGCTAAGTGTCGACACGGGTCGACACGCCCTGCGACACGCCCGTGTCGTAGGCCGTGTGCCCATTCTCGACGAATCGTCGAGTAAAACACGACGACTTCGCGGCTAAGTGTCGACACACGCTTGACATGCCCTGGGACACGCCCGTGTCCCAGGCCGTGTGCCTGCTGCCAGAACCCAAACTGGCCCAAAATGTCCCCCTTTGCTCCTTTGAGTTTCGGGGCGTTACACGACACAGCCTCCTAGTGTCGACACTTTCTCCATGTGTTGAGTCTTCTGCTGTGTGTCGACACATTCTTTATTATGTCGACACATTCTTCATGTGCTGAGTCTTCTGTTGTGTGTCGACACATACTTTATTATATCGACACATTCTTCATGTGATGAGTCTTCTGCTGTGTGTTGACACATACTTTATTATGTCGACACTTATACTTAGACTCTGCTGACTTTTGCTGAGTGTCGACACAGCCTCCAAGTGTCGGCACTTTCTGATGTAGACACAGTTCCTCTGAGTGTCGACACTGCTTCTAAGTGTCGACACTTCTTCACTGGACATTTCTTCATTGAGTGTAGACACAGCCTTCATGTGTCGACACTTTCTGTCTGGTGTCAACTCTGCATCCCTGGTGTCGACACAAATACTCCAAGTGTCGACACTGCTTCTCTGGGTGTCGACACAAGTCTTTTTAAGTGTCGACACTTTCCTCCTGGGTGTCGACACATGGACTTAGAAACTTTTCAGCTTTCCCTGCAAATACTTAACCTGCACAAGGCAACTCAAAATACATCAAATACATTTTGATGTATATCATTGAGTAGGGTGAGGCTTTTTCAAATCAGGTACATTTAATCCAATATACCCAACACATATACAGTCAAACAGAAATCCCGACTTCCAATTTGAACCGCCACATCGCAAGCCCTATCCTCAAGCATCAAACAATCATTCGGTAATAACACCTTTATGCTCTCTTTCTTCACATGACTAGGTACTGCAATTTGAGCTACGAAGTCCTTAGACAGAAATGAATGCGAAGCCTCCGTATCAAACAGTGCTCTCGTCAGCGTGTTTC
Organism: Platanthera guangdongensis; assembly: GCA_039583875.1. Taxonomy (NCBI): domain Eukaryota; kingdom Viridiplantae; phylum Streptophyta; class Magnoliopsida; order Asparagales; family Orchidaceae; genus Platanthera; species Platanthera guangdongensis. The sequence goes on from CM077157.1 coordinate 129,220,040, forward strand.
GAATCATAACAAAGCCTGTGGCAACCATATCACACACAAGTAACAAACAAAGCATGCAATAAGCGAAGCAATTCAATAACTTAAATCGTACCTGTGGCGACGTCACTTTGCTTTATGGCCTCCTGCATGCCAAGGTTGTAGACTGGGGGCTGCGCCTGGGATGTAGAGGACTCCACCACTACCTTTCCCTTCTCAACATAAGACGCTCCCGCCTTCTTTTCTCCCTTTGGCGGACCAACCCGACAATCACGAGCTATATGCCCCACTTTTCCACAAGTAAAGCAAGTACAAGTCTCCGGCCTCGAAGTGGCCCCCGACATTGCACCCGATGCAACCGTAGAAGGAGCTTGTCTATACGACTTGGACCTCTTGCCCCATTTCTTTTTATAATATGATTTGTCAGGTCAGGTCGCTTTGAACGCCAGCTTTATCACCACCAAGGCCCGCTTTCCTTGCACCCTCTTCATGTCCTTCTCCAGCGCGCACGCAGTATTAACCAATGCTTGGAACCCTTGGTTCACTGAACTCAAAAGCAGGAATCGCAACTCATCCCGCAATCCTTCATAGAACCTATTGGTTTTCTGCTGCTCATTGGCGAAGATGGAGCCCGCATATCATCCCAACCGTGTGAACTCATGCAGGTACGTCTCCATACTACCTTCTCCTTGCGTTAGCCGTTGGAACTCATTTTTCATGGCAATGAGATGTGTTGCTGGTAGGTGCTTTGCCAGGAATAGGCGCGAGAATTCCTCGATCGAAACTTGTGTTAACTGCCTGCCCGCTAAGTGGTGTAACTTGATCTCATCCCACCATAACCAAGCCTCTACTTCCAATAAGAAGGTGGCCAAGGTGACCTTCTGATCTTCCTCCATCCTGATCGCCATCAAGATATGCTTGACGCACGACAACCAGTCCTCCGCCTGCGTAGGGGATCCCACACCCGTAAATGTCGGCGGATTGAAGCACATGAACTGCTTCAACTGCCTTTCAACTGCTCGAGGATCCATAGTTGCAATAGGTTCTGGCCTTGCCGCAACCTGTTCTGGCCTCAATGTCGGCTGTGCCTGCCCTTGCGCCTGCCCAGTAGGTTGTGCTTGAATCATGTCAAACAGTGCCTCAGCAACTAATCAAATAGTTTCCGCAGAAGGGGGAGGTGTAAGCACCTCAGCTGGTGTCGTACTCTCATCAGAACGCTGGGGCTTCGACTGCCCAGCACCACTCCGAGTCACTGATAGGTGAACAAGACACACACATTAGCGACCTCACACGAGCAATAACAATAATATAGGAATGCACAGGTTCCTCAAACAATTGTATTTGCATTCCTAATTAAGTGGACATTCAAGAGTTCATTAGTGTTAACGTGGTTCGCACTTACACGTGCTCGCCAACCCACAAAAGAATTCGACCACGAATTTGAAAGGGAAAGATCGAAAGAGCTGATACCAAAAATGTAACATCTCCATCCGTTCATATAGCATATAATAAAAGGTCCGGCTGGGGCCCCACACCATATGCGACAAAACAGGCGGCGAAGTCACAGGTTGATATCAGAGTTACGCATCTTAACTCATAGCATTCTAGCGAAAGCTTTTAACATAAATACTGAACTCCAACCATGAATGTCCACTAATATAAATACCCACATTTATATAGGAATGTAGATCAAATGCAATATCGTTTGGCCTTATGGACTTACAGTTGCCCTTTACAAGAGTGGCTTCCAAACATCGGCGCGCAGGCCGACCACACATGAACAAAACATAATATTTTTCAGCTTAGCCTTCAAGGGCTAGCAGCAGCAGGGACTTCAACCTTTATGTGTCCCGCTCGGCTCTCCAGCACCTGTACAAGGACAGCCCACCCAATGGTGGCAAACAAGGCAACGGTCAGTATTCAGCTGACCAATTTATAATGACCCTACCCCTTTCTCGTGGCAGTGGTATTACTTCCCTGCAGGCATAGAAATTCATATGCAGATATATATATATCACACATTGTGCTCTCACGCACAAACATTCCATCACAACCGTCAGCCACACGGCTCGACGATCCGTGCACTCATGGCACATTCTTGTTGTACTGGCGAACCAGGGTCCCACCACTGTATCAGGGCCAAAACCCAATGGTAAAATTGAGCATTTGCTCCATGGCGTTCAGCCGGAGACTTTAGTCTTAGTGGTGCGCAGGCCTAAGACTCTTGCTATGTGCTCCAACATACCGCACTTTCAGGTCTTCAAGTCAGACGGACATAATGCAGGTCGGATCAACCACCCCCCGTTGTGTAAGTCGTCTTGCCATCACTGAATACCAACGTACTCGCGTCTAAATAAAAGGCGCGGGTCGGTTTCACCATACCTGTTTGGCATAAAGCCTTTTTAAGAGCTCATCAAGCTCACGCATAACCAGACCGTCCCTGAGGTACTGGCTTCATATTCATAGGTTAGCTAGGAGCCACGCCTCGCGTTAGCGACAAAACTCATTTTCCATCCCTAGCCCCAACCTTAGCATTCATAGCATACAACACAAGCACTTGAGGGTATTTTCTTGGACTTCCAATCCAGTACTTATTGTTACTACCCTTCACAGGCACAACCCATCAAGCATCACAAACATCACAAGGGTCTTTTCCTAGACTACCACTCCAGTATTTCCTGCTACTGCCCTTCACAGGTCCAACCCATTGACTCCATAAACTAAATGTTTCACCGTGGAGTCTTCTCCGGTGTGTAAATGCAACATCACCAATCCAGACCAACCTGTCCAGATGGGCTTCACACAGCATACCTATTCCTTACTCCATTTCCGGATCTATATGCAACACTAGTGGGGATTCCAAGAATCAACCCAAGGAAATCCCTTAGCAGTCCACCCTCTGGTGGGGGAAATCCATGCACATGCCAAAAAGGAAGGACTTCACATGTCCAAGAAGGAAGATTGTTACTCTTGAAGTCCTCTTTGGATCCATGGAATTCTAGCCAGTTGGAAAGCACAGCAGCAGCTTTTTCTCCACAAATCTGGCCTCGAACCTTAGCTCGAAACTCTCAAGCTCCACCAGTAGCTGGATCCCTTCTCCTCCTCCTCCTCCTCCTTGCTCTCCCTTCTCTCTCACTCTCTTAGAAAGAGAATGTCCAAGTGAATAATGAAAGCTATCTCCTCTTTTTCGGCCTTAAAGCAGTAGGGAGAAGTCTGGGCCATCAGATCCCAGATAAAGGAAATGGACGGCCACAATTTTTCAAGAAAATGGTCATTTCGGGTCTGATGTGCCCTGTGACACGCCCGTGTCACAGGACGTGTACCTTAAGCGGCACACGACCGACTTATCCAGAACAGGACACAGCCATGTGACATGCCCGTGTCACATGACTGACACGCCCGACATGGCTGACATAACCGTGTCAGGCTCTCGAGACCCACTCGAGACCTACTCGAGACAATCACTCGAGTAGTTGGGCATGACACGCCCGTGTCATAGGGCTGACACGCCCGTGTCCCAGCAGTACTCGAGACATTGACGAACTACTCGAGACACCCTCTCGAGACCCACTCGAGTAGATATAGAGTGGGACACGGCCATGTGACATGCCCGTGTCACATGCCGTGTTCTCTCTTTCTCGAGCATTCGTCGACCAGAGGAGGACACACCCCCCTGACATGCCCATGTCACAGTTCGTGTTCCCTCTCGAAAACTTCGGCGAGTGTATTTTGTCGAGCACTCGACAAACTGCTCAACCCGAGCTGGACACGCCTGTGTCCCATGCCGTGTCGTCCAACCTGAACCCAACTTTGGGATTTGGGGTGTTACATATTACACATGGAATACAGTTGTCTATAATATTGTATGCAAATACAGTCCTATATTACACTTGAAATACAGTTGTATATAACATTATATGCAAATACAGTCATGTATTACACATGGAATACAGTTGTTTATAACATTATATGAAAATACAGTCCTATATTACAATTGGAATAAAGTTGAATTTCACACTATATGTCAATACAGTCTTACAATATACATGTAATACAGTTGTCTACAATACTCTAAGCAAATACAGTCCTATATTACAACCGGAATACAGTCGTTTATAATATTATATGCAAATACAGTCCTATATTACACTTGGAATACAGTTGTATTTCACACTATATGTCAATACAGTCTTACAATATACCTGGAATACAGTTGTCTATAACACTATATGCAAATACAGTCATATATTACACCGGGATGAGGGCATTGTCGATGGAAAAAAGTTGTACCTGGTTCTTCTCAAGCTGTCGACGAGAAAATGTGCTTGTAAATCTGTTAGAGATCGCGAGTGCGAGGAAAAGAAGAATTGGTCGTCGGTGACGCCTACATTAACAGGTACGTTTCCCCGGAGTTCGCCTCGTAAGAAATATGCCGGAAATCTGAATAAGGAGGAAGAAATCTGCCTATAAATCGTTGAAAATCGCCTAGGTTACGTTAGGGAAGAAGAGGGAAACCCGAAAAATGAAGTGGGCCCGCATTTTTTGAAAGTGGTATTTAAACGCGCACCTAGCACAGAAAACACTACACACATCCAAAAAATTTCCGTAGGTTTGCAGGTGAGAGGAGTTGATTGGATGAAGTCAGTGCACGTTTTGTCATAATAATAAAATAAAGTATACAAAATAATTGTCATATTAGGAAAGCATATTTTGTCATTTAATAATAAAATAAACTATAAACATTTTGGAGGGTAGTTGGCGGAGTTAGCTGGCGGATGACAATAATTAATAAAATAAACTATACATTGGGGCGCGGGTAGATGGCAGGATTTTTTCAAAATAAACTGTACATGAGGCGGGAATTTGGAATAAAATAAAGTGTACATGGGGGCGCGGGTAGCTGGCCGAGGTGTTAGCAGAATTTAAAATAGAAGTGGAGCTTGGCATAAATCAGATGGTGGCAAATCATTTTAATAGTTTGGTCGTGCGGTCCAGATGAAAAGGTTGGTGTGCTTGGTGAATATGAATATTCATTTATATAATAAAGATATATATCAAGACAGATGATGGTGGCCCTAACTAGCAAGTATATACTTAAAGCAATACGAGTATATAAAAACTATGCTAGCAATTTTATATATATGAAGAGCAGTAAATAAGCTGAAAAGTAAAGTGCAGCGCAACAATAAGAAAAGTAAGAACATCTACACTACCATCACAGAAGCGTATATTAAGTTATATGAATGATCATACAAAATTATAAGTTAAGATTTACTATAATTAACTCATCATATAAAAGTGCTCATACAAATTTATATGATGAGTATCTGCAAGATATGAATGATATGCTATACAATGCAATATGTATTCTATGTTTCATACAAGAGTAACTCACACACACGACCCCATGTGCATAGACTTTTAGTTCCCACTTTTCGGAGGTGGCTAACCTCTCTGGTACCAATCGTCGTGGCCCATAGTGGCAGTGGAGCGTGCATCTTCACTACTAGGCGGGTATACACACTACCTATCCTAGACCTCCCATATGTACTATATACATGACCTAGGTGCACTCTAGAGTCTCTGCGTACTATTGATGGTGGTATCTCGGTCTTTTGGGCAAAGTGATGGGTTTCTAGGAAATGTTACAAGACATCGGGCTAAGCTGATCCACTAGACCGCATCAACTTGCCAAGTCAACGTACTCTGGTCGGTGTGATGACTAGGGTAGTACCGAAGATCTGCTGCATCTTATGTATATGCAAGTGTATCATTTCAATATTTGAGCCTACAGCTTGCAGGACTAACAAATCCTCCACATATCAGTGTCACTACACCTTTTCATGGACGAGCCTCCAGCTCCCAGGACTAACAAGTCCATATCATATCGGTGTCGCTACACCTTTTCACAACTAAGCCTCAAGCTCCTAGGACTAACCAGTCCTTATCATAACTCATCATCCTATGAGATGATATTTACTAAATATGTAGTTCTCATATTATTACCACTCTTTTCTTGGTGATTAGTTATACTTAACGATTTATGGTGAATCTTGGACTTCCCGAGATCTATCCGGTGAAGGGCTCGCAGCGGTACTAGGAAGTATGATTGGATGAAGCCCAAACCTCCCTTTTTCAAGATATTTAATCTTATTAGTGACTACCCTATATTAGGGCTCTCTCTCATTGTTACTATTATACTATCTTAAGATGGTTTATGATTCTTATAGGAGAGAGATGATCTATTGTCGGACTCTAAGTTTAGCTACTCTTAGTGTCCATGTACATAACACTTGACATCAATTAGTGACTTTCTCTATAACTTCAACCAGAAATCTATGACACTCCAAACATACCACAAATCTACTTATTATGAATTACTATGATCACTTTCAAGGTCTACCCTTTTAGCACATGTTTTATTGAACGATGCAAATCCTTAAATCTCAACACACGTCATGTGGTGCAAACCATAACATATTAATCTACATGCTCCAAGATTCATTTTAGAGATGCACCATGGTTCTATCCATGTCTCAAATTGATGTCATAAATTTTCTAAACTGTAGGGTCACTTTTATTTAAAGGTGTGACCTGTATCTAATTAATGATCAACTATAGGTTAAACGTTCTCCAAAACTTATATAACTTTTAGGGGCATATTTAAATGATGTCTTACTGATATGTTCCAAGTTTCATTCAATTATCACGTGATCTTGAGGGTCTATTCACTAAATTAGCATTTTACTAAATGCAGACCAATAGACAAAATGAGCTAGTTATGATCTTAAAGATGTAACCATCAAATCCTTTAGCAAAATGATATAAAATTAATACCAAGGGTTTATCATATCATAAATAAGGGATGATCAGAAATTCATGAATTTTCTATTTAATTTGGTCATAAATAAAAATTCTCTAAATGTATGACACATGTCCATTTACACATGAAGTATTATTTCCAGATGTCCAATTGTTCCAAATAAATTATCGGTGGTACATATTGATAAAATAAGGTGTTCGACGGAGTTTCATGATTTTTCATAAATAATTAGTATATAATTTTGACAAGTAAATATTAATTTCAAAGTGTCACTATACAAAAGAAGTACCTAAATTATTCATCCAAAAATTTCAGAAAAATTTCCATAGGTTTATAATGCTACAAAAATAATCTATGCAGATATTTTTAATTTTCCAACATGTTTTGACCATAAATAATTCACTTGATAACTATGATAATTACAATTAATGAGATTCCTCAAATAAATGATATTCAAAAAATCCAACTAAATTCTTAGGATTGTATTTTGACCTACTGCAGCATGTGACAGAAAATAGGATTTTTCCTAAGTTAAATGGTCACATATATTTCATTAATTAAAAAGTGTGAAAAAATGAATTTAAATAAAATACCTAGGATTTTTATGTCCAAAAATTCTAATTTTTGCAGAGATGATACCTTTCATCATAACATATGCATGGCCAAAATAACATTGACTTGAAACAAGCCATTTGTGATAAATTCACAAAATACATATTTGTGTTATATACACACCAACTTCTGAAAACTATATTTTCAAGCAAGTTGAATACATCCATATACAAAGCTCCAAGTAGTCCCAAATTTTGACCAGAGTTTTATGATGCCCAATTATACATACCACCCAAGATTAGGATCAATTTGAGTTGACCTAGCTACATCAATTTTGTATATAATAAATTATATTTCTAGAAAAACTATAGAAAAATATTGCCCAAAAATTCTGATTTTTGGGAAGGGGGTGTGTATAGGGTATATAAATGCATGGCCAAAATTTTAGTCTCATGCACTCATCTATGTGAAGTAAATTCACATTTTAGTGACTGGTCCTACCTTAGGACACAGCTCAGTAAAATGCCCTTTCTGGGAGCTTTAAGGCTGCAAATGATGTGAGTTAAAATACACTAGAAATTAGACATCAAATGCTACAATATTTATCTCTGGCAATATTTCATAAATCTCCATCTAAGAGTCCTTAAAATGAGTTTGAAGTTGTTATATAAAGTGTGACAAAATAAATCAAACAATATTGTACATAATTAACGTCGTGCATGAATCCTAAAGCAAAATAGTGATGGGATCCGCTTATCTTCAACCTCCATCAAATGGTGGAGATTAGCCTGATCTGGGCATCGTTCAAACATGATTTCTAGGCCAACCCTTGGCCTCCACGGTCGGCCACCACCACCACCATTGAGGTGGTGAATAATGTTTGGCAGCGACATGGCCGCTGGAGACGGCTTCTCGGGCGAACTCGAGCAAGAAGAAATGCTCAGTAAAACCTCACTGTGCTCATATGGATTCCAGCTCAATTGAGCTCAAAATCTCCCCTAGGAGATCTAGATAACTAGCATTGGAGGAGTGGGTAGGAAACGCGCTATCATATGAGCCTAGAGACAGGTATTCTGGGGGTTGGCCCTATCCAAAGCTTCCTCCAGCGAGCTTGCCTGATCCCTCGATTCTCCACCAAAACCTTCGATCCAAAATAGCAGCTCGACTGCTTGTGGCCTTCTAAAGCTAATGGTGAGGTCAAAATAAGCTGAAGTGGGCTGTATAGGGCCAGACCATTAAGGGGATTTTGGCCTTCACCTTGGTTGCTCCTCCTAGCCTCCAAGTGTCAACCAACCTACTGAATTCGGCTGGAAACTTCATTAGGGGCTCAGATATGGACTTTGGGAAAGGAGAGGAGGGCCAAGTGGTATGCATTCCATGAAATTCTCCTTGTCCTCATTTGAATTTGGTAGAATCCAAATTGCCCATTTTCATGTCATTATATGCTGAAATCAGTAGGTAGGGAGGGTAATTAGGCTATTGAGCTGCCGGATGGGCCTTGGGCCAAGTTATTGACCCATTGGAATTGGATTGACATTTTAATTTCTCCTTTAGGTCATTATTTGACCATGGTTGACATTAGGGTTAACTTGGTCAAATAGATGAGCGGGCTAGCCCACTTGATGTTCATGAGTCACATAACACTACCCAATGTTGATTGGGTCATAGTGAGGCCCCAATTGGGCTAATTGATCCATATGGTGAAACTTGACCTATATTTGACCTAAGTTTGACTTTGATCAAAATGGGTGGATTGGTTTACTTCAAGTTGAGGTACATGGTCAATTGACTCCCCAATGAGGTTATGAGGGTGGGAGTGTGGTTAGTTTGACCAATTGAAGACCAGTTGAACCATGATTGGGTTGATTTGGGTTAAGTTGACCCAAAAATGACTTTGGCCAATTCCATGAAATTGGTTGAATCTAATAGGTAATTATTGATCTAATGACCTCCCTTAGTGATTAAGAGGACATTGGTGAGGTCAATTTGAAGTATTAAAGGTAAATTGAACCTAATGGTGTTGAATATGGCTATGTTGACCTAAGTTTGATTTTGGTCAATTTCCAATTTGGTTGACCAACTCATGGGGTTTATGGTCAATTGGATCTCCCTTATGGTTAGGGACATAGTGGTGAGGTTAGTTTGGGTTTTGAAAGTCCACCTAGTGTCAGCTATGTGCACCTATGTGGGGGGGGGGGGGGGGGAATAGGTGACGTGTAGCGCTTTTGCGGAATTTACGAATGTACCTGCACAATAAAAATAAAAAGCACAGCACACAGAATACACAGGCAATTTATAGTGGTTCCCCGACTTGGGTACATCCACTTTCCCCCTTCGACCTATCTCCCAACACGGGACGACTCGGTCACTTCTCCAACAGGATTGAAATCCAATCCCTGCACTATCGGAAGGAACCCTTCCACACGTGAGAGTCAACACTCCCACAAAACGGGTTGCACCCAACCCTTACAACACGGAACAAACGTTCCTTTACAACAAAAGTAAATATAGAATGTACACGAGATACAAACTTCGTTTGGAGACTACGGTGTTCCTCTTCGTTCGACGACGTGTTCGTGAAGTCAATGAAAAGTCTACAACCTTGGTCTCTCTTGGAGAGGATCTCCCCGGAACCAGCGGCGACAACACGAGCGGCGGCTAGCTTCGGGATCGGCGGCTATGATGATGAGCGACTGCTGAACTTGGAGATCCAAACTTCGTAGCGAAGCTAGCTTGGTCTTCCAACGGTCACACGAGGATCAGTCGTCTCGATCGATTCGGACGGGGGAGTTTTTCCCGGTCAACAAATCGAGAGACAAGAGATCTCTGGATAGACACGTGAGACTCAAGCTTTGCTAAGCTTCTGTCGCCGGAGATCACGAAGGATTCCCGATTGTTGACGGCGTCCTACTTGCCCGAGCGCGACGGCGGCGGCGGAGAGAATTCGCGATTTTAGGGTTACGTCGCGGCTCGGTTTCTTTCTCCCTGTTTTACTGTTCAAAATACCTGAATATGTACTGTAAATAACTCCAATATGACCGTTTGTGGGACCCATAATAGAAATCCCTAAATCCGGTTCAAACTAGTCCAGCGGCAGAATCCGGTTCAGCAGCATCCCGAGAAAACGCTAAGTGAAAATCGGCGAGAATCGCAGGGGATTCTCGACGAATTGGCGAGAATCACCAAGTGATTCTCGACGATTCGTCGAGAATCGCTAGTGATTCTCGCCGAATCACTTATTGATTCTCAGCGATTTTCACTTGGTATTCATGAGCTGCTTAACCACTGGTTCGGCGAGAATCACTAGTGATTCTCGCCGAATCTTACTTGGCACCGTTTTGAGGTAGCCAGAAGGAGTCGGCGAGAATCACTAGTGATTCTCGTCGATTCGGCGAGAATCACTAGTGATTCTCGTCGAATCGGCGAGAATCACTTGGTGATTCTCGTCGAATTTTCCTTGGACGAATTTTCGTCTTCCACCCAGGAGCTGCTCCTTGACCCATCCATGCTCCTTGTCTTCTCTTGCATATGAACGGCCCTGTACTTGAAAGTAAGTGCACTCCAATAGAGAGAGTACACGTAGGCCAACACACTGATCTGCTCAACGAGGGATTACGTCTTGCAGACCCGTGTATATTGACCTACTGCACCCTGGCATTGGTGTGCACTTAGCGTGGAGGAGCTGCAAGTACAACTTAAGATGTTTCATCAAATACATTGTGAATTCATCTTAGCTTGACAGGTGGCTTCCTCAAATCCAGGTAATTGTGGATACAATACCCAACAATCTCCCCCTATTTGACGAAGCCAAAACCCTACTAGCTAAGATGAATAACACCTATCAAATAATAAACATAGCATTCAGAAATTAAACATGCAGCACAAGAGAATATATGCAACCAGATCAGGACTTGAGTCATTCACAAATTCAAATATATATACCAATATATATACACATATAATCTCAGAATTGTTCATATGATAACAATAATCATTAAGTGTTCTTAAGACAAAGTGACAAGCTATAAGTTATTGACTATTTTTCCTTAGCTAAGTCACCCTTAGGATTTTGAGCCAAGTACTTCTTGCTTTGCCTCTCCATGTATTCTTTGGGCTTCGGGTAATACCTAGGAGGAGGAACTTTATCTGCACGCTTGTTGTTTCTGAAAAAGATGTTGCATTTCGCTTCAAACGTTTTATGCGTTTCCCACTCATACTGGCTATATACTTCGTTTTGATTGATCTCTCCTCTTTCTTACAGCCAGAAGGTGTCTAAGATGATGTTCCTTGAAACTGGACTCCACCTTTCATTTCGTACATCCTCCTCACTCATTCTGATTCTCTTCTCAGCTAGAGTCTCCTTGGAGGTCCCTTCCTGAACTTTTCTCTTTCCCCTGGCTCTTGCTAAGGCCTCTTGGTCAAACATGCTCCTCAGTTTAGCTTTGGAGAGAGCCCTAGCATCAGCGTCATTTGTGGGAACATCTGCAGCACTTGTACTTAAGTCCTCAGCAGCACATACTCCCTCAGCGGCCGTAGATGTCTCAGGAACATGAATAACTGCAGGATTGTCAGGCAGAACGACGCCTAACGTACCTAACGCCTGTTGGAGCATCCACCAGCAGCTCTCATAGACATATTTGTTTGATTGTGCGAAGTGTGTGCTCATGCTTTCTTGAAGCTCGGCCAACTTAGCTATATACTCTTTCTCCCCCTTTTTGGCTTCGACAACGATGTAGTTTGCATAGGAATGTAGGGAGTCATCAATATGCTTCGTGGTCTTGGAGAATTCAGAGACCAAGGCCTGCTGATTGGCGTTAAGAGTGACCATATTACCGTCAAACTTTTGAATGTTGTTGGCGACAACATGTGCATTCTGATTTACGACAGCAAGAGTATCAGTGTTCTTTTTCAATCCGGCCATAAGGAGTGTGACAGCTTCGCCGGCCGCGGTATACTTTTCTTCGAATTTCTTCTCCATCACGTCCAGTTTATGGTTGATTTCCACCATATTCTTGAGCATCAGATTTTCAAAAGTCTTAATCCTTTTCAGCAGTTTATTCTGAGCGTTAGCAAAGGAGTCTTTGAGTTCATTCACAATTCCCTGAATGACATTTACTGTGTGAGTGGCTAGCTCATCTCGTAACGGAATAGTCGGAGGCACTTCGTGGCCTTGCTCTTCAGCAGACGCATCTGTAGAGCTGGATACAATCACAGTCTCTAATGGAGGAATGCTGGCGGCCTCTTTAGATGTTTCAGTCTCCCCCTCCACTGGTGCAGGCTTATCAGATGGAGGTTCAACAGGATCCGGAGCCTCAAATACTTCATGTCCCTCATTCCCATCTTCCTCTCTGTCATCATCCAAGAAATCATCTATATCAGCAGCATCTTCCAACTCATTGTCAGGAGTCTCCATTCCAGTAGCTTCGGCTCCTTGCTCGTTTTGGTTCGGGGCCTCCCCATGCTCCAGCTCAGGGTCACTTTCTTCTTGTAGATCTGCCACAGCATCTCTGGCCAGCTGGGAGATGTCAGATACTACATCAGTATGCGAGGGTAGAGGCTCCCCCTCGATTCCTGCAGTCAGGGTATCAGGAATTTCACCGGGGGTTACTGCTGGAGATACTCCCTGTTGCTCTTCCACTACAGGCTGCCCAATACGCCTCTCCCATCGATCAAACACACTTGTGTCCATCTTCTTCAAGTAGTGGAGAGGGACACCTTTGCTCATGTCAAACTTGTCTCCATTTAGTTGGTTTAGATATAGACTTATGATGCGGCCAAAACTCGGAGTGCCCAAGGTGTCCTTGATCTTCTCGAACAGCAACGCTCCCCAGTTGAACCTCTTACGGCACACCACAGCTATCAGGATCTTGAACATATCTCCTGAGATATGGTCATGAAAGCTCGGCTTGCAAATGAGCACCTTTCCAATAATATCAGACAGGAGCTTGCCTTCTTCATTCATCTCTTTTCTCTTTATTGACCGAGTTCCCCGTGGGAGACCGCAGAATAAGAGAGTTCTGGTTTTGTCCTTGTCCTCCAGGATAGTCCTCATGCTCCGAGCTAGAAAGCTGCAGGTAGCGAGTCAGCTTGCTGGCAGACAGCTTGACCTTTGCCCCAGCCACCTTGCTTTTGATTACGGAGTCGCCATTTCAGAGTCTTGCGGTGGCGAAGAATTCCAGTACCTCTTTGTCCAAAATTTTGCAAGGGTGCTCCAAGATGAATGTTAGCCCAGCCTCTTCCAGCATCAGAATGATGTTGCGGAATTCGTCCGAGGCATGAGAAAACCCAGTTCGAACAAGCTCGCAGCCAGAGACCAACCCAGCAGTTGTCCTTGGAGCCATTGTAGATCTAGAGAGAGAAGCCCTATTCTAAGCGTTAATGAACATTCAAAAAGAAAACGCCACTAGTGATAGCGTCCAAGTACGGGTGAGGAAGAGGTTACCTAAGGGCTAATACGAAAGTGAGTTGGTGAGCTTCGGGAAGACCTCCGGTGGATGGAAGAGTTTCCTGTGGGGTTCGGCCTTGCTAGAACCTGGCGAGAACCTTCTCGATTTGACGATGGACCTTGCGAGAACCTTGCGGTCACAGAGGCACTTCGCGATTCAACGAGAACCTTGCGAGACAACCGGCGGGGAAGAATCTTGCAGCGAGAAGATGATCGACGAGCTTCCTGCGGGTGTCGGCGAGTCGGCGGGTAAGGGAAGAATCTTTGTTGAAGGGTCGGCGAGAAGAGCGCTTGCGGGCTTCGGCGAGTCGGAGGAAGAGCTCTTGCGATTTGGCGAGTAGTCTGCGAAGGTCGGCGGGATGATTAAGGAAGGTGAAGGGTCGACGAGCTCCTTCGTCGGGATTCGGCGGGATTCTTCGGCGGGATTCCAAGTATATAAAGTGAAATTGAGGGGTTTTCTTTACTAGGAATTGAAAGGTTCCGAGGTTCCGAAATTGAAGGGTTTTTCTACTGGGAATTTCCACGTTAGGAAGCATTGCAACATTTTCAAATTCTTCTGATGTCAAGTCAATATAAGATCAATAAATACATATTTATTGTAACGACAATCTATTTGGATTTGAGCGAGGCTTCTCCAAACACTTCTTGATGTCAATTGTGATTTGTCGAGATTCACAATGACATATCTTTGTTAACTTTTTATTGATGTATAAAGGTTTGCATGTATCGAATTATCCTATCCTTAGATGCGCATACATACACTAATATACAAAGATGTATCTGTATATAAGGATATATATATATATAGGTAATTGTCAATTGAAAATGACTCAAGTCTTGGAACTGATCATGAGTACCTGGGATTTTGAGAGTCAACGTTTAAGTCCCACAGGTAGAACATATTAGGAGCTCAATGTGAGTATGCTCAAGTAAATATCACATTTGTTATTGCAGACGCTTGTTCCAATTTAGTCTTGAGCCACCTACTGTCTAGTTCCCATCATTTTCAAGGGAACCTAGACTACCCTGCAAGAAAGAATTACTTTACCTTAGGAACCCAAATCATATTGGGTCCTAGGTTCCTGTTAGCATAAGCACGCAACTGCCTTCCTTCAGAAAACCTGTCTGGAAGACTACCTCTGTCCCGAGAATGTGGATAAGCCCTTGCCGTGGGCACAGAGGGGTTGTGCCAACAGTCGATGGCAAAGTGTCCCACTTTGCCACATCACCAACATGGGTGAAAGTTGTATCGCCGTTTCCGACCTGATCTCGTGACTGATGTAGTCACGGTCCTAGGTCTAAACGGGATAGGGCATGATCTTGTCACAAAAATTCCTCTTCCATCGTGACACGTGGAAGGGTGGAAAGAATGCATGTTGTGAGGGTTATGAGGCCGGGAAGGTGGTGCCATTCTTTCAGGCATCTCCCTTACAGAGGCCCCATGGAACCTGACATCATGACTTCTATCCTCTCTATCCCGTGTCCTCGAGTGGTGAGAAGTCTTCTGTGAGCTGGGACATGCAGATCCACACTGTGTTGAGGCAGTGGCATTGAATACGAAGGGCTCAGAATGAGCCTTAGGTATTCTCTCGTGGGTGGCCACGTCGGCCCTTGCACTCCGGGTGTCTCCACATGGGGACAGATCACCCTTGCAGTGACCACGACTATGCCTATGGTCATACCTGAAGGCATGATGAGTTGCCTTCCTGCTTGGAGTGGGGGGTCGGAATACCGTTTCCCCATTTCTCCACGAATTGATAATCCGGGAGATCCACCCGTTTTCTTGCTTTCTCTTAATGGCATCAACCTTGGAGAAGTTTGATACTATTCTTTTCTCATTCTCCAGACTACTCTCTAGAGCTGAGATCTTAGAGTCCTTGGCCTTGTTGGACGCCAATTGGAGAACCAACAAGACCTTCAGTCGAGCAATCTCTTGAGCTTGCTCCTCAGCAAGTAGATAGCTTGACTGAAGGGCTCTCTTCAGGGAATCAGCATTTTCTGAAGGAGGGCAGTTCCTGTCTTCAAAAATTTCAAGAGATACGGGGCAGGATGAAGAAGTTACCTGCACTTCTGTGTTATTGTCGTTAGATCCAGTGACTATTGTTTCATCCACATCAGAGCTGCTTTCCTCACTGTCCTCTTCAGTCTCTAACACGGACACTGGAGCTCTGATGCAGTCCGGGGGATCCTTGCCTTCATCTTCAGAAGTGAGTACCCCCACATACGCTTCATCCTCTGATTGACAGCATATTCCAGCTTTCTCTGACCCCCCATCAGCTCAGAGATCATCATCCACAGAGATTTAGCCGTTCTACATTTTTCCAATCTAGAGCGAGAGGCTCCAGACCAGATATCCATGATAATTTGACGAATCCTCTCGTCCAAGTGAAATAGTGATAGTTCCGTCTCTGACATCTCAGCAATGCCCATGGGCACTTGGATCCCAGAGTCGGAGGTCTTCATTGGAATAAATGGACCCTCTTCCAGGATGAAGGATGCTCGAGGATCGATAGCATCAAGGTGAAATGACACTCTCATTCTCCAGATGGGATAATAATCCTTTGTGCATGCGTGGAGTTTGAGTGGCGGTATCTCATAATCCAGATCCATGCTTCTGACACTGGTGGCAGGATTCTACTCAAGGTGTTAACCTTTTTGAAGAGCAACCTCGCTTTGATACCACTTGAAAGTCCACCTAGTGTCAGCTATGTGCACCTATGGGGGGGGGGGGAATAGGTGACGTGTAGCGCTTTTGCGGAATTTACGAATGTACCTGCACAATAAAAATAAAAAGCACAGCACACAGAATACACAGGCAATTTATAGTGGTTCCCCGACTTGGGTACATCCGCTTTCCCCCTTCGACCTATCTCCCAACACGGGACGACTCGGTCACTTCTCCAACAGGATTGAAATCCAATCCCTGCACTATCGGAAGGAACCCTTCCACACGTGAGAGTCAACACTCCCACAAAACGGGTTGCACCCAACCCTTACAACACGGAACAATCGTTCCTTTACAACAAAAGTAAATATAGAATGTACACGAGATACAAACTTCGTTTGGAGACTACGGCGTTCCTCTTCGTTCGACGACGTGTTCGTGAAGTCAACGAAAAGTCTACAACATTGGTCTCTCTTGGAGAGGATCTCCCCGGAACCAGCGGCGACAACACGAGCGGCGGCTAGCTTCGGGATCGGCGGCTATGATGATGAGCGGATGCTGAACTTGGAGATCCAAACTTCGTAGCGAAGCTAGCTTGGTCTTCCAACGGTCACACGAGGATCAGTCGTCTCGATCGATTCGGACGGGGGAGTTTTTCCCGGTCAACAAATCGAGAGACAAGAGATCTCTGGATAGACACGTGAGACTCAAGCTTTGCTAAGCTTCTGTCGCCGGAGATCACTAAGGATTCCCGATTGTTGACGGCGACCTACTTGCCCGAGCGCGACGGCGGCGGCAGAGAGAATTCGCGATTTTAGGGTTACGTCGCGGCTCAGTTTCTTTCTCCCTGTTTTACTGTTCAAAATACCCGAATATATATACTGTAGATAACTCCAATATGACCGTTTGTGGGACCCACAATAGAAATCCCTAAATCCGGTTCAAACTAGTCCAGCGGCAGAATCCGGTTCAGCAGCATCCCGAGAAAACGCTAAGTGAAAATCGGCGAGACTCGCAGGTGATTCTCGACGAATCGGCGAGAATCACCAAGTGATTCTCGACGATTCGTCGAGAATCGCTAGTGATTCTCGCCGAATCACTTATTGATTCTCAGCGATTTTCACTTGGTATTCATGAGCTGCTTAACCACTGGTTCGGCGAGAATCACTAGTGATTCTCGCCGAATCTTACTTGGCACCGTTTTGAGGTAGCCAGAAGGAGTCGGCGAGAATCACTAATGATTCTCGTCGATTCGGCGAGAATCACTAGTGATTCTCGTCGAATCGGCGAGAATCACTTGGTGATTCTCGTCGAATTTTCCTTGGACGAATTTTCGTCTTCCACCCAGGAGCTGCTCCTTGACCCATCCATGCTCCTTGTCTTCTCTTGCATATGAACGGCCCTGTACTTGAAAGTAAGTGCACTCCAATAGAGAGAGTACACGTAGGCCAACACACTGATCTGCTCAACGAGGGATTACGTCTTGCAGACCCGTGTATATTGACCTACTGCACCCTGACATTGGTGTGCACTTAGCGTGGAGGAGCTGCAAGTACAACTTAAGATGTTTCATCAAATACATTGTGAATTCATCTTAGCTTGACAGGTGGCTTCCTCAAATCCAGGTAATTGTGGATACAATACCCAACAGGTTTGTGAATACAATTTAAGGTAAATTGACCTAAGTTGATTTGTGCTCCTTTGGGTACACAATGTGAGTTCACCGTGACTTATTGAAAGCTAGGGTCAGCTCCTTGCCCTAACTCACTTATCTTGTCATAGGTATTGACCTAAAACACACTAAGGGTCTAGTAGAAATGGGGATGCTACATCATCTATCACCCCATGAATCCAGAAAGTACCGCAGATCTCAAGACAATTTAAAATATGCTGACGCGGGTCCTCGAGAGGAAGACACCAAATTGGACAGAATTTCTAAGCATATTCAGAATAGTAGGGCGAATTTCAAACTGTAGGTTTGTGATGGTCGGGCTCAATGGAGTGTATACACTCCACAAAGTAGGGATCGAGCACTCAAACATTGTGTGAGCTCGTGACTGCACCACTTCCTCCTCTACCTTAAAATTTGGATTCAGATTTACATTCCCAGGGGCTTGCTAGTTGGGGTTAGGGTTGCAGTGATCCATGACATAAGCCTTCTCTCGTATCTGAGTTCGTAGTGTTCACTCAATTTTAGGGTCAAACGGAACTAATTCACCCATTCTCTGATCAAGAGCAACTCACAAAAAACAAGCAAGAAAACAACGAGAAATCAAATACGAAAAAAAAAATAGAAAATAGAAAATGAAAATTACAAAAGAGAGATTCTTTCTCTCGACTCTCTTTGAAGAAAAATCACACGTGTCGTGCTCCACAGCAACGACGCCAAAACTTGATGGCACATGATGTCAATGACAAGGGTAAGTGCACCCACTAATGTCATCAAGTATTAATAAAATGAGGAGTGATCCCCGAGTATCGATCTCATGCTGAGCATGGAAAGGTGGATTTCACTTTTAAGAGAGAATTGAGATTGAAACCTCTAAAACGAATCTTTCCTGGTGTAGGGGGGTCGGAATTGATTAATAGCTACTTGTATGAAAATAAAATTAACAAACTATGTGGGTCGCCTTTACCGTTTCGCAATTCCACAGGTCGCCAACCTCGTCTTCACTCATCTGCGGGTCACCTACCTCTGCTTTACTCATCTACGGGTAACCCACCTCCTCCTCACACAACGCTCGTGTCAATTAAGACGACAGAGCCACACAAATTAATCACAACATAACAAGAACGTACTATGAAGAAAACAAAAAAAAGACACTTATCCTCCCAAGCTACTCCAAAGGAAAGAAAAGTGCAACATATGCTTTTAAGAACAAGAAAAAAAATTGTCTACACAATCAATCCACCACCATCGATAACATAGAAGAAAAACCACAATAACTCAATCTAATATATGAGAGAAAAGAAAGAAAAACAAACAGTACTTGAGACTCTTCTATAAAGGAGAGGTTGACTCCAGATAGTTACTCTATGAATGCCTCACTCATCGGCTACTGTCCAGGGTAGAGGAACCTCTGTCACAAGCTCCCAATGGACTCGTCTTCTTAATGGGTTTGCTTCGTCCCCATATCTTTCTTCTTACGACAAGCGTAGGAACTCTTCTTCTTCCTTGAGCTTCTGGATGGTAGGTAGAGCTTAGGGGATGACCCATAGCTATTAGAACACTAAAAAATGTGAAAACAACAAACTAGAACAAGAAAACACGGACTTCCTGTGGAAGAAGACGTGGCAGCCTATTTATAGACTGCGCAGAAAATATCCAGGCGCGTGAGTAGGTGCACGACCTGTGGTTGTGCGAGAAGGAATTCCACTACTCATGGGCAGAGGGGAACATGCACTGGCTGGAAAATGAGATTTTGGGGGGAAATGACTTTACCTCGCACGACCAGTGGTCGTGCTATTTATACACATGTGTTTCATGAGGTCGCTCAAGTTAGAATTCCTAATAATCCATGCACAACCAGTGGTCGTACACAAAAATGGGGGTCGGGGGTCGTGCAAGAATAAATCCCCACAAGGACTAACCTTACTCAAATATTATTGTGATGTGCAAAGACCATGCACGACCATTGGTTGTGCGCAGAGGGGGCAGTGATTGTGCGAGAATAAAAACACATGATTACTGGCCTCCTCAATGAAACAAAGTCGAGACGCTCGAGAAAAATACCCTGACATTGATACCTGCGGGTAAAGCACCCAGTATTCCCAAAAATACACGTCCTCACACAATCACAATGAGATTTAAAAGTACAAAAGGAAATAAGAAGAAGAGGGGGTCTCCTTCATGCATTAAATGGATTAACAACTACCCTATCTAGCTCATATGCACTCACATAACGAACAATTTGATTCTAACACATTTAAAGATAAAATCCACAAATAGATGAATGATAGAGAAGAAAAAAAACTCGGAAAGGGCTAAAAAAACTATAAGAAAATCTCTCATCATAACCCTCAAATAATATGATGGTTAGGGATGCCTCCATGTTATCGGGGACCTCATCTTGATCAGCACCTCATGGATATTGCCAAGCCTTTCTTTTGTCTGAATGGCCAATTTAATTCCCGTGAATGTTAGCAGGCATAGACCCCAGACATGCTCAGGTAATCTGAACTTGGGGTTGCTGGATAATTCTGGTGTCAGGATGCCTGGAAGGTGTCTAGTAAAGTATTCAAGGTCTTCCCCATCTCCCTTTGGTGTTAAGGTGCAAAGGCAGGCTGATAGTCTGGGGAAACAACCCAGTACGCACATGGGCGCACCGGCTCCGATGTACAAGTTCATTCTCGAAGTGGACGGTGCTCTGATAAGTCATGTGTATTGCAGGTTACTTAGATATAAACTAATTGTATTATACTGTAAAGTCAGTTGTAGGACCCCCCCCCCCCCCCCCCCCCCCCCCCCCCCCCCCCCCCTGGAATTTGCATGACCAAGGAGGATCCAATGGCTAGAGCAGTGACCCTGCAATAGTTCTAGCACATGGGTTAACCCTACAACATTATGTTGATGGAGACATTGTTGATGCGGCCACCATTGATCACCGACTAAGAGAGTTCGTGGATTGGGACGATCGTTGCAGCAAGCTCGAGGATGGGATTTCTACCACGACGTCCTCCGCCATCGCCGTTACATGTTTTGCACGACGTCCGCCGCCTTCATTAAATAAAATATATAATTATAAATTAAATAATTATATATTTTATATTCCATCAATTATTATTTTAAGTTTTTATTTCATTCCATGTATGATGGGTGCCTATAACCATCAAGACTCTTTAATTTCATGCATTTAATTTTTATATTATTTTTTTCATGATGAGTGCATATAACCATCATAGTTTCATTTCGTATTTTGAATGGAGGAGATGGAGTGGTGTAGGCTATATATAGCAATGTTATGAAGGATTTTATTAGAGAATGAATGATAAGAATTTGAATCCCTAAATCTTTCTTGGGATCTTTTTCCCCCTATTTCCCCTCTCTCCCTCTTGAGAATTCGGCTCCTCCTATCCTCCTCCCCTCTCTTTGGCCACCGGCCACTATCCCCCCAACCCCCAACCCCCCTCTCTACTCGGCCTCCTCTCTACCATCAAAGCCGACCACAGTCATAACTCCCAAAATCCGAGTAGCCCCTCATCAATAACAAATCCCGACCACCCTCATCTTTATTTGGTGAAACTCGTCCAAGACACCAAGATCTCTCCTTGTGATTCCAACTCTGGCGTGAAGCGACGAAGGCGGAAGTGTTTTCTCTCCATCCGACATGACTCTGGCGGAGCCATTGAAGGACGGTCCAGAAAATAGTGAATTGGAATCATCCATTCCGATTGGGTAACGAAACCTTTCTACTTTTGGTGTTTCCCTCTAGATTTTCATTATGGTGGATACTTTGGCGTGATCTTTGAAACGTTAAATTTATCGTGGTTTTTTCGTTTGATTTTGTTGTTCATCCTTATTTTATTTAAGTTCGAAAGGTTTGACGAACCTTCATTTTCTTTTTGTCGGGAGAGATCTACCGTTGCCGAATCGTAACTTTTTGGTAGATCTCTTTCGGTACAACCAACACTCTACCGGACCAGGTTTGTCCCTTTAGCCGAAAAAAATATTGGTCTATAGCCTTTGTTCGATCCTAATCGGTTTGGGTACCTGTACGCTAGCATCTAATTGATAAAATTAAATAGTGTGTGTGCCGCATTGGATGTTTTGTGCAAGTGTAGAATTTGATCGTTGAGAGGCAATCGTGTTTAGTCCGTAGATTTTACGGTGTCGACGTGAGTGCTTGCATCAGTTTGGTATCGGAGGGAGGTTCATGTCAATTTTCTAATTGGCACCCTCCCCCTTTTATAATTTCGCCGACACGCACTTGCATGTTTCTATGTCAAAATAATAAAACAAAAAAAAGTTTTGGTCTGCCAATAGTAACTTAAAATTCTCAGTTTTTCTCAAAATTCAAAAAAATTAAATTCTGGAAATTCTCCATCATTTTAATAGTAAGAAATCAAAAAAAATATTTTACTTCTATTAAGTCGTTATTTTTATTAAGGCTCTATTTGTTTGGGTGTTTCGCTGCTCCGTTTTGGGAAAATGCTGCCGGAAGAAGGGTAAACAAATAAACTTCCGGCGGCGTTTGCTCCGTTTCCACCCGCCCGCCTTGAGAAACGGACCAAAAAGCTCTGTTTGGAGCAGCTACCTTCCCTCTCTGTTTCGAACACTCCGTTTCCACCCGCCGGATCGACCCGCCACCGCCGAAACAAATGAAGTCTAAGTCATTATAAATTTTTTATTTTGGTCTACAAATAGTGGTCTATATTTTTTTATTTTTCTGCAAAAAAAAAATTATTTAATAATCTTCATAATATTTTCAGCAAAAAAATCAAAACCATTTATTTATTACCCTTGTTGCTAAGTGGGAATAATTCTGTCATTCCTAGAGTTTAGTGGGTCATGTTCATATTGCATTGCATGTGCACCAGATTCGAGTAGAATTTTCTATCCCGTCACCACTAGAAAATGGCCTATGACGTGTATGCTAGAAGACAGGCACCCACTTATGATGGTTATGACTATTTGTATGTTAAAGTCGTGACTAAACATACCCCAGCCTTGCCTTCATACCATAGGAATACCAACCGTCCCCACGCTTATCATCCCACTAGAAGTGAGGCACCTACTTATGATGGTTTAGGGTGTCCCCAAGTTTTCCTAGACTAGGTTAAGGAAATAGAGTTCCACTTTGAGTGGTATAAATTGACTGATGCGGATATGGTGCGAGTGACGAGAATAAAGTTGTTAGGTAGAGCTAAGATATCCTGGTTAAATGAGGAACGACGTCTGAGAACCGAGAACGGTAAATTACTTATTAGTTGGGAAGACATGAAGGCCATACTGACAGAACAGTACGTCCCTACGTACCATCGAACGCAGATGTTAGATGATTTGGCTACCCTTAAACAAGGGAATAAGTCGGTCACTGAGTATATGAATCTTCTTAAGGATATGATGGTTAGGTGTGGTGTGAACGAGGTGCCAGAGCTCACCCTCTCTAGGTTTCGTAAGGGGTTAAACCCCTACCTCCAGTGTAAATTACTGCGTTATGGTCACACCGACATAAACACCACTTTTAATGCTGCATTGGATATTGAGAAGCACGACGTTCATAAGAATAAGACTCACTCGTTTCAGAATGGAGAGCCCGTCTTAGGACCACCACCCACTCTTAGGAAAACTAATCCTAATATGTCTTATATCTTGGACTCCAAAAATGTTACTGCTAGGGTGTTGCCTCTGTTAGCCTCGACGACTGAGCCTCCTAAGATTGTGATTGAAACTAATGAGGATTCTGATGTAGATATCTCTTGATTCTGAGGATGACCCCATAGGTGAGAGTATTCTGACATGTACGTTAGTGCCCGACGAATCTGATGAGTCAGAAATTGAAGGAATACCTAGTGATTTAGAAGACAATGTATGGGATGATTACGTTCCGATCTGTGAGAGTATTATGTTGCCTATTACGTGCCCTACTAGCGTTGTGTCTGATCACCTTAGTTTTGAGTGCCCTCTCCAGGATACGATCCCCATCGTGATAGAGCCTACGATTATACCCACTGAGATTGTATCTGAGTTATCTGAGGAGACTGAGAGTCATGATGACCCTAGTCATATTGTGGATGATTTACCATCTGAGGTAAGGGTACTTTGGGATGATTATTTTGTACACCCGGCTGAGAGTTCTTTGATGATATCACCGTTGTATGAAAATTATATTGATTTGGATGTTATTTCGGGTTTGATTTTGCCAACCCTTTCTCCTGTTCATTTGCCAACATTGGATGACTTTTTAGGACGTGAAACCGGTAGTCCTAGTCTGAGTTGTTTGCGTGACGCCCACTTTATTAGTTCCTACATTGGCGTTATCTCAGTGTATAGATATTACTAGGTTGAGTGCACTAGTATTTGGTCTATTCATCGCACCTCGTAGATCCGACTACGCGTCACATTTGACTGTTTATTTTTCTGCGTGTCCATCTACGTTTCTGTCCTCGACTGTTTTTGACTCTTTGGCTATTGTGCCTCTGGTTGTGGTGTCCCCTAGATATACTTGTATACCACACCCGATTGCACGCATTTACCCACTGCCTTATGATGACCCTCATTTCCACATGTTAGTGACCATAGTCAGGCCCCTTGAGTCGTATCGCCCACACATCTTTTCACATCCGAGAGCGTCCAACTCTATTATTTATGATGAGCAGTTCTCCTTGGCATATCTTCATGCCAAGCGTGAAAATATTAAATATAAAATTAGAACTGTGAATTTGGAGCCTATGAAAATCATCCTTGATTATAAGGCTCCCGTGCCCCCGACTTAACCCCCTTATCCTCCGTATTTGGGTTGAGTCATGTAGCACATGGGTTCACTCCTCACGATAGTAAGATACTTAGGCGCACATTTAAAAATTTAATCACTCAATTTGCATCCTATTTCTTACATGCAAGCTTATCACCAAATGAGATCGTGCAAGGATATAAAACAGTAGTGCATGTTGACTTGATTTCGTTATCGCCATATTATAGTTCAAGTCAATTCACACAAGATTTTGCCTCTCATGTTCAAAATTCATATAAGCACATTAGTGAAGCGCTAACCACACATTATACATATTATCAATTTCGTGCTAACATACATAAAAGAGCATCTCACTTTAAGGTTGGCGATTTAGTTTTGGTGCATCCTCCCTGAACGGATGCCTTCGGGCACCTTAAAAAAGTTGGTGAATTGGCGAGCTATAACTTTTTGGTTATTAAATAAATTCGGAGACAACACATATCTTTTGAAGTTACCCACTGATTGGGGTAATATCCCTATTTTTAATGTTTCTGATTTAACGTCATATGTTTCTCCATCACTTGAATTATCTGCTTGTCTGTTTAGTTCTACTGTATTTTCTAATGGATTGGGGGTGAGCTTGTTTCTGGATTGCTCTCTTCATCGGTCTTCACTGGAGGTACGTTGGTTGTTGATGTAGAAACCTTTTCTCCTTTATTGCATAATGCTTTTCCAAGGTTCCCCAGGACCACCTTTTTGCATGACAGGATACTCCAAGATGAAGTGCTCTCCTCTATACGTGTTGTTTGCCGCCACTTGATTCGATGGCGTGATCGTCCGGCCTCCGATGGCTCTTGGTTCCTTGAATCGGAGGTGGTTCTTTTGGATGATGCTCTCCTATACCGATACTTTCAAACCAACTCATCGGTGATGAGTACTTTTGAGCGGGGGAGGATTGATGGAGACGTTGCTGATGTGGCCATCATTGATCCCCGACTGAGAGAGTTCGTGGATTGGGACAATCATTGTCGCAAGCTCGAGGATGGGATTTCTACCACGACGCCCTCTGCCATCGGCGCTACATGTTTTGCACGACGTCCGTCATCGCCATTAAATAAAATATATAATTATAAATTAAATAATTATATATTTTATATTCTATCAATTATTATTTTAGCAATTATTATTTTAAGTTTTATTTCATTTCATGCATGATGGGTGCCTATAACCATCAAGAGTGTTTAATTTCATGCATTTAATTTTTGTATTGTTTTTATTTCATGATGGGTGCATATAACCATCACAGTTTCATTTTGAATTTTGAATGGAGGAGATGGAGTGGTGTAGGCTATATATAGCAATGTTATGAAGGATTTTATTAGAGAATGAATGATAGGAATTTGAATCCCTAAATCTTTCTTGAGATCTTTTCCCCCTATTTCCCCTCTCTCTCTCTTGAGAATTCGGCTCCTCCTATCCTCATCCGCTCTCTTTGGTCGTCGGCCACTATCCCCCCCCCCCCCCCCGCCTCTCTCTACTCGGCCTCCTCTCCACCATCAAAGCCGACAACCCTCATAACTCCCAAAATCCGAGTAGCCCCTCATCAATAACAAATCCCGACCACCCTCATCTTTATTTGGTGAAACTCATCCAAGACACCAAGATCTCTCCTTTTGATTCCAACTCCGGCGTGAAGCGACAAAGGCGGACGAGTTTTCTCTCCATCCGGCGTGACTCCAATGGATCCGTTGAAGGACGATCCAGAAAATAGTGAATTTGATCATCAATTCTAATTGGGTAACGAAACATTTCTACTTTTGGTGTTTCCCTCTAGATTTTCATTGTGGTGGATACTTTGGCGTGATATTTGAAATGTTGAATTTATCGTAGTTTCTTCGTTTGATTTTGTTGTTCATCCTTATTTTGTTTAAGTTCGAAAGGTTTGGCGAACCTTCATTTTCTTTTTGTTGGGAGAGATCTACTGTTGCCGAATCGTAACTTTTTGGTAGATATCTTTTGGTACAACCATCGATCGACCGGACCGGGTTGGTCCCTTTAGCCGAAAAGAATATTGGTCTATAGCCTTCGTTCGATCCTAATCGGTTTGGCTACCCATACGCTAGCATCTAATTGATAAAATTAAATAGTGTGTGTGTCGCGTTGGATGTTTTGTGCAAGTGTAGAATTTGATCGTGGAGAGGCAATCATGTTTAGTCCGTAGATTTTACGGGGTCGACGTGAGAGCATGCATCAGATGCCTACCCTGTCAAGAAAGTCTTCATCACATCATATGGTATATAAAAGAGGAAGTACATATAGAAAGCACTAATCAACATTGCATAAATATTATAAAATGTTCACATAGGATAATAGTGTGCAATAAGAAAGTGGTTTAATTTGAGTGCCCTACAAAATTCATCAATACCAAATCTAGAAGATAATTCCTCATGCCTCTCTCTACATCCTCCGGTGTTATTGTCTGGGTAGATCAGGAGGTAGTGGTGTCATCGTCCCTGAATCACTACTCTCCTCCATCTAGGGATGCTTCTAGTAGTGTTCCTTGGGTGGAGTTAAATAAATAGTTAGCCAAAATATACTAAGTGGTTTCCCTCACTCTCCCCAATGTATCTTAAGGCACTGGATGAAAGGAAGGATAAATGGAGTTGCAAGTGTTAGCATATGCATGGGATGTGTAATTCTATCTAAGTAGGTTTTAAAATCAACTACAAGTAATGTATGTGATAAGTAAAGTTAGGTAAAGTATGTAACACAAATTAAAGTAGTCTAACATATAAGAGTGTCGTAAAAACTTATATGTTAGAGATTCATTAATGTAAAGTAATAGACAAGTAAGTAATTATATAAGAATGATCAGAAATACTTATATAATGACGATATGTAAATGTAATTTAATGCAATGTAATGCATGTTAAGGTTAAGCATGCTAACTCTCTCTCTCTCTCTCTCTCTCTCTCTCTCTCTCTCTCTCTCACACACACACACACACACACCTCTATGTAGATGTAGACACGAAGAATCATTAAGTGGGTTGCTAACATTGTAGGCCTCATTTTATTTGGCAAGACCATGACATTAGAACATCCATCTTTGCTTCTAGGAATATGACTCACTACAAACATATGCCTTTAATAGTACAGCCAATTGCATGTACTGTTTTGGAGTAATGACCACCCTACCCACGAGATCCTCTCTAATAGTAGCTAGATGGTGTGGAGAACCTAGGTATAACACTAGGAAGACATTTTAGACAACCTACAGGGAAGCCATCCTCTCCTACGAGTCTACCACGTAACACCTCGGTGAGCTCTATTCAGAAGAACCAGTACACCTATCACATTCAACATCTACACACTACTAACATTCAAGTATACATGTGCTAATGTACAAAAAAACTCAACCCTTGACTTTGGAATCATGTGGGTGGAGACAACACTACAAGACCTATTTAGGAGGTGAGCTATAGATTCTATAGTCAGACACATTCCTCACCAGAGCCAAAACCTCACCCATACCAATCACCCTCACTTGGTATCCCTCACCCACTCTCAAACTTGTTGGAAATAATAGAACTACCTGAAGACAATCCTTAGTGTAGTGGGACTAATCAAGTGAGATGATGTTGTGTGGGAACTCCAGGTGAAGTTCCGACTCTGCCATTATAAGGAAACTCTAAAGGATGTCATAAGAATGTTAATGCGGGTTGAGGCCCAACGCTAAATTCTAACTAGGACCACACATGACTAATATAACCATGCTAGAGTTAGGGTTCATTTGGGAGAGTGTTTAGCACAGGTGCATTTTACATAAACGAGACATTGCTCCCAAGAATCGTCTATTTTTCTGCTCCATTTCTTTGAGCTGAACATTTTATCGCAGCTCAGAATACCGCGGGTCGAAACCCCGAAGGCGAGCTCCATTTATCGTGTTTTTTGGAGAGGAGAAGAGGGTGAAGCTAGGGCATCAGAATCGCTGCCTTTCCGCCGTCTATCACATCGCTGACGTGGAGAGTCCATTCCCATGCATCAGCCGAGCGCATCCAGGAGACATGACTTCGCATCGTTTGTCTTGGTGTTTTCTCCAGCACCGGGATTCTTCTCTGCCGCATCTGGATTTTTCTTCCTCCACCGGGATTCCTCCTGCAGGTAATCTTCTCACTGAACATTCTCATGTTGCCTCATCCCTTAATAGCACCTACTCACAACACCTCTCCCCATATTTTGTGCAGTTCTCGACATTCCAGCTTTGTGCAGTGGTTGATCTTGGCCCTAACCTACAACAATCAATAATAGAAGGTATGTTGGGTCCATTGATCCACATGGCCCATATTTGTAAAAAGTCAAACAAGTCAATGACACACACACTATTTGTATTTGATGTGTGTTTGAGTTTATGCATGCAGGTGGACACCAAGCAAGCTTGTGGACAGGTAGGAATTTGCTTAAGTCCACAGGAGTTGAGTGAAACAAGCTCACTCAATGCCAGATGCAGGGTGAAAAATTGAAGAAAAGACTAAGGACAAAAGTGTCGAGACAAAAGTGTCGAGACAACTTAACTGTCTTGACACAGTGAAGATTTGAAAAGCAGCCAAGTCCATGGGCGTTGAGTGAAGTCTATTCACTCAACGCCAGGTAAGTATAATCATTGATTATAGCTAGGTTAGTCTAACCTTAATAATTGGCAAGCTGAAAATATGGCTAAGGCCACAGTCGTTGAGTGTAGTCTACTCACTCAATGCCATACAGCAAAAGGCTGTGAGACAGAGGCAGTCAAAGCCTAAGGAGAAACTGTCTGAGAAGTGGTTAAGTCCATAGGTGTTGTGTGAAGTCCACTCACTCAATGCTGTAACATCTAAATCGTTGAGTTCTATTCAGTCAGTCAAAGCCTCAGAAATTCTGTGTAAATATTTGACTAAGTCCAAAGGCGTTAAGTGAAGCTCACTCACTCAATGATGTATGATAAAAAGCGTTGACTGATTCTCATCCAGTCAGAGCCAGTGTTTTCAGACACAGAAAATTTGCTAAGTCCAAATGCATTGAGTGTAGCTTACTCACTCAACGCCAAATAATAAAAGAATATGTGTTAAGTAGTTTGGCATTGAGTGAAGCTTACTCACTCAACGCTAAGTGACAAAATCTGTCTAAGTAATATTGTAACACCCCCTATCCGTCGCATAGCATATAGCAGTAGGTCCGGCCGGGGCCCGACGCCATATACCACAGACAGACCGGGTGGTTACGTATGGAAACCATCCAACCAATCTCAACGTCCTACACAGAGCATTCTAGCGGAAGCAGTCTATAAAAGTTGCAAAACAAGAACCCAGCAATAAGCATGAATGTCCACTAACATGATAATAGGAATGTTATTACAAAATACTCAAAAGTCGGCCTTAAGGCCTTACAAAATGTTTCACTTGTCTTTTACATGGTTTACAAACCTCGGCTCGCAGGCCGGCCATACATGAATAAAACATAAAACATTTCCACTTGGGCCTTCGAGGGCCAGCTTCGCAAAAAGGGCTTTAGCCCGCTATTGACCGCTTGGTCCAGCTGCACCTGCAAGCAAACAAACCACCGCACGGTGGCAAACAAGGCAACGGTCAGCAATGCTGACCAAATTATAACGATCCCGCCCCCAATTCGGGGCGGCGATGCTCCTTTCCTGCATTTCATTAGCATAAGCGAGCAATTTATAACCATAGCCATATCATCACAGGCGTTGGCTCGCACGGCCACACGCCCCGTGCACTCAGGGCACATTCTCGGTGAACCGGTCGATGTCACGTCAATTAAAGCCATTAACATTCCGGACTCACCACCGCCACTCAGACGGTCATTCCTATGAGCAATTTGTCTTCATGGTATTGGTCACGTCAATTTAAGCCATTGACCACCGAAGACCCCCATCTATGCCAACGGCGAGTGCCATGTACCTTTAGGTCTCTCTAACCCGAACGACATAAAGCGGGTACGGCTCCATCTAACCCGTGCTCACATCGCAACGGCAATTTAAGCCATTTGCGCGGGTCAAACTTTCACCGATTCCCATTCTACCGCAAGACACATAACCCCGTTATGTTCATGTTGGCACTCAGGCCACCAAGTTGGCAAGACCTCGTGTCCGCCCAGTTTTCCGGGTGCACCTTTGGGTTAGTCCCCAAGGCTCCCTGCTGCAATCTACCGCGTAGAAAACCCGAAAACACCAAATAGCACGGAGTCTTCTCCGGCCTTATGCAATGCAACATCACCGATCCGAACTACATGTCCGGGTAGGCTTCAACCAAAATGCCTATGTCCGTTCTCGCATACGGACGCTAAACAACGGGGACTTCACATATCTACCCGAAGGAACGCCTCCAACTCTCCGCAAACTCGCGAGAGCGGGCTTCCTATGCAAAGAAAAGAGCGACTCATGCTCAAGATGAGGATCGTTACCCTTGCGGTCCTCTTTGGCGCCATCGAAAAGTAATCGGATGGAAATCACCGCACTTGCGTTGCCTCCGTGGATCCGGAGTCGGCTTGCGATTCGGAGCTCCGAAGCTCCTCCAATGGCGGATCTAGCTCCTCTTCTTCTTGCCTTAGCTTTTCTTTCTCCAAGGGTTTGGAGAGATAACAAGTGGAAAAAGTGAGGGTTTTCTAAGTCAAAACCCGGGTATATCCCTTCAGGAACAACCCCCAGCCATTGGATCCTCAGTCAAAGAAATGAACGGCTTCGATTCGGGACTGAAATGCCCAATCTGGGCCGAACACGGCCTGGCACACGCCCGTGTCCAGGGCCGTGTGCCTCATTCGCCGTCAAAATCGAATCACCTGGAACCTCACACGGGTCTCGAACACGCCCGTGTTCGAGCTGACACGCCCGTATTCCATCTGACACGGCCGTGTAGCTGGCCGTGTACCCTATGATTTTCTCCCGTTTTCAACCCGAGCACTGCACGGGTTCTAGGACACGCCCGTGTCCTTGCCCGTGTCACCTTGACACGCCTGGGCTCCAGGCCGTGTACAAGGTCTCGGCACTTCGCGGCTAAGTGTCGACACGGGTCGACACGCCCTGCGACACGCCCGTGTCGCAGGCCGTGTGCCATGTCTCGACACACTGTCGACACCAAAGTGTCGACTTCGCGGGACGAGTGTCGACACGGGTTGACACGCCCTGCGACACGCCCGTGTCGCAGGCCGTGTGCCGTGTCTCGACACAACGTCGAAGCACTGTGTCGACTTCACGGCTAAGTGTCGACACGGGTCGACACGCCCTGCGACACGCCCGTGTCGCAGGCCGTGTGCCCAGTCTCGACACAATGTCGAGACCAAAGTGTCGACTTCACGCCTTAGTGTCGACACAGGCTTGACACGCCCTGGGACACGCCCGTGTCCCAGGCCGTGTGCCTGCAGCCAGAACTCAAACTGGCCCAAATTATTCCCCTCTGCTCCTTTGAGTTTCGGGGCGTTACAACTCTACCCCTCTTAAAAGGATTTCGCCCACGAAATTACATAAAGGGAAAAACATGTACAAAACTAAAATTTGTACCTGAGCGGAACAACTCCGGATATTCGTCAAGCATCGTCTGCTCTCGCTCCCACGAGAGCTCCTCACGACCGCAATTGTCCCACCGGACTTTGACCATCCTGATCTCTTTATTGCGTAGCCGCTTGACCTCCGAGTCCTCAATCCGCACGGGCTTGACTTTAGTCGTTAGCCCACTATCCACCGGCACTTGATTGGCCGCGATCACTTGCGTAGGCTCTTGCACCGCCTTCCGAAGCACCGAAATATGGAATACATCATGTAAACCACTTAGCTCCACTGAAAGCTTCAGCCGATAGGCCGCTTCTCCTACTCGCTCCAGAACCTCGAACGGTCCAAGGTACCTCGGGCTTAGCTTTTTCAATCGCCGCACCCGCGAGACACCCTTGAACGGCTTGATCTTCAAGTATACATAATCGCCCACAGCGAACTCCACGTTCCTGTGCTTGGCATTATAGTACTTTGCTTGTCGGTCCTGAGCGATAAGCAACCTCTCCCGAATGGTTCTCACCAACGAAGTAGCATCCTCCACTTCTGATCGCTTATACAACTTTGACTCGCCCGTTTCTAACCAAGACAACGGCGTGCGACATCTTCTACCATAAAGGGCCTCGAAAGGCGCCATCTGAATACTTGCTTGGTAGCTGTTGTTGTATGCGAACTCCACCAAATAAAGGTGGTCCTCCCATTGCTTTCCAAAGTCCAAGACACACATGCGAAGCATGTCTTCCATGGTTCTATTGACCCTCTCGGTCTGCCCATCCGTTTGCGGATGGAAGGCTGTGCTAAACTTCAGCTTTGTTCCCAACATTTGCTGCACCAGCCTCCAATCATTGGACGTGAACCGCCCATCTCGGTCACTCACGATGCTGCGGGGCACACCATGAAGCCGCACTATATTATCCACATAAAGCTTCGCCAGCTTCTCCACCGGATCATCCTTCCTATGCGGAATAAAATGCGACACCTTTGTTAATCGATCGACCACCACCCAAATGGCGTCGTTCCCCTTCTGCGACCTTGGCAAACCATGCACAAAGTCCATAGAGATGTCGTCGAATTTCCACTCCGGAATAGGCAAGGACTTAAGAAATCCTCCCGGCTTTTGGCACTCCGCCTTTACCAAGGCGCAGGTTTGGCACTTCGCTACATATAGCGCCACATCCTTTTTCAAACCCGGCCACCAAAATAGTTTCTTAACATCACGGTACATCTTCGTGCTCCCCGGGTGAATCGAGTACTTGGTATGGTGCGCCTCGTACAACAACTCCGCCCGTAAACTGCCCACACTTGGGACGCACAAACGACCGTCTTTCCACAACAATCCGTCCTCCACAACGAATTGGGAATTTGACCCATCCAGAGCCTCTATCATGAACTGCTTCATATGAGCATCCATATCCAAAGCCTGCCGAATCCGATCAGCCAGGTCATATTGGACTTCAGTCCAATTCAGCACTGCTTCAGCACTAGATTGTCTATCCACACAAACAATCTCCAACGCCTCCAGCTCCTGCACCAACCGCTCATCATGCACTGATAGCCAATTCGCTTGAGCTGGGGCTCGGCGACTCAACGCGTCCGCAACCGCATTCCCTTTGCCAGGCACGTAGTGGATCTTGAAAGTATAGTCCCCCAGGAACTCCATCCACCTACGCTGCCGCATATTCAGATCTTTCTGATCAATCAGGTACTTTAGGCTCTTGTGATCGGTGTAGATATCAATCTTCACACCGTACAAATAGTGTCTCCACAGCTTCAAGGCAAAAATCACGGCCGCTAACTCCAAGTCATGGACCGGATAATTCCTCTCGTGCACTTTTAGCTGTCTCGAGCCATAAGCTATCACGCTTCCGTGCTGCAGTAGCACACAACCCAAACCGCTGCCTGAAGCATCGCTATATATCTCATAGCCTTCGGTTCCAACCGGCGAACTCAGCACAGGCGCCGTGGTCAACCGACACTTCAATTCCTCAAAAGCTCGCGCGCACTCCGGCGTCCAAACGAACTTATGCTCCTTCCTCGTCAAAGTAGTGAGAGGTAGCGCTATCCGCGAGAAGTTCTCTACGAAGCGCCTATAATAACCGGCAAGCCCCAAAAAGCTCCGGACATTCTGCTACCGTAGCAAGCTCAGGCCACTCCCGTATCGCAACAATCTTCGCCGGATCCACAGCAATACCCTCTCCACTCACTATATGCCCGAGGAACGCCACTGAGGATAGCCAAAACTCGCACTTCGAGAACTTGGCATACAACTGGTTTCTCCTGAGTGTCTCCAACACCAAATGGAGATGCTTGAAGTGATCTTCCTCACTTTGCGAGTACACCAAAATATCGTCGATGAAGACGATCACGAAATGGTCTAGGTACTCCCTGAACGTCCTGTTCATCAAATCCATAAATACTGACGGCGCATTAGTCAGCCCAAACGGCATGACCGTAAACTCATAATGCCCGTATCTCGTACTAAACGCTGTCTTTGGGATATCACTCTCCCTTATCCGCAGCTGATAGTACCCAGACTTGAGATCTAACTTCGAGTACACCGTCGACCCGACTAACTGATCAAAGAGATCATCAATCCGGGGGATCGGGTACTTGTTCTTCTCAGTCAGCTTGTTTAGCTCCCGATAATCAATACACAACCTCAAGCTTCCGTCCTTCTTCTTAACAAAGAGGACCGGTGCGCTCCAAGGCGAAGAACTCGGGCGCACATACCCTTGCTCCAACAACTCTTGCAGTTGAACTTTCAGCTCCGCCATTTCCTTAGGCGCTAGCCGATACGGAGATCGTGACACAGGCTTTGCACCTGGCACTAGCTCGATCGTAAAATCTATCTCCCGCTGAGGCGGGGCTCCAGGAAGATCTGCGGGGAACACATCAGGGTATTCCGATACCACTGAAATACAATCCATCGCGGGCTTCGGCTTTGCAACCTCCACTAGTGTAAAGAACAGCTCTGCTCCGGCACGAACCGCCTTCACCACCTGAAGAGCAGACATCAACGTCTTGCTCGACCCCTTTAAGCCCGTAAACGTCGTCTCACGACTTGCTCCCAGCTTTACTTCCTTGCTACCGCAATCTATATGGGCCTGCTGCTCCGAGAGCCAGTCCATTCCAAATATGACGTCGAACTCCACCAACGGAAGTAAGGACGCCCGCAGGTCGAACTCCTGCTCTCCAATACGAGTCTTAACCTCGCAGATCCTATCCGCTCGCATCGAACACCCATTTGGCAACAACACATCCAACTTATCCTTCGCCATCGAAGAAGGGACTCCGATGCGTAATATAAATCCTTCGGACAAGAAGGAGTGTGAAGCTCCCGTATCAAAGAGTGCTCGTGCCGGATTTTCACAAATCAACACAAATCCTAAACAAGTAGTGGTAAGGTAACATGTGCATAACAAGCATATAAAGGAATTGACTTGCTATAAATTAAACCGTACCTGTCACCACATCAGCTTGTTTAATGGCCTCCTGTTGGCCAAGATTGTAGACCCTTGGTTGGGCCGGAGCATAATGGGATGCGGTCGATTCCACCGCCTTGCCCTTCTCCTCATAAGTAGCTCCAGGCCTCCTTTCGGACTTAGGACGTCCGCTCCAACAATCACGGGCAAAGTGCCCCGTCTTGCCGCAAGTAAAACACACACCCGGGGTCCGACCCGTAGTCGCCCCAGAAGCGCCAGAAGGAGCTGGACCCGAAGTCCTATGCTTCTTGAAAGCCCTCCGATAGCCAGACTTCGAAGTAGTCGGCACTTTAAACTCAGATTTCTTTTCAACCAAGCCTTTCTTCGCTTGCACGCTCTTCATGTCCTTCTCCAAGGACCGGGCAGTATTGACCAAGGTTAAGAAACCCTGCGTCATCGGCCCCGACAGTAACAATCGCAGCTCATCCCTCAAGCCTTCATAAAAACGATTAGTCTTGCGCTCCTCATCCATGATGGTGGAGCTAGCATAACGACTCAACCGCGTAAACTCGTGGAGATATTCATCCACGTTCCTCTCACCCTGCACCAACTTCAGGAATTCATTCTCCATCGAGATCCTCTGAGTAGAAGGGAGGTATCTTGCCAAGAACAATCCCGAGAACTCTTCCATCGGAACGTCTATCAGTTGTCTACCTCGCAGATGATGCAGCTCCAAACCTTCCCACCACATCCTTGCTTCACCGTCCAGCAGGAACGTAGCAATGGTGGTCATCTGCCACTCCTCCGTCTCCGTCGCTGTCATGACTCTCTTCACCCTAGAGAGCCAGTCTTCAGCCTGAGATGGGGTTCCCAACCCCGAGAATAACGGAGGGTTAAAGCTCATTACATGCTTCAACTGCCTCTCAGTCGCCCTCCTTGGCACTATTGGTTCTACAACCACTTGCTCCATCCTCCTCGGCTCAGCCTCTTGAAGAGGTACTTGCTCCATCACAGGAGCGGGCTGCTGCGCTTGCCTCCCAGGCTGCGCATTGATCACGGCCAACACCGCTTCAGCCACCA
Source organism: Platanthera guangdongensis (assembly GCA_039583875.1). Taxonomy (NCBI): domain Eukaryota; kingdom Viridiplantae; phylum Streptophyta; class Magnoliopsida; order Asparagales; family Orchidaceae; genus Platanthera; species Platanthera guangdongensis. The sequence continues at coordinate 129,256,929 of CM077157.1, forward strand.
ATCTTATATTTTCAGCCGACAAAGGTGTTGCGGGAGCAACTTCTGGTGCACTACTAGCCTCAGAACCTCGGCGTTCTGACGGCCCAACACCACTTCGGGTCACCTATAGTGGTACAAAACACCGTTAAGCGACCAAATAACATTGCAAACAGCAATTATAGGAACACGCAGGTTCCTCAAACACGAGTATTTTCAAAACAAGAACCCAGCAATAAGCATGAATGTCCACTAACATGATAATAGGAATGTTATTACAAAATACTCAAAAGTCGGCCTTAAGGCCTTACAAAATGTTTCACTTGTCTTTTACATGGTTTACAAACCTCGGCGCGCAGGCCGGCCATACATGAATAAAACATAAAACATTTCCACTTGGGCCTTCGAGGGCCAGCTTCGCAAAAAGGGCTTTAGCCCGCTATTGACCGCTTGGTCCAGCTGCACCTGCAAGCAAACAAACCACCGCACGGTGGCAAACAAGGCAACGGTCAGCAATGCTGACCAAATTATAACGATCCCGCCCCCAATTCGGGGCGGCGATGCTCCTTTCCTGCATTTCATTAGCATAAGCGAGCAATTTATAACCATAGCCATATCATCACAGGCGTTGGCTCGCACGACCACACGCCCCGTGCACTCAGGGCACATTCTCGGTGAACCGGTCGATGTCACGTCAATTAAAGCCATTAACATTCCGGACTCACCACCGCCACTCAGACGGTCATTCCTATGAGCAATTTGTCTTCATGGTATTGGTCACGTCAATTTAAGCCATTGACCACCGAAGACCCCCATCTATGCCAACGGCGAGTGCCATGTACCTTTAGGTCTCTCTAACCCGAACGACATAAAGCGGGTACGGCTCCATCTAACCCGTGCTCACATCGCAACGGCAATTTAAGCCATTTGCGCGGGTCAAACTTTCACCGATTCCCATTCTACCGCAAGACACATAACCCCGTTATGTTCATGTTGGCACTCAGGCCACCAAGTTGGCAAGACCTCGTGTCCGCCCAGTTTTCCGGGTGCACCTTTGGGTTAGTCCCCAAGGCTCCCTGCTGCAATCTACCGCGAAGAAAACCCGAAAACACCAAATAGCACGGAGTCTTCTCCGGCCTTATGCAATGCAACATCACCGATCCGAACTACATGTCCGGGTAGGCTTCAACCAAAATGCCTATGTCCGTTCTCGCATACGGACGCTAAACAACGGGGACTTCACATATCTACCCGAAGGAACGCCTCCAACTCTCCGCAAACTCGCGAGAGCGGGCTTCCTATGCAAAGAAAAGAGCGACTCATGCTCAAGATGAGGATCGTTACCCTTGCGGTCCTCTTTGGCGCCATCGAAAAGTAATCGGATGGAAATCACCGCACTTGCGTTGCCTCCGTGGATCCGGAGTCGGCTTGCGATTCGGAGCTCCGAAGCTCCTCCAATGGCGGATCTAGCTCCTCTTCTTCTTGCCTTAGCTTTTCTTTCTCCAAGGGTTTGGAGAGATAACAAGTGGAAAAAGTGAGGGTTTTCTAAGTCAAAACCCGGGTATATCCCTTCAGGAACAACCCCCAGCCATTGGATCCTCAGTCAAAGAAATGAACGGCTTCGATTCGGGACTGAAATGCCCAATCTGGGCCGAACACGGCCTGGCACACGCCCGTGTCCAGGGCCGTGTGCCTCATTCGCCGTCAAAATCGAATCACCTGGAACCTCACACGGGTCTCGAACACGCCCGTGTTCGAGCTGACACGCCCGTGTTCCATCTGACACGGCCGTGTAGCTGGCCGTGTACCCCATGATTTTCTCCCGTTTTCAACCCGAGCACTGCACGGGTTCTAGGACACGCCCGTGTCCTTGCCCGTGTCACCTTGACACGCCTGGGCTCCAGGCCGTGTACAAGGTCTCGGCACTTCGCGGCTAAGTGTCGACACGGGTCGACACGCCCTGCGACACGCCCGTGTCGCAGGCCGTGTGCCATGTCTCGACACACTGTCGACACCAAAGTGTCGACTTCGCGGGACGAGTGTCGACACGGGTTGACACGCCCTGCGACACGCCCGTGTCGCAGGCCGTGTGCCGTGTCTCGACACAACGTCGAAGCACTGTGTCGACTTCACGGCTAAGTGTCGACACGGGTCGACACGCCCTGCGACACGCCCGTGTCGCAGGCCGTGTGCCCAGTCTCGACACAATGTCGAGACCAAAGTGTCGACTTCACGCCTTAGTGTCGACACAGGCTTGACACGCCCTGGGACACGCCCGTGTCCCAGGCCGTGTGCCTGCAGCCAGAACTCAAACTGGCCCAAATTATTCCCCTCTGCTCCTTTGAGTTTCGGGGCGTTACAAATATGGCGTTGAGTGATGAAGGCTCTCAATGCTAAGTAACAGAAAGTTTGTCTGAGGTAGAAAGCACTGAGTGATGAAGACATACTCAACGCTCTCAACACCAATGCAAAAAGCGTTGAGTGAACTCAATGCTCTCAACGTCTAAAGACTTTAAAACTTTATAAGTGTTTTGGAGTTGAGTGAAGGTTGCTCACTCAATGCCTTATGATAGAAATATTGTCTAAATGTTTTGGCATTGAGTGAAGGTTGCTCACTCAATGCCTAGTCACAGAATTCTGTCTAAGTGTTTTGGCATTCAGTGAAGGTTGCTCACTCAACGCCTAATGACAGAAAATTTGTCCAAGTGTTTTGGCATTGAGTGATGCTTACCCACTCAACGCCTATGATAATATTTGATTTTGGCTAAGTCTATAGATGGTTGACGTCAGCATGAGTCATCAAAAATCAACAAAGTCAACGCAATTCAAATTCATTGCGGGAAAGATGGAGTAAGCAATTGATGGTGCTGGCGGCCAGTTTTTATTGTCTTCTGCAAATGGAAGGTGGTAAATCGGAAATTAAGGTTGGACCCCTTAGCGCAAAGAGCCGTTGATCGACAAGCAATAAAAGGGAAAGATTGGATGAGTCGACAGCAAGCAATTAGGTTTTTCTGAATACACAATTACGGCTAAGCATCGTCCGCTTCATCGCCATTGTTGTCGAGCTAGAAGGACCTGTTCAGTTGAGTCAACCTGAAAGCGAAAAGTTTTAATTGCTGCAATATCCATCTGCGATAGTAAAGTCAGGGCTGATTCCTGGGAGAGAAGAGGCAGAGACTTTTGCAAGTAACTTCCTGCATAAGTCGTGAATCAACTGAAGACCTTGTCAACTTATTACGGTGAAGAAGATAGGGTTGATATTTGCTTAGCCCAGGAAGCCAGACACAGAGCTTTTTCTTTGGTGTCTAATTGTTGCAAAACATTTCTATTATCTGTAGGATCCTTTAGGATCTGAGTTGTAGGCCTTATCTATAAAGGCTGAGTGTGTAGGATTCTTGTGAGAATCTGAGTGGTAGGCCTGATGTATAAAGGCTGAGGTAGGATTCCCGTTAGAATCTGAGTTGTAGTCTTGTATTATAAAGGCTGAGGTAGGATCTAGTTGTGATCTGAGTGGTAGGGCATATTTCCTGAGTGATAAGTCTTGGAGAAGACTGAGTGGTCCTACGGGATCGAGTTGTAAGCTCATTTGAGTTGAGTTTTGGTGGCAGAGTCTTGTCTAGCACACTTTTAGAAGGGATCAGAGGGACAGTTGACGTACCTATGATCGGGGAACCACTAAAAAAAATCTGTGTCATATGGTTGAACTTCTTGAAAGCTAAAATTAACAACTCACCAAGCACAGCTATTAAGGTATAGGTCTAGATAACTAAAAATAGACAAAAAACCTATTCACCCCCCCCCCCACATATAGGTTTTAGCTTACCTTAAAAACAAGAATTTTAATTGGTATTAGAGAGAGGTTGCTCAAAGTAGACTTAACAGTCTGAGTAAATCTCCAAGATCAGCAAGAAAATCTATCCTTATGGGTTCAGGAGTGAACTATAAGGAGTTGGGTGCCATGAAGCTTCCCATCTGCAGGAAGGAAGGTTTTGGCATCTAGAAGGAGAGGATTAGGTTGTTTATGGTGGCAGCCGACCTTAGGATCTTCATCACAGTCAAGGAAGGGCCTTTCATCCCCATGAAAGTGTTAGTTCTGGATGCAAATATCCAGACACCCAAGACCTACTCTGAGATGATAAAAGATGAAGTTATTCTGGCCACTATGTATAAGAGGGCACAAAATATTATTGTGAGTGTCATAGATGACTCAACTTTCCAAAATCTGGTTCACTGCAAGACTGCAAAGGAGATGTGGGACACCCTAGTGGTCTACATCGAGGGAACAGAGGAAGTGAGTGATGACAGGAAGTTCATGCTCAATCAAGAGTATGAGGCATTCAGGTAGAATAAGACTGATAGCATAACTGAATGCTATGAAAGATTCTTCAGAATTGTTAATGAGCTGAGGACATATGAAAGAGTCTTCAGCACTTATGAACTGAATGATAAGTTTCTCAGATCTCTAACCAGAGACTGAGATACTAAGATATATTCAATCAGAGAGGTGGAAAAGCTAGCTGACCCTCCACTTGCAACTCTCTTTGGGAAGCTGTTGTCCTATGAAATGCACCTGATAGCCAGGAAAGAGGAGGAGGAAGTCAGCAAGTCCCAGGCTAAAGAAAAATCTATGGCCTTCAAAGCTGAAGCCACAAGGAGGAGCAGAAGGAAGACACCGTCTCCACCAAGTAGGGATGTTGATTCTAACTTAGAAAAATTAGAGACCATCACATCAGACTATCATATGTATGATGAAGACTTTGTTGCCTTCTCCAGGCAGTTCTAGAAATTTATGAAGAAGAAACACTAGAAAAGTAGTCCCTCCTCCTCCTCTCATCCTAAAGAAGACTACTACAAGGGTAGGAAGAAATCTTCTAAGGAGAACAGGTTTGGTCCTAAACCTAACTAACATGTTTCACATAAAGTGGTTTGCTATTGTAGCCTACTGCCCCGTCAAAAGAAAGGAGTCTGGGAGAAGGGACACAAACAAAAAGGCAAGAAGGAGAAATCCTTAATTACTAAGAAGAAAAAGAGCTGGACTGACTCTTCCTCTTCAGTGTCAGAAAGAGAAGAGGATGATGAAGCCTACATTGGGTTGTACTCTGCTGAAGTAGAAGCTGAAGAAGCAGACTTCATTAAGATGTTGTTTGTTATTGCTGAAGAAGCTGATGTAAATCATCCTGCTGCCAGGATTGATGTTAGGGCCCCTCTATCATAGTCAAATAGTGATACAGAGATGGATGATGAAGAAGAAGAAGACAGCTGCTTCTTTGGCTTAATGGCTATGTCAGATGGAGAATACAGCCAGGAACAACTGGGTCAACCAAAGGTAAATTCTCGGTCCACGTATTCTTCTGAGTCAGGCTATAAGACCAGCCCAGATTCTGAAGCTCATTCATCAAGAGATGAAGGAGATTCTGAGTCTAAGGAAGATGTCAATTCTGTAATTGAGAAATATGGTATCCTTCTGTGTGCTTTCAAGGAAAGCAAGATATTGGATAAGAAGCAAGATAAGGAAATTGCCTCCCTTCAACTTGTTGCTTCCCAGCATGCTAATTCAGCTTCACTGCTTGATCAGAAATTGAAAGAGATCAGTGAGTTGGGAACTATTTCTTTCATTCAGATAGGTACCATAGATTACCAAGAAAATAGAATAAGGGACCTGGAAGTGCTGCTGGAGAGAGATAAGAGAATAGTGGCTAGCTATTCAAAGCCAGTTCAGTGCTTCCCTTGATAGACACCTTCTTTTCCCAAAAGGATAAAAAGGAGTTGGGTTTCAAATGAAGCACTAGTGTTGTCAATCCCAAAAGGAAGGGAAAGGCTCCAGTGCAGCCACTAGCCTCCAGGACTCCTATTCCTTTCAAGAGAGTTCCACTACCTTCTAACAGGTATGATCAAGAGAGTATTCATGGTCACTGTAAGAATGATAGATCCTCTGGAGTGAACAAAGATGTTCACCGCTAAGGTGGAAAATATAGCAAGGGTGTAAGTGTCTGTTGAAATTTGTGAAGTGGAAGTGGGTGATGGGCAGGCCGGGCGGACTGTGCGGTCTGAGCGGTCTGAGTCCGCGGCCTGGGCGGACTGCTGGTTGTGGTCTGGGTGTTGGCTGTCTTGGTAGCTTGGCTGTTGAAGAGCACCCTATGCGGCCTGAGCGGCCTGGTGTGCGGCCTGAGCGGTCAGATGTGCGGTCTGGTTGGCCTATGGCTAGAAGTCGGGCTTCTAGCGAAGCGGACTGAGCGGACTGCGGTTCGCGGGCTGTTGGCAGTACTTGTTGATCAGCGACCTTGTGGTTTTGCAAGCTCTTGTGAAGCCAGGCGGGTTGGAGATTGAATCCGCGGGAGGCTTTGTGGACTGGTTAAGTCCGCGGTGTCCGTTGTTGCGGGCTGGCCTTGGAGATCGGCTGTGGCCCTTGCCGAGCTCTCTGGTGTTGCAGCAGGTGTTAGCTGCTGTGGAGGACTGCGCGGACTGGTGTCGAAGTCTGGCAGTTGGCCGTTTGTCTGGGTAGCTGTGCGAGTATAGCTTGTGGACTCTGTGGAGTTGGCGATCTGCTTTGAGTGTGGGCAACCTGGGCCTTGTCCGCCGAGCTCGCAAGGCCCTTTGGTGTTTTACTGGACTTGGTCACATTCTGTGACAAGTCCAGTGTGTCTGCAGTATCCTCCAAGTCCGCTGTTGACCGGGCGGACTGCCTTTTTATCGTGGACTTGTGGCAGATGGAGGCTTTGGTCTTGTGCTACGCGGACTGCCTCTTTTGGGTGCGGACTGTGGCTGAAGGGGTTGTGGCTGTCCTTGTGTGATGATGTTTGCGGACTGTGCGAACTGTACCTTGTCCGCATAGTGTGGGCAGACTGGTGCAAGTCTGCCTAGTTATGAACATATGTGTCTTGCTCCTGGCGGTTTTCTTGGAATCTGGCTAAGTCCTTGCGGACTCAGCGGACGGGTGTTTTGCTAGTGCGGGAGCTGGGGTGGCGACTCTATTCACTAGGGTGGTTACCACACTCCTCACCTTGCCTATAAATAGACCCCCCCGGCACATCTACAGTAACTGAGTGAACAGAAAGTGGGGCTTGGGCGATTGTTGTGGTCCAAGTTTTTTTGTCCACGCGGGTTGAGTAGAGCTGACGGTTTACTGTGTGCTGGTCGCGTGACTAGCTTCCAGGAGCCAGGAGTTTGGCTGTGACTTTGGTCAAGTGCTGTGAAGTGTACGGTCTCTATGGTCTCAGCAGGTCGCTTTTGCGGCTTGTCAGTTCTCTGCTTCAACTTTCCAAGTTCCAATAACCTGTCCGCTAGTTCAGGCGGGTAGGCAGCCTATTCTTCAGTTCATCAGCAGTCAGTGAATAATGGTGTGTCCGCGCGACCTTACGGTCTCGGCGGACTCCGTGCTTTATTCGGCATATAGCAGCTTCAGCTCGGGCGGCTTCGGCGACCTTGGCGGACTGGGCGGTCTCGGCGGTCTCCAGTCTTGTCCGCCCGGCTTGTGTTGTGCTTTCTGTTTGTAGCTTGTGTACTAGCGAAATCATGTCTCGCTATGTATACCTTGCCTTGTAAAGAAGTGCGAATGAATATAAGATCTGCTTGTTCTTCCATTTGTGTTTGGTGTTAAGCTTGCTCTTTGGGCTTCCGCATGATCAAGGTGTTAACTGGATAGTTCTGAGAATATTAATTTGGCTTTAGGCTATCCTGCTGACCACTTTGAGAAAATTCAACATGGTATTAGAGGGAGGTTCAATTGCTTGAGCGGTGATCAACGGTTGTAGTTGCTCTGTTGTTGCTCTGTGCATCTGGAAGCTTAACCAAAGGTTGTTACAGTGGAAGTCGTGCATGAATAGTTACCTTCTGGGTAAGGAGCTATGGGAGGTCGTCGGTGGTGACGAAAGACAGAAAGTTACTGCTGCGTTTGGTACTGCTGAGCAGGTGAGGCTCTGGAGAAAAACAAATGCAAAGGCGGAGTTTATTCTCAAGAGGGCCGTGTCACCAAAACTGTTTGATCACATCATTGGATATGAGTCTGCTGCTAATATTTGGACAACTATTGATGAGTTGTTCAATAGGAAGAATGTGGCCAGTCTTCATTTTCTAGAGAATGAGTTGGCTAGGACAACTCAAGGAGACCTGACCAACTCAAAATTCTTTCTGAAGATGAAGAGCTTGTGTGCTGAGCTGTCAGCACTTGATCCTGATGATCCTATCTCTGAGGCTAAGCTGAAAAGTCACATACTCCGCGGCTTGCGGAAGGAGTATGTTGCCTTTGTGACATCTGTTCAAGGCTGGGCTACTCAGACATATCTGCTGGAGCTTGAGAACCAGCTTGCTTTGCAGGAAAGTTTGGCAAGGCAGATGGCTGAAGTTAATATCAATTAGGAAGGCAGTGAAACTCTCTTCTCAGGCAAGAAGAAGAAGAAGGGTTGGGAAGGGAATAAGAAGAAGACTGTTGTTGAAAATGAGCCTTCAACTTCTTATCAACCAGAGAGGAGCACTGCTCCTAAGAAGGATTGGAAGAAGAACTTGAAGTGCTACAGGTGTCATCAGTGGGGACACTTCAAGCATGACTGCAAGGTCAAACTACAGCCTGGGCATGCTGCTGGCAAGGAGGAAGCTTGCTCTAAGAGTGAGGAAGCTGGATGGGGCGGAGCTTTCATGAAGGGCACTTGTGTCCGTGCTTTGTCAGCTGTCGACTTCAACGATGATTGGATCGTTGACTTCGGGTGTGGTCATCACCTCACCGAAGACAAGTCGAAGTTCTCTTCCTTGCAAGCTTACTCAGGTAACGAAGCTATCATAACTACTGATAATACTGTTTATGCAGTAGAGAAGGAGGGGGTTGTGTCTTTGGGTAGTGATAATGGGCCACTCACGTTAAGGAGTGTGTATCACGTACCGGACATGAAGAAGAACCTCTTCTCTGTGACCAATGCTGTAGACGCGGGTTATCATGTTATGTTTGGGCCAACAAAAGTGAAGTTCCTTCGCAACTTATCAGCGGTTAAGGCTGATGTTGCTCATGTTGGGAGGAGAGTTAAGAACTTGTTTGTTCTTACAACTAACTCTTATGTTGATCGGATGAGAGCAAACAATAGTGCTGCTATATGGCATAAAAGGCTGGGGCATGTAGGAATGGATAAGCTGAAGGCTATGGCTAACATAAGCCTTGTAAGAGGCTTGCCTAAGCTATCTTCATTTGGTGACGGTCACGTTTGCGCGAGATGTCAGTACGTCAAGGCTCATCTCCTTCCGTTTGATAAATCACAAATGAGGAGCAAGAGACCATTGGAATGCATCCATGGAGACATGATGGGACCAACCGCCACTGCTAGCCTTGGTGGAAGCAGATATATGCTTGTGTTGATTGATGACTACTCAAGATACACTTAGGTTTATTTATTGAAGGAGAAGTCTGAAGCCTTCCGATTGTTTATGGAGTTCAAGGAGTTGGTTGAGGGCCGGCTTGGCTTGCGAATCAAGAAGCTTAGAACAGACAAGGTGGTGAGTTTGTCTCCTCCGAGTTTTCTAACTTCTGCAGGAAGCACGAGATCCAACGAGAGCTCACTTGTGCTCATACTCCACAACAAAACGGAGCAGCGGATCGGAAGATTCGTCATCTTATGGAGACTTGTAAATGTTGGCTTCATGCGAAAGACATTCCTAGGTCCTTCTGGGCAGAGGGGATGTCTTGTGATTCTTACGTCATCAATCGGATGCCGCTCAGCCCGATCAACATGAAGACTCCTTTTGAGATGTTGCTGAAGGAGAAGCCCAGTGTGGAACACCTTCGGGTGTTTGGATCAACTTGCTATGTGCATGTCCCAGATGCTTCAAGGACCAAGCTGGATGCAAAGGCAAGGAAGCTTGTCTTTATTGGCTATGATGAGCAGAAGAAGGGATGGAAATGCATGGATCCTGCGACGAAGAAGTTTGTTGTATCAAGAGACGTGGTCTTTGATGAACTAACGTCGTATGGAGGTGGCTCGGTAGAGCTAACAGAAAGCAAGGTTGATGAGGAGCAGAAGGTGGCTGCTGAAGATCTGGAAGAGGAGCTTGTTGTTTCACCAGCAGCTCCTGTTGCTTTAAGTTTTGGTGTTGAGGCTTATAGCTCAGGAAGCAGGGGGCGCATTGCTCAAAGCTTGCCCGAAGGTGGCATTGAGCCTGAAGAAGCAACAAAGGTAGTGAGCAAGGAAAAGCCCCTTCGGAGATCAAAGAGGGCTATTAAGCCACCAACTCGGTACTGTGATGGGAATGCAGTGAGTTGTGTCTCATGCTTCTTTGCAGGTCCTCTGGATGAACGAGTGCCTACAAACTTCAATGAGGCCACTGGAGTCAAGGAGTGGGATGATTTCATGAAGGAAGAGATTTCTGCTCTCAAGGAGAATGAAACTTGAGATCTTGTGCCTAAGGTTGATGGCATTACTCCAGTGACTTTCAAGTGGGTGTATAAGTTGAAGAAGAAGAAGGCTGATGGGAGCATTGATAGATACAACGCTCACCTAGTTGCTCGAGGATTCTCACAACAGTATGGAGAATACTATGAGGAGATATTTAGTCCAGTTGCAAAGATAACTTCGGTTAGAGTGGTGATCGCGTTGGCTGCTTGCAAGGGATGGAGGATGTGGCAGCTTGATGTGAAGAATGCTTTTCTTTACGGAGAAATTGATAAGGACATCTTCATGGATCAGACACTTGGGTTTGTTTCTGAAGTTCATCTGGACTATGTCTGTAAGCTCGGGAAGGCTCTCTACGGGTTGAAGCAAGCTCCTAGAGCTTGGTATGGGAAGATAGCAGAGTATCTTCAATTCTGTGGATATTTTTCGTCCAACTCGGATTCTAGCTTGTTCGTCAAGAAGAAGGGGGAGCTTCAAGTCTTGGTCCTGCTGTATGTGGATGATATGATCATCATAGGGAATTCGGAGGAGGAAGCAGTGAGGCTCAGGGCTGAGCTTGCTATACGCTTCGAGATGAAAGACTTGGGAGAGCTTCATCACTTTCTCGGTCTTGAAGTGGAGAGGAAGGATTGCGAGATTCTCATTTGCCAGAAGGGATATGCGGATCGCATTGTAAGTCGATTCGGCATGGGCGAAGGGAAGAGTTGCTCTACTCCACTGGAACATGGGCTGAAGCTTCGACGAGATGAAGGAAGAATTCTTCCTGATCCCTTGGTGTTCAGGGCACCTGTAGGGAGTTTGATCTACCTGACGATTACAAGGCCAGACATTTCTTATGCTATTGGCTGAGTAAGTCAGTTTATGGCTGAACCAAGGAAGTCTCATCTGGTGGCGGCAAAGAACATTTTGAAGTATGTCAAGACAACTTCTGATATGGGACTCCTCTATAGTAGGGATGCGGACTTTGCGTTGCTTGGGTACACGGATGATGATTATGGTGGTGACTCGGATGATCGGAGATCAACTTCAGATTATGTGTTTAGCTTGCATTTCGTGGTGACTTGTGGATCAGCTTGCATTTCGTGGTGTAGCAAGAAGCAGGATTCTGTGTCCGTGTCTACTACAGAAGCTGAGTATAAGGCTTCGGCGTTGGCTGCTCGGGAAGCCATCTGGTTGCAGAGGCTTGTAGAGGATGTTCATGAAGAAGTGCAAGAGCCTACTTTACTCTGGGGTGACAATGAGAGTGCTCTCAAACTGGTAAACAGTCCAGTGTGTCACGTAAGGGAGAAGGTGTTGGAGGGATCTCTTCTGGTCGGGCATGTTCGGAGTGAAAATAATCTTGCTGACATCTTCACGAAGCCGATGTCGAAGGGGCCATTTCAGCGGTTACGAAACTTGCTGGGCTTGATCACCACTTCTCACTTCAAGGGGGAGTGTTGAAATTTGTGAAGTGGAAGTGGGTGATGGGCAGGCCGGGCGAACTGTGCAGCCTGAGCGGTCTGAGTCCGCGGCCTGGACGGACTGCTGGTTGCGGCCTGGGTGTTGGCTGTCTTGGTGGGTTGGCTGTTGAAGAGCAGCCTGTGCGGCCTGAGCAGCCTGTTCGTCCTGAGCAGCCTGGTATGCGGCCTGCGTGATCTGCTGTGCGGCCTGGTTGGCATATGGCCAGAAGTCAAGCTTCTAGAGAAGCGGACTGAGCGAACTGTGGTTCGCGGGCTGTTGACAGTACTTGTTGATCAACAATCTTATGGTTTTGCAAGCTCTTGTGTAGCCAGGCGGGTTGGATATTGAATCCGCGGGAGGCTTTGCGGACTGGTTGAGTCCGCAGTGTCCACTGTTGCGGGCTGGCCTTGGAGATCGGCTGTGGCCCTTGCCGAGCTCTCCGGTGTTGCAGCGGGTGTTAGATGTTGTGGAGGACTGTGCGGATTGGTGTCAGAGTCCGGCAGTTGGCCGTTTGTTTGGGCAGCTGTGCGAGTATAGCTTGCGGACTTTGTGGAGTTGGCGATCTGCTTTGAGTGTGGGCAACCTAGGCCTTGTCCGCCGATCTCGCACTAGGCCCTTTGGTGTTTTACTGGACTTGGTCACATTCCGTGACAAGTCCAGTGTGTTCGCAGTATCCGCCAAGTCCGCTGTTGACCGGGCGGACTGCCTTTTTGTCATGGACTTGAGGCGGATGGAGGCTTTGGTCTTGTGCTGCGCAGACTGCCTCTTTTCATTGTGGACTATGGCTGAAGGGGTTGTGGCTATCCTTGTGTGATGATGTTTGCGGACTGTACAGACTGTACCTTGTCCGCATAGTGTGGGTGGACTGGTGCAAGTCCGCCTAGTTGTGAACATATGTGTCTTGCTCCTAGCGGTTTTCTTGGAATCCGGCTAAGTCCTTGCGGACTCAGCGGACGGGTGTTTTGCTAGTGCGCGAGATGGGGTGGCGACTCTATTCACTAGGGTGGTGACCACACTCCTCACCTCGCCTATAAATAGACCCCTCCCCCCGGCATGTCAACAGTAACTGAGTGAACAGTAAGTAGTGCTTGGGTGATTGTTGCGGTCTGAGTTTTTCTGTCCGCGCGTGTTGAGTAGAGCTGATGGTTTACTGTGTGAAGGTTGCGCGACTAGATTCCAGGAGCCAGGAGTTTGGTTGTGACTTCGGTCAAGTGCTGTGAAGGGTGCGGTCTCAGCAGTTCGCTTCTGCGGCTTGTCAGTTCTCTGCTTCAACTTTCCAAGTTCGAATAACCTGTCCGCTGGTCTCAGGCGGGTAGGCGGCCTGTTCTTCAGTTCATCAGCAGTCAGCGAATAACGGTGTATCCGTGCGACCTCGCGGTCTCGGAGGACTCCGTGCTTTATTCGGCGTGTAGCAGCTTCAGCTCGGGCGGCTTTGGCTACCTTGGCGGACTGGGTGGTTTCGGCGGTCTCCAGTGCAGTCCGCCCGGCTTGTGTTGTGCTTTCTGTTTGTAGCTTGTGTACTAGCGAAATCATGTCTCGCTATGTATACCTTACCTTGTAAAGAAGTGTGAATGAATAAAAGATCTACTTATTCTTCCATTTGTGTTTGGTGTTAAGCTTGCTCTTTGGGCTTCCGCATGATTAAGGTGTTAACTGGATAGTTCTGAGAATATTAATTTGGCTTTAGGCTATCCTGCTGACCACTCTGAGAAAATTCAACAGTGCCTTCAAGGAAGCCCATGAGGAAATACAAATGGCCCATCCTGGACTATTTGTGTTTGGTGCATCAGCCCCTTTACTCAAGGGAAAAGCTGCAGACTGTTCTCAAATTATTCCCACCTACTCTAAGACTAAGGGCAAGTCTTTCAGTAGACCATACTTGGGCATCTCTGAGGCCATCCAGAGTGTGCTCTTGAGAAGAAAGCAGCTGCTGGAGGGCTCAAGATATCTTAATCACTTCTACTACCAGACCCACCACTAGTCATACTAGGGCTGGGAAACACAAGCACAGGACTGCTGCTGCACCTTCTAGGCCAAGTGCTGCTATCAACACATCCACTAGACCAGCTCTTAAAAGAATGTACAATATCTATGAGTGCTGGTGTTGTGGAAAAGTGAGCCAGTATGCTATAGATTTCTGGCACAATACAAGTGTGCCAAGAGCAAAAGAGAGTTTACCTCTCAGAAGAGCTGTAGGTAGGCATCTTTATTACAAGACTAACATGCACCTAGGACCCAATAAGAATTGGGGTACTAAGGTTAACTGATTTATGCCTTGAAGGTTAGTTCAAGTGGTCATTTCCCTACATAGTACTTGGACAGTGGGTGTTCTAGGCACATTACTGGAACATGGAGCATGCTAAAGGAGTACACTGCAGTACAGAATGGACCCAAAGTCATCTTTGGTGGTTCAGAAAGGGGAGTAATTAAAGGGTATGGTAAGATATCAAATGGCATAATCACTATCACACAAGTAGCTTATATGAAAGGGTTGCAACACAACCTCATAAGCATAAGCCAACTATGTGATCTTGGCTATTACATTTCTTTTCTCAAGGATGAGTGCCAAATTAGGAGGTCAAGTGACCAAGGGGTCATCTTGACAGGCACTAGGAGAGGAAATATCTATTGTCTAAATTTTGATTGTGAAAGTAAGGACTCTCTCATATGCCTAGTTAGAGATGAGAAAGCCTCTTATTATTTTCAATGGCACAAGAGACTAGCTCATCTGAACTACAAGACCATAGGCAAACTCTTTAGTGAAGAGTTAGTTAAAAATGACCCCAAGTTGAAATGCACTAAGGAGGGTATCTGCTTTGCATGTCAAAAGGGCAAAAAGACCAAGACCTCCTTCAAAAGCATTGGGAACAAGGATTCAGTGATGTGCTTATACCTCCTACATATGGACTTGTTTGGTCATATGATAGTTCAAAGTCTAGGTGGGAAATTCTACACTCTTATGATTGTTGATGACTTTTCTAAGTTTACTTGGGTGTTCTTCCTTAAGAGAAAGGATGAAACCCTTGAAGTCTTTAAGACTTTTGTCAAGCAGATATGGAATGAACTAGACAGTACTGTGGTCAAAATCAGAAGTGACCATAGGAATGAATTTAAATCTACAAGCATGACAAGGTTCTGTGAAGAGCAAGGGATTCACCGAGAATTCTCCTCTCCTAGAACACCCTAGCAAAATGGAATTGTTGAGAGGAAACATAGAACCCTCATAGAGGCTAGTAGAACCTTATTAAGTGACACATCTCTCCCAGAATATTTCTGGGCTGATGCATTAAACACTACATGTCATGTCCTTAACATGGCTTCTATCACCAAAAGCCACAAGAAGACTCCCTATGAGATCTTGAAAGGCAGAAAACCAAACTTATCCTACTTCTGGATTTTTCGTAGCAAGTCTATGTGTTGAACAATGGAAAGTCCTATGTGACTAAGTTTTATGTCAAGTCCCATGAAGGGATCTTTGTTGGGTACAACATCAACAGTATGGCATATAGGATCTACAACTTGACAAGTCAAGTTGTACAAGAGTCAGTTCATGTTATTTTTGATGAATCAAACATGATTAACTGTGAGTTGCCTAGCTCCTCTTCTAGTTCTGCAGGCACAAAGCAGGTGATGGACAAGGTTACCATCAATGAAGATGCTCAAGCAGTCCAAGATAAGGGAAAAGGTGTGTGCTATCCAGAGGGATCTCAAGACTCACAATTTGAGGATGAACAATAGCCAGTTGAAGACAATGTAGAGCAGCTAGCTGAAGTTAGATTGCCTCCAGCCGTAAGGCATCTAGGACCATCCAGTACACCAAATCATTGGTGAGGCAAGCCAAGGAGTACTGACCAGGAGTAAGAGTATCAACACTTCACTCTACTCGAGTATCCTGTCACAAGTAGAGCCCAAGAAGTTTGAAGAGGCAATCAAAGACCAATTCTGGATTGGAGCAATACAGGAAGAACTGAACTAGTTCAAGAGATATAGAGTCTAGAAGCTGGTTCCCAGTCCTAAGGGACATAATATCATAGGAACTAAGTGGATCTACAAGAACAAGTTAGATGAGAATGACATTATTATCAAGACCAATGCTAGACTGGGGGCTAAAAGAAACAGACAAGAAGAAGAAATAGATTTTGACCAGACATTTGCCCTAGTAGCCAGATTGGATGTAATAAGACTCTTCCTTGCATTTGCTGTCTATCAAGAATTCAAAGTCTAACAAATGGATGTGAAGTCGACATTTCTGAATAGGGACTTAAAGGAGGAAGTATATATAGAACAACCATCAGGTTTTGTTGACTCTAACTCTCCTAACTTTGTTTATAGGCTTATGAAAGCTCTGTATGGGTTGAAGCAAGCCCCTATAGTATGGTATGAGACTTTGTCTAGTTTCCTCATTATGAACAAATTCTCAAGGGGAAAAATAGACAAGACCCTATTCCTAAGGAAATCTAAGGGGAAGATCATCCTAGACTAGATATATGTTGATGACATTATATTTGGATCTACTGATGATAACCTTTGAAGGAAGTTTGCTAAACTTATGCAAGGGAAGTTTGAGATGAGTAGTATGGGTGAGCTCAAGTTTTTCTTGGTCTCTAAGTTAGACAGACTGATGATGACTTGTCCATATCCCAGTCTAAGTTCATCAGGAATTTGATTAAGAAATATGGTATGGAGAATGCCTCCACCATGAACACTCTCATGGGGACAAGTAAGCTTATAAACAAAGATGAAGTAGATAAACTTGTTGATGAAACTTTGTATAGAGGGATAATTGGCTCCCTTCTATACCTCACAGCTAGTAGGCCTGACATCATGTATGCTACATATTTCTGTGCTATGTATCAATCCTGCCCTAAAGAATCTCACTACTCTGATGTAAAGAGGATCTTGAGATATCTTAAGGGCACACCAGATCATGGCCTATGGTGCCCTAGAAATAGGGATTTTGAACTAATAGGTTATTCAAATGCAGATTTTACAGGATGCAAAGAGTACAGAAAAAGCACTACAGGAATCTATTAGTTCTTGGGAGGAAGACGAGTGACTTGGAGCAGCAAGAAGCAAACAAGTGTTGCTATATCAACTACAGAGTCAGAGTACATTTCAGCATGTAGCTGCTGTGCTCAGTTGCTGTGGATTGAGCATCAACTCCAGGATTATGACCTCAAGGTAAGTATAACCCCTCTTTATTGTGATTCTACTAGTGTTATTTCTATCGCTAGGAATCTTGTCTCATACATCAGGACTAAGCATATAGAAATTAGATATCATTTTATTAGGGAGCGTGTGGAAAAGGAAGATATTATTCTAGAGTTTGTCCCCATAGACAAGCAAGTGGCTGACATCTTTACTAATCCACTAGATGAAGCAAAGTTCAACACCTTCAAGTTTGAGTTGGGTATGTTGAACCTAGTCTAACTTCAGTCACTCCCTATAGATTTTGTTTTGGTGCATGATGTGTTTTTCTTGCAGGAGATGAAGACCTTAAGTGGTGAGAATATCAAAGTGACCATCAATAAATTGTTGGCAAAAGTGTCTCCCCTTGAGGGGGAGCAAGTCAAGCAGTTGTAGGAGCAAAATCAGCCTCATATAAAGAGGCGGCTAGGAGTTGTACCAAGGGTATCAACTGCAATCAGATAGGGGGATAAGCACATCAAAATAAGCCAGCTCTTCCCTAACTATTCTTCAGATGTCAAAAAGGGGGAGAGAAAGAAGAAATTCAAGTGGTATCAAAGAGAAGAAATTCAGAAAGAAGAAATTCAAGTGGTATCAAAGGGCTTCAAAAATTTATCAAGTGTAGCATCATCAAGTGTGGCATCAGAGCTTGATCAAGTGGTGTCAAATCCATGGGAGAAATAAATGCTGCTCTGATCAAGTGATATCAGAATTAGGGGGAGAAAGAAATGCTCCCATGCATCATTCAAGTTGTCTCACACAACTTGCAGCAAAATAAGGGGAGTAGGCAGAAAATGTGGTAACTTTCCCAAATCTGCTCTGGTAGAATAATACATTTTATTGTTGCATATGTTGTGTGTGTCATTGACTAAGTACTGTGAACAATTTGAATAAGGGTTTTGACTTCTTTAAAATAGGGAGAGATTGTTGGGTCCATTGATCCACATGGCCCGAATTTGTAAGAAATCAAATAAGTCAATGACACACACTAGTTGTATTTGATGTGTGTTTGAGTTTATGCATGCAGGTGGACACCAAGCAAGCTGGTGGGCAGGCAGGAATTTGCCTAAGTCCACAGGCATTGAATGAAGCAAGCTCACTCAACGCCAGGTGTAGGGTGAAAAATTGAAGAAAAGACTAAGGACAAAAGTATCAAGACAAAAGTGTCGAGACAACTCAATTGTCTCGACACAGTGAAGATCTGAAAAGTAGCCAAGTCCACGGGCGTTGAGTGAAGTATATTCACTCAACGTCAGGTAAGTAAAATCGTTGATTATAGCTAGGTTATTCTAAGCTTAATAATTGACAAGCGGAAAATATGGCTAAGGCCACAGGCGTTGAGTGTAGTCTACTCACTCAATGTCATACAACAAAAGGTTGTGAGACAGAGGAAGTAAAAGCCTAAGGATAAACTGGCTGAGAAGTGGTTAAGTTCACAGACATTGAGTGAAATCCACTCAATCAACATCATAACATCTAAATCGTTGAGTATTGCTCAGTCAGTCAAATCCTCAGAAATTCTGTGTAAATATTTGACTAAGTTCACAGGCATTGAGTCAAGCTCACTCACTCAACGCCATGTAATAAAAAGCATTTACTGATTCTCATCCAGTCGAAGCCAGTGTTTTCAGACACAGAAAATTTGCTAAGTCCAAAGACTTTGAGTATAGCTTACTCACTCAACGCCAAATAACAGAAGAATATCTGTTAAGTAGTTTGATATTGAGTGAAGATTACTCACTCAACGCCAAGTGACAAAATCTATCTAAGTAATATGGCGGTGAGTGATGAAGGCTCTCAACGCCAAGTAATAGAAAGTTTGGCTAAGACAGAAAGCGCTGAGTGATGAAGACATACTCAACACTCTCAATGGCAAGGCAAAATGCATTGAGTGGACTCAATGCTCTCAACATCTAGAGACTGAAAAACTTTCTAAGGGTTTTGGCATTGAGTGAAGGTTGCTCACCCAACACCTTATGACAGAAAGATTGTCTAAATGTTTGGGCGTTTATTGAAGGTTTTCCACTAAACGCCTAGTCATAGAATTTCGTCTAAGTGTTTTGTCTTTGAGTGAAGGTTGCTCACTTAACGCCTAATGACAGAAAATCTATTCAAGTGTTTTGGCATTGAGTGGTGCTTGCTCACTCAATGTCTATGCTAATATTTAATTTTGGCTAAGTCCATAGATGGCTGACGTCAGCATGAGTCAGCAAAAGTCAACATAGTCAATGCATTTAAAATTCGTTACGGGAAAGATGGAGTAAGCCATTGATGGCTTCGGCGGCCAGCTTTTGTCGTCTTATGCAAATGAAAGTTGGTAAATCGGCAATTAAGGCAGGGCCCCTCAGCGCAAAGAGTCTTTGATCGACAAGCAATAAAAGGGAAAGATTGGCTGAGTCGACAACAAGCAATTAGGGTTCTCTGAATATGCAATTGCGGCTAAGCATCCTCCTCTTCCTCGCCATTGCTACTGAGCCAGAAGGACCTGTTCAGTTCAGTCAACCTGAAAGCGAAAATTGTTAGCTACTGCAATATTCATCTACGATAACAAGGTTAGGACTGATTCCTGAGAGAGAAGAGGTAGAGACTTCTGCAAGTAACTTCCAGCACAAGTCATTAATCAACTGAAGACCTTGTCAACTTGTTGTTGTGAAGAAGATAGGGTTGATATCTGCTCAGCCAAGGAATCCAGACATAGAGCTTTTTCTCTGGTGTCTAATTATTGAAAAACACTTCTATTCTCTGTAGGATCATTTAGGATCTGAGTTGTAGGCCTGATCTATAAAGCCTGAGTGTGTAGGATTCTTGTGAGAATCTGAGTGGTAGGCCTGATTTATAAAGGCTGAGGTAGGATCTCTGTGAGATTCTGAGCGGTAGGCCTGTGTTATAAAGGCTGAGGTAGGATCCAGTTGGGATCTGAGTGGTAGGGCATATTGCCTGAGTTGTAAGTCTTGGAGAAGACTGAGTGGTCCTGCGGGATTGAGTTGTAAGCTAATTTGAGCCGGGTTTTGGGGGAAGAGCCTTGTCTAACACACTATTAGAAGGACGCAGTGGGACAGTGGATGTGCCCAAGATCGGGGAACCACTATAAAATATTTATGACATCTGGTTGAACTTCT